>JAYESA010000010.1:8910795-9098295 GCA_036927795.1 Iris macrosiphon | reverse complement strand
CATTCTCGTCAAGACTAAATAGTCTCTTGTTCGGTAGAATGGCTTGCAGCGCCCCTTGTTCTTTGTTGCAACCCATCTCGTCAAGACTATACCGTCCATATGGCATACGCCAGTGATCGCCTTGTACTTAACTTGTTGCATGCTTGCTTGTAAATGAAAGATAAACAAATTATCCTCGCTTAGCGGCTATCCGCGTGCAAGGCATTGTATAGCATCAAGAACAACTAAACACCTGAACGATCTTGAAATAAATACTCTTGTTTGCATATGCTATGCCTCCTGAATGTTTATACATGCCCCTGCTTAAATTAACAATGTTTGCCTTGGACAGGGAAGGAGATGGTAAGTTGGTAAGTCTCGCCGTGTTTCCTCTAACATCGCACGGCGCACTGCCCGACACGTTAGGCTATTCAATATTTGCATGAAACTGATCCTAAGGCAACTAGAAAGATAATTTAATAGTTGTGCACAGAACCTGTATTACGTGTTTGGATTTGTCGAGCGGGCGAGTAGCTTCCCCACCAGTGCATTCAATGTACTGATAATCCACCAGTTTGTATGCAGGGTACGGGAGAACCTCGTTTGGTGCGGATGCCTTCTTCGTGCGTGCTAAGGCCAGGAGTTCCCTCTGAAGCCTTGCAATGGTGCGTCCGGAACAGAAGCACATATACAAGACATAATATTGTGAACATCGCCTGAACATCGCCTGTACAATCATCCACAATTATAGCCACTTAGCACGCTTTTACTGTTTCAGAGAGAGAGGCTTGAGCGACTTGTAATCTCGGCTATACGCCGCCTGTAACACATTTTTATATCAATAAAAGAGTTGCTTTACTTCAAACTTGTGTTCCAATGCTTCCGCTATATTATCGACTCAGTGAACCTGTTACCGAATCGCTATGCGTTCATGACTCCGCTGCACTCGGACAATCTGTGCGACTCTGTGGCTTAGAACTCTTACCGCCAGCTAATAAACCATGGCCTTGTACGGGCGTGGATCACGCTCGTGCGGCATCACGCCCGGATGGGTCAAAGCGATCGTTCCGCGGGAGCGCTGGCGAGGGTGATTCCCGCCTAGCGGGAATGGCCGAAATAGCCTGTGGGAGATTGGGGCGTGACATGTTGGTATCAAGCCTGGCTTCTACGCCTTTGGACTTTGATTCGATATCTCTGTTTTGAAAGCTCGTTTGTGGGTTATGTGCACGCTCTCTCTCAATGCCTCGATGTGATGTTCCAACAATAAGTCTAAATACTTTTAAAATGCGTTTTGAATGATATGATTGCTTGTCTGGTTGTATGCTGCGAGTGGCCTTTGTGCCAACCTGTGCGAACCCTTGAGAGTATCGCTAGTAGCTTGTCCAATTTTCACTAACCCTAAGTTTGGTTGAATGCATCTATTCGAGGGACGCCTTGAACTAGTGCACCATCCAAGACTTAAGAAAAGGTGAAATTCGAGTGCTAAGACTTCGCTATCACTAAGCTGGTTGACGTGTTCACGCTAGAAGTGCACTTCGAAAGTGCGCACGATCCAGTCTAAGCGATATGCTGATTTCGACGCTTGTGCAAGTGAATATCCAAATGAACAAGTACAATGACTTGTCTAGGATTGCCTCAACCCTAGATCACTGCTTGTCCTTAGTAAGTCTCGAGGACGAGACTTTTTTTAAGTTGGGTAGGATGTAACACCCGTTCCGCTCAAGTGGACTGCCGTCTCAAACGACAATAGTGCAGTTGTCCCGACCTGCTTTGCCACGATCAAGAAGCAAAGGATATCCAGACTTGTCCCTACAGGAATCCGGCTTAGGCTTTCAGAGGCTCGCTCGACGTATCGCTCTACCGAGGCAAATTATCGCTAAGGTGGGTGGCTACGGTAAACTTGTCTTTGCTTAGCCAGCACACATAAAATCTGGAATATTCATGCTAGTCGCTAGGTGAATCACCCCCTGCATGCTAATAAATCCAACGCACCTAGCTAAGGGAATAATCCCAACTTGTATTGTTTGCTAGAACATGGAAATTGAAATACTGCTTATATTCAGACCCTCGCATGCTAAGTCCCTTAACGGTTTTATCTCTCGGCTTACCTTCGGGTCCGAGCAAACGTGCCTGCTTATGTTCCTTAGAAACGTATGCTTGTCTGCTTGAATGTTACCGTGTTTTCATCCAAACCCCGGAAGACTACTAAGTAGTCGTTCCGTGCCTGAACGAACCTGCAAGTATTCGGGACCGCTAGGTCACCAAGGCAATCTCCGCCCCAGGAGAATTGCATCAAGGCAAAAGACAGTCACTGAACAATGAAACAGGCAATGCATCTTGTCTTGTACTATTGTTGCCTCAACATCTTGCCTCTTGTCTTGTACTCTTGTTGCCCCAACCAAGGCCCCGTTCGATCATGGACAACCAGTGCACAGGGAAACAGTCTCGCGGGCGATGCTGGGGCACTGGCATCGACCCGGTCCGGGCGAGACCAATTGTTCTTAGTCTCTTGTTCGGCGGAATGGCATGCAGCGCCTCTTGTACTTTGTTGCATACCATTCTCGTCAAGACTAAATAGTCTCTTGTTCGGCGGAATGGCTTGCAGCGCCCCTTGTTCTTTGTTACAACCCATCTCGTCAAGACTATACCGTCCATATGGCATACGCCAGTGATCGCCTTGTACTTAACTTGTTGCATGCTTGCTTGTAAATGAAAGATAAACAAATCATCCTCGCTTAGCGGCTATCCGCGTGCGAGGCATTGTATAGCATCAAGAACAACTAAACACCTGAACGATCTTGAAATAAATACTCTTGTTTGCATATGCTATGCCTTCTGAATGTTTATACATGCCCCTGCTTAAATTAACAATGTTTGCCTTGGACAGGGAAGGAGATGGTAAGTTGGTAAGTCTCGCCGTGTTTCCTCTAACATCGCACGGCGCACTGCCCGACACGTTAGGCTATTCAATATTTGCATGAAACTGATCCTAAGGCAACTAGAAAGATAACTTAATAGTTGTGCACAGAACTTGTATTACGTGTTTGGATTTGTCGAGCGAACGAGTAGCTTCCCCACCAGTGCATTCAATGTACTGATATTCCACCAGTTTGTATGCAGGGTGCAGGAGAACCTCGTTCGGTGCGGATGCCTCCTTCGTGCGTGCTAAGGCCAGGAGTTCCCTCTGAAGCCTTGCAACGGTGCGTCCGGAACAGAAGCACATATACAAGACATAATGTTGTGAACATCGCCTGAACATCGCCTGTACAATCATCCACAATTGTAGCCACTTGGCACGCTTTTACTGTTTCAGGGAGAGAGGCTTGAGCGACTTGTAATCTCGGCTATACGCCGCCTGTAACACATTTTTATATCAATAAAAGAGTTGCTTTACTTCAAACTTGTGTTCCAATGCTTCCGCTATATTGTCGACTCAGTGAACCTGTTACCGAATCGCTATACGTTCATGACTCCGCTGCACTCGGACAATCTGTGCGACTCTGTGGCTTAGAACTCTTACTGCCAGCCAATGAACCATGGCCATGCACGGGCGTGGATCACGCTCGTGCGGCATCACGCCCGGATGGGTCAAAGCGATCGTTCCGCGGGAGTGCTGGCGAGGGTGGTTTCCGCCTAGCGGGAACGGCCGAAATAGCCTACGGAAGATCGGGGCGTGACATCATAGAGGACAATTAGTAGGCGTATGGGCTTTAACCACTCTGGTAAACCGTAGTAACTAGCACGCACTATGGTGGTCGTGTCCGATGGTCGCTACCCCCGAGGTATGTCGATTGATGGAGTCATGAGGGTCGATACCCCCGAGGTATGTTGGCTGATGATGTCACTAACGTGTGTGTGAGTTGTGAGGCTTAGATCGAGTAGCCCACCCTTGCCCATACATCAAAAAGTTGTCCTCATTTGCATTCATATAGATTGTCTTGTATATCGTACTTACATATTTTTTACCTATTATGCATGTTTACTGTATTCAAATTGGCTTGTTGTTCTGTATCTTGTTACGTTCCTCTGAGGACCTGGTCCCCTGCCAGGTGTATCTGTTCTTGAGTATTTGTAGGAGCGCAGATTTGGATGGTTATATATGTTTCGTGGATGTCTTCTTTCTGAGCCCCATGATTATTAGCTGGTATTCCTATATTGTGTTTATTGTGTTGTACTTTTCCATTCGAGTTGGTAGTGGATTTGTTTCCATCCAACTATCATCCTTAGATACTTATGTTGAGATCTAGTTATATAGATGCTGGTTATTCATTTATATTGATTTTCTGTGGATGAGATTTAGATTATACCCTGTGACTTGTGACATATGTTTATACCACTTGTGGATTGATTTTTATATTACAGCGTACGTGTGAATTTTGGTTTTCATATATTGGAGTTGCCATATCCATGCGGCTGGCATGCTTACGTGTCCTAGTCCTACGTATTCTTGGGACTGGGGCGTGACATATTTTGTAGAAGTGGGGTAGGCATTCTATTGATCAAGTAACAAGATGTCAGAACGCATTCTCCCCAAAACTGAAGAGGAAGAGAAGCCTAAAAATGTAGTGCTCTAGCCACATTGAGAAGATGACGATGCTTGCATTCAATACGCCCATTCTGCTGAGGCGTATACACGCATAATGTTTCAAAGAGAATATCGTGGTTAGCAAAGTAATCCTTTAGACGTAGAAACTCAGTTCCGTTGTCGGACCAAAAATGCTGAACCTTCTTATGAAACTGTGTCTGAACCATTGCACAAAATTGCTTGATCAAGGCAGCAACGTCAGACTTAGAAGACATCAAATAAATCCATGTAGCTCTAGAGTAATAATCCAAAATTGTCAATAAATAGGACGCTCCACAAGAGAAGGGGGTACTATAGGGACCCCAGACATCACAATGAATAAGTTGAAACAAATTATATGCTTTATTATAACTTATAGGAAAAGAAATACGAGTTTATTTAGCCTTAAAGCAAATATCACAAGGTTCACTAGAGCTAATGGAACGCTGAATAACAGGTAATGATGATATCGCAAATAAAGAAGGATGACCCAATCGTTGATGCCAGAGAGAAGCAGAAACAACAGAAGACGAGGCAGAGGCGTGACATGCTCGAGCAGTTGAGAAATTGTGCAGCTAGTAGACCCCACCCCGTTGCTCACCCACACCAATCACCGTCCCCGAAATGCGTTCCTGAATATCACATAATTTATCCGTTAAAGTAACAACACATTGAGTGTTCATAGTTAACTGAGCAAAGGAGATCAAATTGCAATCAAGACAAGGAATATATAGAACATGATCAATCTTAGCGGTTGGCGAAAAAACTAAGGATCCTTCTTGAACAGCAGTAGCTAAACGATTATCAGGAAGCTTGATAGCAACCGGATTGATCGAAACAAGACTCTGGAGAAGATCCTGATTCCCGGTCATGTGTAGAGATGCGTCTGTGTCTAAAATCCATAAACAATACGTACCAGACGGGTTGTAGGAGTTACCAGAATGATTGTTCAAGGATTGATACATCTGCATAACCGTTTTTCACTGTTCATGATTGAGCACCGAACCAAATATAGCCTTTTCTTGGTCTGTCAACGAGCCGACTGAACAACTATTGGACTGTTGTTGGGCATCGTTAGCGACGCCAGTATCGTTGATAGCTTCGGAGTTGACGCTAGGAGCGCATCATCGGGGCAGGGCAAAAACGGATCATGACTTCCTCACACAACGAGCAAAGTTGAGACGTTGATGAGAAAGGGGCAACTAAAAAGTTCTCATGTACTTCTTGTGTTTACAGCAAGATCTCTATCTAAGTGTTGACATCAAATTCCTTACGGCAGAGCCCGCTCTTGATGTAGAGGAAGGGCGGAACCCTGTCTCAATCGGTCGAGGTCCTGTATCGGTCCGGTTGAAGTAGTCGGCCGTCAATGAAGTCAAGCTTCCGCTTAGCCTTAAAAGCGTTCGTCATGTCAGTTGTCCACTCCTGATAATTATCGCCCTTCAAGACCACGGGACATATTTGCAAGCCCGGATGATCCGAATGATGAAGGTAGAACGGAGATGTATGATCGAGGGGACGCGTGGATGTGGCCTGACGAGCGGCGTTCAATGGTGAGGTGGGATTGAGAGTGTCTGTGTCTGATTCACTCATTGCGTAGGAGAAGCAGAGAATGAACTAGACGAAGGAAGATCGGAAAAAAAATCAGTGTTTAGAAACCTGCTCTGATACCATGAAATAATGGGATAAAGATTGGAATTATTCTTGTATTCTTTCTGCCTCAAATGGCTGAGTTTTATACAGAATGACAAAAACTAAAGATAAGAAAGAGTAACAATGGAAAAGATATACTCACTACCTATCCTAACAATAGCAATATCTCCAATAACAATAACTAACATTATCTCCAATAGATACAATTATATGTTCGTACGAAGTATGGAGATATTTTATATATTATACCTCGTCAATACCTATATTTATGCATGTTTCAAATGGTAACTAGGTTCAAAGAAGCTATAGAAAGGAATGCAAAGATTTACTATGTTCTTATCCCTCAATTATGATTGTCACAATCATTACACATGCCAGATCACTATTAACCATATCTTAAGTACACAGAGATACCCTCATTTGACATGAGTGTCAAGGAAGTTCTGTGTCGGATATGTGTTGGATACGAATCAGGACATGGACGAGGATACAACCCGAATATCTGTGCAACCTTGGGTTGTACTAGATTTTCTACATGTTTCTTGCTTGCCCTCTAATTCTTCATGGTTGCTTTCAAACTAAATACATGATTACCTATTTACCTGAAGTTGTGCTTTAACTTAAGTTCATATTTGCATATTCAGCAATCAATCCCAGTATGTTGCTAGCTTACTACTAACCTGTTAGTAACTGTGATGAGTATTAATCAATAGGAAAGTTAGTTTTTTTGCTGTGAACTGTTATATTCTTTCTTCAATAACTCATGTTGACATATATTCCGCATAATCATATAGTAAAAACAAGAAACAGGTAAGTCTGAAACTTTCATCTGTGGACAATATTCAGACTTTTTCTTCAAGAGCTCTTTTGATAAGAAAATTGCTGACACAGATCTTTCCTCTATTATTATTCTGATGATTTGTTGACACTATCACATGTTTCAGTTCAATGAACCTTGACATACAACATTGGGAAGATTTTTCTTTCCTTGAACAAATAATTATACAACTATAAGCAACAACCATGATTCAAGCCTTTCCTTTCTTATCCCCAGATTCAATCATTCTCTATGATAAGAGATCATCCATCACTTTCACTCTTTTGAGCATTCCTTCCACATTCAATCACAACATTCTTCTCCCCACCAAGTATCATGATTCATGTGTACATTGTCATGTACTACAGATTCAAGTATCTGGTCCAGAATTTCCTTGCTATCTCCCTCTCAATCTTACTGTAGTGCATTAATAACGTTTGCCCTGTATGAAAGCGAAGGATCATAGGAGCACAAACCCCACTTGTCCATTCCTCGGCCCCCCGAAAGTGTATGTACAATGTTGACGCTAACCCCCCTTAATCCGCCTCACTTGAACTTATCGCTTCCCGACGACGAGTAGGCCAACGACATGTAACTCGGTGTCCCCCTATAATTTGAAGCCGCCAGCTTCTGCGACTCCCCGCCGCCGCCGCTTGCCTTGGCGGAGTCCCCGGAGGAATCGATGTGGCGGATCTCGCGCAAGAGTGCGGCGACATCCTTCATCGTCGGCCTGTCGTCTGGACGGTTGCTGGCGCAGAGGAGGGCAATGCCGAGGGCTTGCAGCATTTCTTGCACTTGGTCATCAGGTCTTCCCTGCAGCTTCGAGTCCACCACCTCTGCAGGATCTCCCTTGTTCCTCAGGTGGTCCCTTACCCACTGTACTACGCTCTGCCCTTCCGGGAACGATGGATCGGTCGCGGGTTTCCTGCCGGTTATGATCTCGAGCAGGAGCACGCCGAAGCTGTAGACGTCGCTCTTCTTCGTTATCTTCGTCGTGCACCCGTACTCTGCAATCATTCAAATGAACGCCATTGTGAGCATAACACTGCAGCCAGAATAGCTAGGAAACTTGTATGCAACTTTTGTTGAGATCATTCTGCAGAGTGTAGATATGTGTTCTGCTTGATTCAAAATTCTCATAGCTATGATTATAATTGTGCAGATTAGCTCAGAAAATAAATGTTATGACCGTGTCGTGTCGTGTCAGACACGTCACAAATACTGGAACCATATTGTTTTGGTGTCATCATATCTAAAATGTGTGGTATCATATTTGTGTCCGTGCAACATAGTTCAATTAATCCATTCTATTAACCTAGCTATGAATCAAGGACACTATAGTAAGCTGATACTTCACCTGGAGCAATGTATCCGTATGAACCAGCGAACGGGGTGGCGGTCGAGCCTCTGCTTTCCTCCTCCACCATCCTCGCTAGGCCAAAATCGGCCAGGCAAACCTCGTACCGCTCCCCGAGAAGCACATTTTCCGACTTCACGTCCCGATGGATAATTCCGGGCACGCAATCGTGGTGCAAGTACGCCAACCCTTCCGCCACCCCAATCGCAATCCCTAACCTCACCTCCCACTCGACCACCGCTCCTCCGACGACACCATTGTGCAACAAACTCCCCAAAGTCCCGTTCGGTAAGTAATCGTAGAACAACAATCTCGTCCTACTATTCGCGGCCCACCCGAGCAGACGGACGATGTTCCGGTGCCGTATCCGGGAGAGAACCCCAATCTCCGATTCGAACGCGGCTAACCCCACCTCGTCCAAGACTCGGAACCGCTTCACCGCGATGGCGGAACCCGTCAGAGGTATCCGAACTCGGTAGACCGTCCCAGACCATCCGTGGCCAATGGCGTTCGCCGCCACTAGACTCCTCGCCACTTCAGTGATCACGATATCGGACTTCTGGTACAATGTGACCTCCCAGGGAGAGGACAACTCGCCGCCCATCTCCCTATCGGCCGACGCATTCCTGCCACGTGTCCTCTGGTATATAAGGACGACGACTGCCGATATCAGCAGAAGCGCCGCTACTACCAAAAGAACGGCGGTGGCGATACGAGCGACAACCGGGGACTTGCTGCCGGGCTTCTCGGACGAGCACTGGGAGAAGCAGAGGGAGGGGTTGGCCTCGAGGTCGGCGACGGGGAGCTTCGAGAAGAAGGGGCTGCTCGGCAGCCGGCCGGAGAAGTTGTTGTACGAGACGTTCAGCGAGACGAGATTCTGGAGGGCCGACAGAGTGCTGAGGTCGCCGGAGAGCCTGTTGTGCGAGATGTCGAGAACGCTCAGCCGGACCAGGCCGGAAAATTCGGCCGGGATCGGACCGGAGAGCCCGTTGCAGCTGAGGTTCAGGCCGATCTCCATTGCCGGAATCTTCCCGAGACCTGCCGGGATCGCACCGGAGAGCAAATTCTCGCCGAGATCGAGAAGCTGGAGCCGCGAGCAGGAGCCGATTTCGGTCGGAATCTCGCCGGAGAATCTGTTCCCGCCGAGGATCAGCTTCGTGAGCGAAGTCAGCATCCCGAGATCCGCCGGCAGCTCTCCGTCGATCGAGTTGTTCGAGAGGTCGAGATACTGGAGGAGTATCAGTCCTTCGAAGAGCCGCTCCGGAATATCGCCGGAGATGGAGTTGGAGTGGAGGTCGACGAACGTCAGATTCCGGCATCCGGCGATCTCCGCCGGCAGCGGACCGGAGATCCGGTTCGAGCCGAGGTCGAGGAAGCTGAGGTTCTTCAGGTTCCCGATCTCCGCCGGGATCCTCCCGGCGATCCGGTTGAGATTCGCGCGCAGGCGGATCAGAGACGAGCAGTTGCCGATATCCGGCGGGATCTCGCCGGAGATGTCGTTGCTGAGCAGCAGCAGCTTCGCCAGCCTCGGCAGGGCGAACAGCTCCCTCGGCATGGCCCCCGTGAGCGCGTTCTGCGAGAGGTCCACCGCCTCGAGGCTCCTGCACCCCCCGATCTCCGCCGGAATATTCCCCACCAGCCTGTTCTCCCACAGGTACAGCACCTGGAGATTCCCCAGCCGTCCGAGCTCCGGCGGGATCTCGCCGGAGATCTGGTTGTTATCGAGTTCGAGGTCGGTGATGTTACCGCAGTTCGCAATCTCCTTCGGTATCTGGCCCGATATCTGGTTCACGCTCAGCTGGAGCTCCTGCAGCGACGAGAGGTTCCCGAGCGTGGCCGGTATCGGGCCCGTCAGCCCGTTCATCGACAGGTCGATCACGGACAGCTCGCTGCAGTATCCGAGCTCGGCCGGGACAATGCCGACCAGATTGTTCTGCCAAACGAGTAAATTCTTGAGCTTCCCGAGTTTCCCCAGCTGCCAAGGGATCGACCCGGTGATCGAGTTCTCGTAGAGGTAGATGTTCTGGAGCTCGCTGCATTCTCCGAGCTCGGGCGGTACCGCGCCCGAGAGGAGTGCGGTGTAGATGGCTAGAGTCTGCAGCCGCTTGAGCTGCCCGAGCGAGGCGGGCAGCTCCCCCGAGATGCTGGTCTCGGCCAAGCCCAGCATCTCGAGGCGGCTGCAGTTGCCGATCTCCCAGGGGAGCGTCCCCTGGAGGTTTTTATTGCCTCCGGCGCGGAGGACCTGGAGAGTGCTGATCCGTCCGATGGACCGGGGGATCGTGCCGTCGAGCTGGTTGTCGTAGAGGATTAGCGACTTGAGGCTGGTGAGGTTGCCGATCGAGTCGGGTATCGGCCCCTCGAGCGCGTTGTTGCTGAGGTCCAATAGCTCGAGCATTGGGAGATCGTTCCCCAGCAGGTTAGGCGGTATGGGGCCTGATAGATTAGTCCCGGTGAGGACTAATCTAAGTAGAGAAGGCCCCAGTGCGGTCAGATTGGTGGGGACGCGGCCGAAGAGGTCGACGTACTCCAAGCGCAGCTCCACGACCCGGCCCCGTGCGTCGCAGGACACCCCGAACCAGCGGCACGGGGTCGGGTCGTGCGCGTCCCAGTCCGACAGCGGCTCGGGGGAGCCCGTCAGGGTTTGTTTCCAAGATAGTAGCGACTCGCCCTGGGGACTGGTGGCGAGCGCGATGGAAGCAAGGAAGACGAAGACGACGACGACGACGAGGAGCCATGTGGCCACCTTGGCAGACATTGCTTTCTCCGAGCGAGCGAGCGAGCGAGAGAGCTCACTTGCTACTGAAGCGTACTAAGAATATGAAATTGGTGATATATAGCTTGGTGTTGGAGAAGGAGAAGGAGAAGCAGAAGCAGAAGGAGGAGGAGAGGTCGTTCGTTCATGGAATGGATGATCAATTATTGAAATGGTTGGTTGAGATAGAGAGGAGTTTTATATATGTGTGTGTGAGTACAGAGACGGTCCCAGAATCCCCGGATCCAAGACAGCAGCTAGCTATGGGTGTGGAATTTGGTTGGATGTTCTGTTCTGTTCTGTTCTGTTCTGGGGAATAGTTTTTAGGATTATTCAGTAAGAGGGTCTCGTATAGGAGTTAAAATTAGATTTTGTGTCTCAGTACCAGTTTTAGATTTTTTTGTTTCGAAATTACTATCCAAAGTCTAATGCATGACACTTTTGAGATCAAATTCTATTTTTCATATATATATATGAGATTTTATTACTAAACAATTCTAGTTTTTAATCCTAATTAGCATTCAGACCCAGGATTTTACAATAGCTTTTAGAGTTTTAAGTTGTGACATATCTAATTGAAAATTTTGGATCTTAAATTTTTATTTTTGGTTTTAGTAGGTTATCGACCTACCCTTTATACAGAAATTGGTTCTTTGTAAGAAAGAATTACTTCTACGAAAGAGAGATCTATAATTTTGATCCAAGAAATTTATGTACCTGCAGACGATTTGACCGACTCCGTCCATGCCAATACATTTGTACATTAAGATGATATTACCGTACAATCAAGATGATTAACTGCCAAAGGTATTTATCCAACAGCTGATCCTTCATATTCAACATTGACTGTGTTACAACCTTAGATCGTTGGCGAGGAGTATTATGAAACTATGTAAAGGGTTAAGTAAACTTCACAATGTTTCAAAGAACTTCATGACATTATAGCTATCTTTGGGTTGGATGAATTATCCAAAAAAGATCGTTTAACTGTAGCAAGAGCTCAAAAAATTTAGTGTTTCTTATCACAACCCTTCTTCGTGGCAAAATTATTTATCCGCTCTCCAAGAAAATATGTCGATCTCACAGAAACAATTAGGGGTTTTCAGCTGATACTTTCCGGAGAATTAGACAATCGTTTCGAACAGGCCTTTTGACTTCTCCCTCTATGTCCCGCGGTAATAATTTCTCCGGTATTACTACTTTACCGCAACGATAACGTCCATAGATCACTTCTTCTTCTTTTTCATTATATCTTTAACATAAGTATAAGGGCAACTACCAACACATGTTAGAAATGAGGATAAAATCAAAAAAAAAAAAAAAATCCGTAACCTAATCTTTTGAATTAGACATGAAAGGACTTAAATTCAATTCAGGGTCTAAACGCTAATTAGCCTTAGTTTTTAAACATGGAGTGAGTGGGAGGGAAGAGGGAGGAGGACACTTAATGATATAATAATATGTAGTTTTCTATTAATGAGAACTTTAGGAAGTTAATTAATATGTGACAAAGTTGAGTAACATGGGTGTCCGGTTGCATTTCGGAGAGCACGATGGCATCTGATCTATCTAATCTAATCTGAGCTGAAAAAACAAAGACAAGCAAGCAAGCAAGCAAGCTCTGGGTAGTTACTTAATTACCAATTTACCATAACAAAGCATCTTCTAGGAAAGGATGGGGTTATCATTAACTTGGTTCTAGATCTGGAGTTTGCAACTGTACTTGATCCAGATCCACAAGAACTGTCACCAGCACTGAGAAAGTACAACCATCATCTAACAAAAAAAAAAAAATCATGGGAGGGATATGGTGTAGTTGGTATGAGAAAAAATTTATAGTGAGATGTGTTTGCAAGTTGTAATAATTAATTGAACTTACAACTAACACTAAGTTTGTTTGTGAAGATTTTAGATGCTTAGATTAGATGTCAAGTCATGGAGGGTTCAAAATCTAGTGCTAATTGTCTTTTATTTATTGAAAATTACACATGGACTTCGTTTAAATTAAATGGACTAGTCCATATTTTAGTTTTAGGCCAAGATGCCTTTGCTCTTTTACATACTTTTGTATAACGGTGAAGGAATTTTCCAACGAAAGGTTAAGGTGATTCTCAAGCGCACATGATTGGGAATGCATACTTTTAACTTTACGGACTCTCCCTACCCCCATTTGAGAATGTTGAGAGGGTGTAACTCTCTGTGTTTGAAGAAGAATTTTTTAGATAATGATGGAAGTGACCAAGATGGATTAAAACCATATAAATTTACATGTTGGAGTTATTTCAATATTCTTCTTTGCGATCCCAACATTTAGTACTACAAAATGACCTCGTTATATATATATATATATATATATATATATATATATATATATATATATATATATATATATATATATATATATATTTGGCCCCTCTCATGATTTTGGACTTTTTAGGAATATAACTTGTTGTTCTTGTTTTTTTTTAGTACTTATAGTAGTTCATGTGTCAGCAAAACACTGATGTTTATTCCAAAAACAAAATCCCTTAGGACATGTTTTGTTGGATGGATATAGGGTTGGATTTGCTTGAAAACTAAGAAGTAGACTGGGATTTATGAATTACACCGTTTGGTTGTCCACAGAAATCGTGTTGGATTTTGCTTCCGAAAATCTTCAAGTTAAACAAAAGTGATAGGTAAGCAATGATTGCCAAAAGTAACATTCGCTACAGAATGGACTTAAATAATGACCTTAACTAAATTGGAATTAAGATGGATCGTAATTTTTTTTTTAACAATAAAACGACTAACAATTGATAGGCTATTTTTCAACTCCTACATCAACCTTGGGTTAAGAACGATGCACTCCAATTAGCTTGATGAGCCAATATTATCGTCATGTGCCACTTGCACAAAAGAATCCACTAAGATATATATATATATATATATATATATATATTTGTGTGTGTGTGTGTCTAAAAACAGTAGTACATATCCCCATTTGTGTGCTACACATCACTATTTATAGACATATGGGAATGGCATACCCATAGTTAAGTTGAATTTTATTACTCATTTTGTCACTCTAGATTTTTAATGTTAAGCTTTGGCTTAGGGTTTTTTCATTAGTTTTTTGTAGTGTTCAATAATTATCAATAAATAGTTTATGATAACTTCTTGACACTATTTGGATATTAGGTCTTAAAAAGGTCCAAAAAAATCTACATGTTCAATAGTAATTTCATCACTGCCTTCAATCTTTAAGTTCCAATATATTTTCACTGGACGTTTAACTAGACTTCACATCTTTGTGAACTTGCATATGGGCAAATTACAAAGTTTTTTTTTTTTTTTCCTTCTCTAATCGTAATAAGTAAAGTTAATTTGAAACTATCTCAAATCCAACATTATAGGTTTTAGCTACTGTAGCAATAGATCTACTCCTTAGCTGGACCATTAACAATTAAGTCAAGCTTTCAACCCATCTAATTAATATATCTAATCACAATGTACAATCTATTGATGCTTGACCGGATTATATTCAACATACACTAACAATGTTATACTATTATGAGCTAGTGCTGTCAACACTATAAAAAATTAGTATTTTTAGGGTAATGATAAAAAAATATAAATAAAAATTTACTATTATCTTTCAAATATACATCCTAATTTGTTGATTTATTCCCAACTTTCTCTCTCCACGTGAACATCTTAAAATAAATTATATTTGTCATTTGCAAAAGTACAATTCCTTAGTTTTACTTTGTGTTTTAAAAATCGGATAGGATCCGCCGGTTGAGCTGGTCAACTCGTGAACCAATAATTATAATTATTTTTAGCTGGTTTAATATTGATCCAATATTTATTTTTCCAAAAAATTGCTCAACTAGGTCAAACCAAATTCGATCTGGCTGGTCAGACTACCGAACCATCTGATCCAGTTAGATTTTGAACTGATTTGACCTTGACTTTTGGTTTTTGGTTTAGAAAATATGCAATCAAAATTAATATGTTTGTTTCTTAACTAATCTTACTATGGTAAACATGCAGAACTTTTATTTTAAGAATAATTTAGATGAGCAGTTAAAACATCATCAGCATTTGAAAAGATAAACTTTTATTTAAAGTAAAACATATAATTTCTGGTGAATATATGTATAACATATATTAGGGGAGATAAAACTTTCATTCATAATTTCAAATGTTTTTTGCTTGTATGGGCAAGTGCTCCCATCTTGATCACGTTAGAGTACAAAAGTCTTTGTTCAACAAAAACCTATGTGCATGTTCTATGTCATAGATTCATAATATTAATGTATTTAATTAAGGAAGACATGAAGAACAATAAGATTTGTAGATCTATTTATGGATGATAGGGCTAAGAGAATCTATGCAAGGAGTGCATGGGGTTTAGTAGGCCACATGGGAATATGAATGCCATTGTTAAGTCACATTCCACTAATACAATAATAAGAGGTTGCTAACATCTAATTCACTCAACTAGTATAATAATGCTTTTGTAACATTTTAATTATATAACTTAAAATCTTCGTATGTAAAATATTAGTTACTCTTGTTTTTTCAGCCTTGTGAACTCGGACGCAAAAGTTTGGATAATCAAGTAGTTGATATTTTCAGTACAAAAGAGCGGGAAGAAAAAATAAAATTATTGGATGAATCAGGAGTGGCCAAGAATTGGTTTTACTCTAAAAATAATTTTTGGAAATCATATGATCATTTTTAGATTTGTTAGGATAACAATTTTTAGTACTACGAAGAACACATAATCATTGTATTTGTTCAAGTTTTTTTTTTTATATATATTGCAGCACAAATTTGAAATTTGTGATGAACCAACCACAATAGTGAGCCCCTGAATTGTTATTCAAAGATTATTTGATTCTTGATATGAGAATTATAGCACAAAAATATATTAACTGCAGTGCAATTTATTTATAGCAAATAGAAACTGATCTCTTATTAATACTAGTGCTATATTGTTTTTAGGATTATTTAGTTTTAGGGTCTCGTATAATATTCAAAATTTGAATTTAGGTCTCTATATTGTCCAAGACAGGATCTGGCACTTGTCCTTACGGTTGACTTGGTCTCCTTAATATTCAATATATATATATATATATATATATATATATATATATATATATATATATATATAGTCAGGACGAGATCCATATTCTTTTATGGATAATATGAAGACCTAAACGTAAATATCGAATATTATACGAGATCATAAAACTAAATAATCTTTATTTTTATTGAAAATTGCAACCAAGTATATTGACATCTCATTAGTGAAGAGTAGGCATTTACTGTGTTCTTTTTAATGTTTCTACATGGATGGATAGACATTTGTTGTTCCTTTGCCTGTAGATTGATGTGTGAGATTTTGTTGGACAATGGTTGGTGTCGAATGGCTTTAAATGCAAATTGAATGTGACATAAAATGAACTAAAGTTAGTTTGGTCTCTATCCTATGTTGTTGTTGGACTTCATGTTTACAAGAAACATTGTATTGATTTATGTTTTGGGTGTAAATATAAGTTGTTATAATATGAAATGCAATTCATAACATGAGATATAATACTTTGGACGAATATTCAACATATAGTATAATTCAATATGCGGTATTTTATAAGTCCCATAAATCTGTGATATACCAAACTCGAGTGGCTCTTGTTGTTACTGAGAAGAGGTATAAGATCCTGGCTGAGTGGCAGAAGATCAGTGGATCGAGCCACGGGAACGTATTATTTCTTTCATTTATAAAATGGTGGGAGTTGGAGGGTAGTGGACCCAAACGCATGCAATGCAATGTGCACAAAGTTTCGAGCGTTACGTCGGGTCCCGAGCGTTATGTGAAAAATTCAATAAATAAAATAAATAAAATAAATTAATCTGTCATATTACCGAACTCGAGTGGCTCTTGTGATTACCGAGAAGAGATATAAGATCATGGCTGGGTGGCAGAAGATCAGTGGATCGAGCCACGGGGGCATATTATTCCTTCTATTTATAAAATGGTGGGAGTTAAAAAACAGTGAGCCCTACGGCATGCAATGCAGTGTGCACAAAGTCCCGAACGTTACGTCAGATCCCGATCGTTATGCCAAGAATTCAAAAAAAAAAAAAAATTGTCATATTGTTTATTTCCTAGACCATTTAAAATTTTACTTAGACGAGAGGCAAACACTACCAGCATATAACCTCGCTAAAGCTGATGTTGAGATGAAAATTTCTTTTCAGTATATCTAATATTCTATCATATATACATCATTATGTAATTTCGGAGACCAAGTCCGTTGTGTGGCAAAAGATCAAAAAATTTAGTGTAATAAAAATATTTATAAATAAATTACAAAAAAATAAACTATTTAAAAAAAATAGAGTAATGAAAGCTTTCGCCATCACAGATGGCGAAAAAGCAACAAATTAATTTTTTAATCAGTGTTTACATATTTTCATCAACATAGTTGGCAAAAATCGAACAAATAAATGTTCACGTAGCATAGCATGCTGACGGCTGACGTGGCGTCAAATTTTTTGCCAACTCTGTTGGCGAAAATCGATCGATCAATACTGACGTGGCGTCAGATTTTTGCCAACTACGTTGACGAAAATATGACAACTCCGGTTCGGATTGGGACGGTTCGCTCGCGGTTCGGGTGGGTTGATGAGTGGTTGGAGATATTTAATATGTTTGGCCGCGATTTAAGAGGGTTTAAGAGGGTGGGTAGTTTAATTGGGTGGGTGGTTTAATAGGGTGGGTGGGTGGTTGATGTGTGGGTTGTATAAGAAGGGAGAAGGAGTAGTGAATCCACAGGAGAGTTTATGTGTTATTCGTTTGTAGTGAGGAGAGTCTCTGTGATATTAGTGGATTGGAGGAGAGTCGTTTGGAGTGGAGTGGAGTGGAGTGGAGTGGAGTAGAGGAGGAAGTAGAGAAGTAGTAGCAGAGAAGGATAGCAAGAAGAGAGATGTTTGATTTGTAATATTTTTTAATTATAATTGTTCTAAATAGTTGTATCATTTTAGTAGCCATAATTAAAATTTTATTAAGGTTTGATTTCTAATCTTAGTCATAATTATAATTGTAATCATCATCCTAGTAGCCATAATTATTTAGTATTAACTATATTATTAAATATTATTATAATTGTTAGCATGATGAAGACAATTTTTTTTTTTTTTACAAAAATCGAATAATATAGTGTTAGTGTTAATATTTAGCATGTTAATCATTTTTTCTAAATAGTTGTATCATTTTAGTTTTGATAGTTAATATTCTTAATTAATTTTAGTATGATGGAAGAAAAACTATTAATTTTAATTTTAATTTTAGTTATAATCTAATACTACTCTTTAGCAAAATAGTTATGATTATACCCTAATCATAACTATTTTGCTAATCCTAATTGGCTAATGTTAGTGTTAGTGTTTCTACGTAGTTAGTGTTAGTGTTACTACGTAGTTAATGTTATGATTATAGTTAAAATGATTATGATTTAGGGTTAGAAAATATTAACACTAACCATAAACCTAATTATAACCCTAATCATTTTAACCATAACCATAAACCTAATTATTATCCTAATCATTTTAACCTAACTATTTTTCTAATCCTAATATCATTATTAATACTAACTATTTTAACCATAACCTTAAGTTTAGCCAAATCAAAAAAATTATGAAAAATTAACCTTAACCATAACCCTAACTCTACTATTTTCTATTCATAACCCTAATACTAATACTAACTGTTTTAACCATAACCCCAAATATTTTTATAACCCTAATACCATTACTAATACTAACTATTTTAACCATAACCCTAACTTTAGCAGAAATCTTAACCCTAATCTTAATATTTTTCGAATCTAAATCCTAAATAACATTTTACAAACGAATACCCAAAATGATGGACATATTCCGGGAGGTCCTACCACTGATATGATTATCCAGCAGCTGAGTCGCACATTTCTAGTTTAGTATTTTCTGGACAGGTATATTAAAATTTAATTATTTTAGTCAATATAAATTTTTTTTTTTACATGCCTAATAATAACATCGTTTATATATCTCCTATATAGCAATACGATTGTCCTGAAACTATGCGAGCACGAGAGCATGTCTCATGGCGTTATGAGGAGGACGTTGCGTACTGGATGTTGACTGAATAACAATATGCATTGGTGAACGTATTTGGTTTTGATTATATTGATCAGATACATTTTCTACGTCACGACAAAGACTTGACCTTCAGTTTAGTTGAGCGGTGGTGGCCCGAAAGAAATACCTTTCAGTTACCATTCAGAGAAATAACTATTTTGCTAGTAGATGTGGCAAAATTTTTAGGATTACATATTACGGATGAACCTATAATATTTGATGTTGATGCGTCATTTTGCGACAAAAATTGTGATTAGGCAGTACTTAGGTGTGGAGCCGCCTAACATATATGGTAAAAGTTTTGTGACGCTTTCGTGGCTCCGTCACAACTTTATACACCTAAATCGTATTGGTGAGAAAGAAATCATAGTGGATGTGAATCGAGTAAGTATAACATTTAATTTTATTATATATGTAATATATATTTTTATTTAGTTTAACTGATATCATTTTTAAATTTTTTTTGTTCAGATTCATGCTTGCACCAGGGCCTACTAGGTCTAATCAACGACATTTTGTTTCCAAGCTCAGGAGGTAGGACAAATTTACATTTTTTACCCTTTCTGCTAAATCTGGCAGAACCTACATGTCATGCATGGGGAGCATCTGTGTGTGGCATATCTGTACAACTCAATGTCAACTTTTGTACAATTTACTTCAGTGGATAAAAGAAAAAAAATGAGTGGATGTATGAAATTAATACAGGTATAAAATTTTCATATAATTTTATTTGCTAAAGATATATGTACACTTATATGATATATTTTTTCTAGGTTTGGTCATACGAGCACTTCTATATCGGTAGGCCAGTCTCCCGTATTGATACCGATGCTAGTGTCTTTCCCTCAGCTTTACGCTGGATGACGGCTGCAACAGATCCAGTTCGATGTGCTCACAAGGATATTACAGTATATCGGGGCCAATTCGATTCACTAAGGATTTATGAGGTAATTTTTTGTCATAAAATAGGTAGTTTTTATTATTATTTCATATAGTCAACATGTTTATTATCTTATTTATTTTACATGAAATAGGCAATTTTTTACCATACCGGCTTGGGTTGAATCCTCCTGAGATACAAATAACAGCCTGTAGAAGCATGAAAAATATGCATCCATGCGACCCTGAGCCCCAAAATGAAAACTCAGAAGAGATCAGGCCGCAGAGTCCCTGCGGCCCAACAAGCCAACAGCCATGCGCCCCCAAAAGGAGGCTCAAATCAGGCCGTAAAGTCACCTTGCAGTCCAAAAAGATGACATCCATGCGTCCCCAATCAGCCAAAGTAGCTTGGCCGCAGAAGGACCTAACGTGGCTTTCCGTCAGCAGGATAGTCTTTGACACAAAATCCTGACGAAAAGGATTTTCTAATTTTCTCAAAAGACGTAAACACACTAAACGACAGAAGTCTCATGTCAGCACAGAACTTCACTCTCGATGGATGTGCAGCACCGCGTGTACAGCACAACTGGCCTCATGCGACTCCATGCGTCCCAGGCTCCATGCGGTCCCCTACGTCTCTGGCCCCATGCGCTCCACACTCCATGCGTCCCAGATTCTACGCAGACCAGGCAGCACTTGTCCATGGGTCCAGACTCCATACATCTCTGGCCCACGCGTCCCAGACTTCATGCGTCTCTGGCCCCATGCATCTCAGACTCTATGCCGTCCCATGCATCTCTGGCCCCATGCGTCCCAGACTCCATGCGGTCCATGCGTCTCTGGCTCCACGGGTCCCAACTCCATGCGTCCCATGCGTCTCTGGTCAAAATGTGTTTCAGAATCCATGAAGACTAAATCTTGCTGTTACGACAAGAGTTATTCTCTCCAACCAAGTGCGGACTATGTGTCAAGCTGACCAAGTCACGCCCACAAAAGACGAGAACCACCCAAATCTTCAGCAACGAAAAATTGCAACAAGCGCCCACGTGGCAGCTCGACCTGCTCCTGGTTACAGCTACACTCTATTACGAAGGGCCACTTGGCATCCTCTAGCATCCATGAGGTCCAACATATATGCGAACAGGATGATTATAAATAGCAGGGTACCACACCCATACAAGAGGCGTGCTGGCTATCTGCAAATCTACACTCGAGCAAGAGAGAAGAGCTTCCGCATCGAGAGTTGCTATACTCCTAACGCTCCATCGTCACCCCCCTGAACACAAAGTTTATACTTAGACTATCTGTTTAGGACTCCTCTCTGTACTCTCTTTATTTTGTTCAATTAAATCAAGTTTCTTTCCAAACTTTCGCATTTAATGGCAAACACGGCCTATGGATTAAGTCTACATAGATTTTTCATAATATTCCACGATTACATCATGAATCATCCAGCTAATCGTGTTATGCGACAGTCCTAGATGATACAACACATTCCTGATGAGCCACAATATTTCAATATTGGTAGAGGCAATGCAACTGTCAGAGCACGCAGATTAATTCCTGGGTGGAATTATAGATTTAAGACACATAAGGTGGCATATTTGTCTCAAATGATATCCTCTATTCATAATGGTAAGTTATTTCAAAAGTTTAACAAATTTACTTCAAAAATTATAAGAAATCATATGCTCATAATTTGTAATGGTGCAGCCTATGGTGATAATGCATATAGATCTTGGTGGGGAGCTCCTCTTATCAGCAACAGAGCCTACCAATATGAGGAGTTTCGGTTCCAACATCGAGTCATAGATGATCATAGTCTCCGTAGCTATTATGATTATGTAGAAGGGCTGGTACATTTTTTTTATAGAAAAATGTTTGTCTCTGTAGTAGTTATTTATATGTCATCTATTGAATTCTACTTAATATTCAGCTTTCAAATTTAAATATGGCATACCAAAATCATGAAGTGAGTGACCCGTTGCGCACAGCGGTTGGCAAAATTTTGTCTGCTATGCAAATAGGCCTGATTCCTCCCAACCCTCCATTACGTATTCCAGCAGATTATCCTCATGGTCTTGTTGGACAACGACAAGCACGCCCCCAGGAAGTATACCTCTGTTTGGTATCAGGTTGATAGTCTGCCACTGCAAGATGACGATGTCCCTCATCACCAGGTTGGCGAGGACACTTCTCAGACGCCGGCAGGTGCGGGCACTTCTCGGACGACGACTGTTGCGGATACAACTCAGTGGGCTGACTGGGGTACTACTCAGGTGACGGCTAGTGAATGCACTACTCATTGGGCTAGGGAGGGCACTTCTCAGCAGGCTGGCGAAGGCACTTAAAACAATAAGCTGTTATCTAGTGTAAAAAAATACGAGTTTCATCATTTACTCCAACGACCCAATTGTAAATATCTATATTTCCAGCTTTAATTTTTTCCAAACAATAGTTCGCATCTGTTTCATTATAACATCTAGCAAGATAGTCTAAACTACGTTGAAAATGGGAAAACCTGAAGACTTTTTTCAAATTTTGTTTAAAATGTTGAATATAAAAAAAATGTGGCGATTCTGGAAAGATATCACGCATAGCCCTTATCAATCCATTTTGTTTATCTGATATAAAAGAAATTGTATTCCATGCATCGAAATATTTTTCAAAAGATGTTCTCAAACCGTTTAAAAACTAACTCCAAGAATCAGTATTTTCACTTTCAGCAACAGCATAAGCAATTGGTTATAATTAATAATTTGGATCATGAGCACAAGCAATAAATAAAATATCTTGATATTTAGAGGAAAGAAAAGTAGCATCAGTACTAATCACAGGTAAACATCACTTTAAAAACTCATCAATGCATACCTTAAAACAAATAAAAATTCTTTGAAATATATTGTCTTATGTAGTTTGTATAAAATATTGGCTACCTGGATTTGTCTCAATAATTCTAAAATCATACTCTTCAAGACTACTATATGCATCAATATAAATACCATTTATTTTAGATAGAGTACATTTCCTAGTTTTCCAATCTTTACAATATTTAATATATATTTCGTGTTCTCTATATATATCATTTACAACATGCGATGGACTATATGACCGATTATCTCGAATTTTATCAATAATCTTATTTTTAACCCATACAGTTAATGGATGAGAACCTGTTGTAAGTCCACATAAACAAGAATGTACATTTTCTAGTGTAGCAATAGCAAAACCTTCACCTTCACCAACGACTTTAGCGTATACTCTCCAATTACAACTTGAATCGTTACATTTATATACAATCCCACTAACATTGTTTAAAGTAGCATGACAAATAAAATTATGTGCAATTGCTATATCACTAATAAAATATCTAAATTCAGAACGATTATCAAATTTTCTTCCAACGCATAATCCAGAAATGCTAACACTATCAACATTGCCATCAAATTCATCATCTAAATTTTTAATTAAATCATCATTGTTTTCATCGTCGTTATTACCATCATCTACTATATGTTCTTGTTCAGTAAATGAAATAACTTGATGAGAAGAACTAGGAGCAGTATTAACTTGATTAGAAGCACGTATACTACTTACAATATTAATTCTAGGTGGTGGTGAAGTTATATAAATATTAATGTATTTTGCTTGTACATTAACTTCGAGAATAAATTTTTATGCTTGTTCACTAACTAACTTTATACAATTAGTTAAAAAAATATGTACCAATATAAATTCATAATCAATAGAACATTGCTTAACAATTTGATTACGTAATTAAACTATCAAACGAAATATTTTGATCAATTAAAAAAATTTAGTTAAACCTCTTTCATAAACTAACCCATTTAGCACACCTCCAATCGAACATAGTATTGTTAGACTTTGATCCATGACAAGAGAGTGAGATTCTAAATACAGTGAGTGAGCTGAACTAGCTTCTGTTGAATAAGAAATCACCTTCTGTTGAGTGAGAAACGAATAGAACAAAGAAATTTGAAAGTATGTGTGGGTTGAGTAAGAAATGAATAAAATGAGAGAAATTTATAGATATGAGAAAGAAAGAGCCATTGTCAAAATATAAACATTACAATATGAACGTTACAATATGAATATTAAAATAAAAAAAAAACTTTCATAAGTGACCAAAAAATAAACCAACAAAAAATAAACCAAACCCAAATATAAAAAAAAAAAAAAAAACAACCAAAACAAACCATAAACATAAAACCCAAAAATAAATCCAAACCCAAAAAATCCGATGGCCAAATTTTTGCCATCACAGATGGCGAAAATATAAATAAATAAAAAATTTCATAATTTTGCCATCTCAGATGACGAAAGCTTTCTTAACTTCCAATTTATCAAAATTTCTTTCGTTTCAGCTAATTATTTTAAAAATATT
This sequence comes from Iris macrosiphon, assembly GCA_036927795.1. Lineage (NCBI taxonomy): Eukaryota > Viridiplantae > Streptophyta > Magnoliopsida > Asparagales > Iridaceae > Iris > Iris macrosiphon. Next base: position 9,073,723 of record JAYESA010000010.1, on the reverse strand, counting down.
ATCGATACAGTAAATTTTCTGGCAAAAGATTAGTAGATCGAGTCACGGGAGCGTATTATTTCTTCCATTTATAAATGGTGACAGTTGGAGATAATGGACCCAAAAGACATACAATACATCATTCGCAAAGTCTCGAACGTTATGTCGGATATTAAAAAAAAAAAGTCCGCTGTAATTACTGAAGAATCAGTTGAGTAATAAAGTAATCTTTGGTCGTTCAAAAAAATCTATCTTATTGCTTACTTAAATCCCAAACTAGTGTTATTTGTTTGAAATTGTCCTCAATACTGGTAATTAATTATGAGATTATTAGTCTAACTTATATATATATATATATATATATATATATATATATATATATATATATATAAAAGAAGGTAAATATCAAAGGTTTATATACAATTCTAGTTTAAATGCTACATCACGGTCCAAATGTCACATTTTAATCCGAAGGTCTCACACACAATCGCACATGCGCACCCCCCTCACCACACTTGCACACCATCCGGGTGGAACACATCGCTTTCTTTCTTTCTTTCTCCGCCTTCTTCCTTTACTTTCAATTTCTTAGTGAAAATAGGCGACGATATTCTGCCTACTTCGACCTCCACTGGATCGCACATGCATCACAACCTCCACCACTACCACTTTAATTCTCCTCCTCCTCCTCCTCCTCCTCCTCCAACCTCCGGGAGGGGGAAAGAGGAGTGCCTCCCTCTTCACCACTAGGTTAAGCGTTCATTTTCTTCCTCCTGGGGTGGAGGATAAAGAGTGTTTGGTTAACTTGGTTTTGATGGAGAAGAGGTAAATGGGAGGAACAAGGTAGAGAAGATGGGAAAAAACAAGTTTTCAAATTTTTTTTTTTTTTTTTAAGAGAGAAAATCTGTGGGAGATGGATATTCATGTGTGTTTAATTAAAGATTTCTAATAGTGCAACTTTGTGACCTATAAAAGAATACCTACACCTTTAATCAAACTAAATAACATCATAATTTTATTACATGTCATTATTTATGACAAATATATAATTTTCAGCACATAAATACATTTTTAATTGAAAACACTTGGTGGGTGTTTTTAGGTGTGGCACTAATTAGAGGTTGTGGTCCTACTTTATTACTTAGAGGCTATGTTTATCAAAGTTATTTGTTTTTTCACTAATTACTAGATATATGTTTATTTTTCAATCTAATTAGACATCAATTTATCTTTTGTATTCTAATTTTAAAAATTTCTAAAAATAATAATTTTTTTCACTTAATGCTATATAAAAAAATTATTAATGACAATTTTAAACTGAATTTTATCAAAAATAACTTTATTAGAAATTAAGTAAAATATTACACTCCTAGATTATATTATGAAAGTCAAAACAATTATAAAAATGTCACAAACAAGTCTCTTACCACTCACAATAACTATAACATCAAAAGTAATAAAACTATGTTATTATCAAAATTTTGTGTGTTACTCCATCATAATTTGATCATGAAATTCCTAGACAAATTGTTATAAATTGTTGATTTTTCTTTATGTTTCCCACTTTTCGTATTTTATATGATAAGTGTTAAGGAAATAAGAGAAATACTAAATTTTCTAGGGGGTTACAATGATCTTTTTATCTCTAATAAGAGGTAGGGGTGAACATTTGGTTTATTCAGCTTAAACCGAAACGAAATAGTCAAAATCGAATAATCTGAAATTCTCAAAATTCAAACCGAATTGGAACCGAAATTAACCATAACTAAAACCAAAGTCGAAATGAATCGATATAATTGATTCAATTGATTCAATTTTTTTTTGGTTGAACTATTTTTGTTATTTAAAGTTTGGTCCCATAGTTTATATTATGATTAAATTATATTTAAAAATATAACTTATATATATAATATATTTTGTATTTTAACGTTGAGATCAGAGTAGGAATAGTTATTAAATTATCAAAGTTGGACTTCAAAACACGTAAATAAAATTATTATTATTTATTTACACATTATTAATCATAAAATATGTATAGAATCGAAAATATTTAAATAATTGTATATGTCTTATTCGGTTTATAGTTTTTGATCCAAATTGGATCCAAAATCAAAACCAAAACTAAATAAGAAATTTTAGTATTTCAAAACTGAACATGAACCGTTACTTTTCAAACCGAACATAAACTCTTATTCGGTTCGATTCTCGGTCCAAAACTGAATAATGCTCACCCATAATTAGAGCCTCTTTAATTGCATTTAATTGGATATAAATATTTAACGACATTTTTTTGGCCAATCTTTAAATAGATCCGGTTAGTAATTCACCACTAAATAGAGGTGAAAACAAACATCTACTTATTTTTTTAGGGTCTGTTTGTAAATGAATTTTCACTGATTTTGAAAGTTTTTAGAGTCGACAATTTATGAAGTGCTTAAAATAATGTTTGCTAATTTTTTTGAGGTACTGATATTGGTTGGCTAAAAAAAAAAAAAACTAAAACCAGTGTAGTACAATTTCTAACTATTTTTAAAAGCACAAAAAGTTGTTATGTTTTGAAGATTTCTATTATTTCTTTCATTTATATCCTCATCAAAAATACAATTACAACTATTTACTTTTTTGCGTCTATTTGTAAATTGTGTTTTCTCCAATTTTTGAAGATTTTTTAGTCGGTTGTTTATGAAGTATTTAAAAAAAACATCTATGCCTTCTAATTTTTTTAAGGTATTGATATTGGTCAGCTGAAAAAATCCAATACTAGTGTAGTGTAAAAACACTCAAAATAGATAGAATTTGAACATTTCTATTATTTATTTATTTTATGTAACTCAGCTGGTTCTTTTGGTCAGCAAGAAGAGATATAACCTTCCTGACTAGACGGACGGTCTAGGAATTAAACCGTGAAAAAGATGTGAGTGTATGTCGGACAAAAAAAATAAAAATATATATATATATATATATATATATATATATATATATATATAGTTTAAGTGTGGTTAGATTTTTGATTTTAGATTATATAAAAAAATTAGTATTTTAAAACTAAAATCCAACCGAATTATTTTTAAACCAATTCGAATCTCGTATTAGGTTCGGTTATATTCCTTTTTTTCCAGAACGGAATAGTGCTCCCCCTATAGCAAAATAATTACCGATTAATTAATCTGGAAAATAAAACAAAAAAGAAGAGCAAAGTCGCATCCACACCCACTTGACGTGGACAGCGGCGGTATCGGTGGGCCACAACCGCCACATGGGGAAGCCCGCTTTCATGTGGGCCCCTAAAAGAGAGTTGTGGGGTCGACTGAAATGTCCGGTCCATCCAATCTGGGCTAGTGGGCCCGGGGAATAAAAGTGGGACTGGTCGAGGATTTGGAACTAAAGTTCTATGGCGCTGCAATTGCATGGGGATTGCAGATCTGCTCTCTCTCTCTCTCTCTCTCTTTCCCCCTTTTTTGTGTGTTTTAAAAACAATTTTTTTTTGAAAAAAAAAAAATCGACACAGGTTCTCTTTTATATTATATAAACTTAGCATTAATTAGAATTTGGGTGGCAGAAATATAATACAGTATATTTTAATTCCAAACATGGGACTGTGATTTGTGTGAATCTGTCACTATCTGATCTCAAATATATGCATGCATTTTTCATTTCCAGTTTATGCATCTATACATACAGTTTGAGCCACAAAATCGACATAGGTTCTCTTTTATATTATATAAATTTAGGATTAATTAGATTTTGGGTGTCAGAAATATTCAAAAATTAGCATTTGAATCACGCACATGTTTAGTTTATAATTTGGACCCTTAATGGCGGTAGATTCAGATTGAATATCCAAAATTTGTTAATCATTATTTTAGAATTAATTAGACTTAGGATTCCATAAATATTTTTGTCTTTGTCGAATTCTGATTTTACTTATTTATTAACAGATGTTCAACACACATCACCAAAATTATAAACTGGACATCTTCAGAACCCAAATACTAATTTTTGAATGTTTCTAGGATCCAAAGTCTACTGATCCATAAATTTATGTATTCCATCCCATCTAATTAGTGTCATGCACACACGTTGTATGTACAATGCATTTTAGAAATGTTGATATCATCTTATGTAGCAAAAAAGACATCCAACTAAACATACTCAACAAAATTTATTATTTTTCAATAGAATTTTTTTTCGTAAGAAATGGTATCGTTGATGCCATCTTATGAAGCAAAAATAACATACAACCAAAGTGGTTCGACAAAAATCATAATTTTTCAAATAGAAAATCATCGGATGGCAAAATTTTAATAACTAAATATTATTCATAAACATCTTTGAGCAGAATCTTCGTCAGCACAACTCGACTGCTCGTCCTCACTTACCTAATAATGATCCGATAGTTATCGGTATTGACAACATGTATTGTCCTGCAGAAACACAAATAAATAAATTAAAAAACATCACAACACAAGCAGTAGCCCCTAAGGAACGAATTATCTATATCTACCCAATAAACCAGTGATTTAAACCACAAAATTATGCATGACTAAAAATGAGTCATCTAAATTGTATGTATTTTTTCACATAATTAAAAATATATTAACTAATAGCTTAATTATATGATATATATAAATACCTACGCATACATCTATAACAAACATAATTAAAATATAAATAGATGTATAACAAATTCTAAATTTTATTTTTTTTGATAATATTCGAAGATGAAAAAAATGTATTCTTTTTATTGTGGTTGCATGTAACTAAGTACATATAACCCCACCTCAAGTACAATTTCCCTTCTCTTCTCGTACCTGATTTGAGGTCTACATGCTTAAGGGCGAAGGTTTTGGCACATAATATCAATAATTGGTCCTTGTAGAAAACATTCATTAATTCATGCAATATGGCCGAAAAGTATGAACTTTCCGTATTGATTGTCACAAAGTTTTACTTCAAGAGACATTGGCCCCATATCTCACTAATATAAGCCGAAACAAACGAAGATTAGAACATCTAATTTAATGGTGTAGACATCACAACTTTAATTATATCTCTATGTTGAGTTCGTATGCAAGGAAGTGAGATGAGGACCCCCCTGGACTGGAGGTGCACTTCCCGGGTTTTCGGGATAGTGGAGTTAGGCCTCTGCGCCTACTTTCGGCGCCAAATATTAATGTATAATAGTTATATTATTTACAAATTTTTTGATTTTTGATTTTTGATTTTTTATCATATTTAAGGGTACATTCCATATTGTTTCCATAATGTACATGTGCTTCTACTTTTGACGGAATTCGTCAAAAAATAATGGTTAACCCATTTGACCAAAAAAATTGGACGAAATTACCCTCGTCTTCTCTATTTCCTCTCACCCCCTCCCCCTCTCTCTCCTCCGCGGCGCCGACGTAGACCCCCCTCCCCTTCCCGCCACAGCCCCCACCTCCCCGTCCCCGCTCCCCACCTCCCCGCCACCGACGTCCGACCCCGTAGCAGCGTCCGCCCCCGCAACATCAGCAGCAACAGTCACTCCGCGAGCAGCTCGTCGCACGCTCGTCGCCGCGTCGCGCCGCGCGCTCGCAGCCGCTGAGCGGTTGCTGCTACTGCGGGGGCGGGGGAGGGGAGGGGAGGAGGGGCGGCGGCGGCGGTGGCGGGGAGGTGGGACGGGGGGGGGGGGGGAGCGGGGACGGAGGGCGGGGGCGGACGGCGGTGGCGGAGAGGAGGGGGAGAAAAAAGGAAAAAGAAAATGGGGAGAACATTTTCGTCAAAAAAATTTAGTCAAATGGATTGACCGTTACTTTTGGACGAATTTCGTCAAAAGTGAAAAAATATGTACATTATAGAAACAATATGGGATGCATCCTTAAATATGATAAAAAAAGGTGGAGGATAAGTCAAATTTTTATTATTATTCATACTTTCTTGTCTAATTATGAATTAATTTATGATTGCACTTCCTTTCTCTAGTGTCGTTGTTCTTCCATCCATAGAGCATGGTGATTTCTAATATTCAATGTTCTATTTCTACTAATATAAGTTGGTTTGAAAACGACTTAAAATTGAACTGTCTAAACTATTTGTAAATATTTTATTAGTTATTTTAAAAAATATTAACTAATTATTTAACTATCTACTATGATTTACTCATAGTTAAACAAGTCTAATTCAAATGGTTAAGATCTTGATTGATTGAGTTTAATTTCTAGGACCAATATCATTAATAATAGTTTCAATTAAAAAAATTAATAATATTTTTTTGCCTATCTTTTATGCACGTGCTTCTTACTTGTACAAATAAAAAAAAAATTGTTGTTGTTGACATTATAAGGACAATATTACTACAAATTCTAAAAAATGAAGATGTATAAATCTAAAATTAGAGAGCACGTAATATATTAGGTTAAATTTTGTATTTTTTAGAACTTTTTAGTCTTTGGAATTACATTTGTTCTCACAACTTATACATGGTAAAAAATGGCCGTGTCATTTGAGTGACCTTCTTTATGCATATTTAAGTGTAGGATAATATTTCTTCCTACCGAACATGGATGTCATCTTTGTATGCTTTGGTTGTTCAACTTCAACTAGGTAGCTAGTCCTTTGTTCTCCTACCACTTAAAATCACTTTCTTTGGTATGACGCCCATTTCAATTGCATTGCAAGGATTATTTATGTTATATGTTATTTATATATATTTAGTCTTAGTATTGTGCATCCACATCACTTTGGTCTCAATAATATATAAACGAGATGTAGCTTTTAAAAAGTTAATGACACCTCGTCATCCATGACAAAAAGTATGAGACAACTTGTCCATTGAATCAGCTCGGTGAGTCGAGTCGACCAAACCACAAGGACTGTTTAAAAAAATAAAATCTATTTAAAGTCTCCTAATCTCTACATAATTTGGACCATTGATTTTGATCCAACTGAACTAATAAAATATTATTTTTCGACTTCAGTCTCCAACATCGATATACCGATAATATACTACAATAAATTCATAAATTTATGTTTGTGAGTCAAAACGATTTTTGAGCGAACAACACCATTTTCGATATACCGGCAGTATACTGTATCAGACAAATGGCAACTATTTTTCAAAAAGAAGAAGAAGATAGTTCCGACATTCGCTAAAATTTACCTCATTTTTTCGTTTTTGACTTTTCGAGCTTCTCCGACACACGGATAACGCTTGTTGCCCTTGGGTATTCTTTTCATATGTTGAGAATCCCATCCAACACTAACACAATCCACCACTATCTGGACCCACCGGTGGAGCATAAGCCGGGCTGGTCCGGACTGTAGTCCGGACTTAAAAATATAAAACAAAAATTTACTACCTAACAATATGCTATGATAGCTCAGTTGGTAGTGTGAATGGGTGTAGTATGAGTGATCCACAATTTGATTTTGCATGTTTTGTAGTATTATTTTTCAGTTTTTTGTTAATTTTTGGATTATTTACACTAATTATCCATATGTTATCGATTTATAACACGAAATACCCCTGCTTTTGAACAAATTACACTGACCATCCCTCCCTTTTGTACACCATCTGATCAATTCGATCAGGCACTCGTCATCTATTTTCATTGTTCAACTGTTTGACAACATAAAAAACCTCAAATAAAAATAGGGGTAGTTAGTGTTATAATTTTTTACTTTTATCTTAAAATAAAATAAGGGTACCCTAATAAACCAAAAAAGTAGGAATGGTCAGTGTAACTTTTTTCAAAGTAGAATTATCACGTATTATAAATCGAAAATATAGAGATAGTTAGTATAAATAACTCTTAATTTTATGAGTGTCACACAAATTTTTTTTTTTTTTTTTTTTTATACATTTTTCAGCCTCCGTTAATTTTTTTTTCTGGCTCCGTCCTTGTCTAGACCTGGCACAAAACTTATATGGATAGGGCCACAAAGCCGAGCCGACTCAAGCCATTTGGGAGGCTAAGCAAAATTACTTAAATGAGTCTCGATCAATTAAATAATAAAGGAGATGATGGTTGTTTTCGAAATTGGGATGCATAAACTGAAAATGGCAAGCAATCCCTTTTTCTACGACACAGATTCTCTTAAACTTGAAGCCTGTTTTTATATGATTCCTATGGATCTCTTCGTTTAGCTACTACACTAGATTGTGACTCAAAGCCAAGCTAGGTTCATCTGCATAGCAGTTGTATAGGTGATGAGCATCTGCATGGAGGTAGCTTAATGAAGGGAAAGGAGATGTCCATTAGGTGATCTGTGATTTTCTGCAATCTCGCTCTTTTGTTACTTACTGGTAGATGAAGAGCCTGTCAGTTTGTGTGAAGGACAAGAATACGGTGACCGATGAATTCATGGTCCGCCTAAGAATAAGTCAGATAAGACTTCAGATTTGGACAACCTCCTCTGCTCAAGACACCTCTCGGACTCAAAATGACCCTACAAGAGGTAGGGGTCGCAGGTGACCCTCAAGGATCGGCCCACGCTAAGAGGAAAAAAACAACCAAAATTAGTTCCGGATAACACAACCCAACCTTCCGGACAGGTCCTAGATGCACTAAGAATTAAGATAGGCTTTGTGCTTTTGTGAGAATGGTCTTCTATTTTTATGTTCAATGCTGCTACATGGTCCGCGGTCGGGTCACGACCGCGGACCACGTACCAGCATCCCATTGACAGGATTTTCGGCAGTGGACCTTAAGCAAATAGGAGGGGCCAATTGGATGCTGACACGTTGTCACGTTCCGCTCCCAGAATACTGGATAAATACGGAAACTTACATGACCAACCGCACCTTGCAGAATACCGAAGTAACCCGCAATGTGTTAAGGTTGTCTAGAAGAAATATGTGTGAACTCTAGCATTCTATGACGTCAGTCCTAAGGCCGAAAAATTATATTATCTCAACCCAGCAACACAAGTACAAGAGTATATCGTATATGAAAGTAAAAATGCATCACAAATTACATGTCACTATGACCATGAAGCTAGTGAATACAAAATACTGCACTAGCAGAGTATAATAATATATGATCAAATATACCTGCCATGGTCTAATATATATATCTTGTTGACCGTGGTCTCAAAAATATAAGGAGCTAACTCTGCCCCTTGTTAAACACCACAAATGAAGTGATCAAGACAAGGGGTGAAAGAAGGAAACCCACTCGCGAGCTTCGGCCGTAGTTCTAAGAGTGCAAGCCATCTTACTGGAAGTGTGGTGGATCCTGGTTCTCTTCGGGGTAACCTGGCCATACAAAGTCAGTGGGGTCAGAACCCCAAGCAACAAGTACCACAAAGGAGCTCAAGGTGATAGACCAAACACATCACAACATAAGTAGAAAGAGACATATAAGAAATAAATATTTTTCAAGACTTGTACGGTACCAATGTACTTGTCCCAAAAATAATACTGGAAGAATTGATAACAAGTGCAAAAATAAAAGTAAGGTGACGAGCGACAAGAGAGCATAGGAACTACTCTGGATCGGGACCACAACCCTTAAACCAAATAAGGATCGGGGTTGCAGACCTTCACCCGAGCAGAACTTAGCATCCTTACCATGCGCCGGAAGAAAAATGAAACTAGAAGAGCGAGTTATAATGAAAGTAACATCATTCATCGTACGGCCAAACAACTTTACTGTTTGCTACGATTAACTAGCTAGGGTTGTCACAGACATTAATTACTAAATACATATTTTTAAGAATATTGCTACCATCGACACTACAGTTAATCCAGATGGCCAATGGTACGCTTGTCTAGTAAACTTAAATGCACAATCAACCATACAATACATAACTTGTTACTAGTCATAAATAGAAATTGAACTTATAAGCATAAACTTAAACTTGCAATCATAAACTTGCTTTATAAATATAAACGTGTCTTGTAATATAAACTTGTATATAAACTTGTCTTGTAAATGCCGCAGTACACGTAAACTTGGTCAGTCATGGAGCCCTTGCCTAGCAGAAATTTCCATGCTGCATGGGGCCCTTAGAGATCGGGGTAGCCGGTAGCGCAATATTCTTTCCTCCTAATGATCTAGGTAAATCTTATCTTGTTTAATCATTACTAAGTTATTTCAAGTTCTCGAGTCGTTGACACTTGAGAACTCCCAAAAATGTCGAGTCGCGAGTACGAGCTTTTTGTGAGTTATCGTATTCGCGACACTCGATACATTGGACAATACTCATACTCGATTGCCCGATGCGAAATACAATAGATTTTCATACACAAATATTTCTACGGTGTCGTGAGGATTGTGAACTTATACATAAACTTGTCATGTGAACTCACATGCAAAACTTGTCTGGTATCATAAACGTGTAACGACATAAGGAAGCATACAACAATAATCACTAAAATTTTTTACTAAAAGAACATAACAACAGGGAAAACAAAATGCACACAAGAATTCCTGGCCGCATGAGTCCACTGGCCGCATGCACCCACTGGCAAGTGAGTCCGCATGGACTCATTGACAGCATGCACCCAATTGCCGCATAAACGGCCCTCTTAGATTTAGCAAATTTTTTATTCGTTCAGCGAGTGAAAACACAAGGTGTTCAAGGACACTTTTGTAAATAAGCAGTCATGCGTCCAACAAGATGGACACATGCTGTCAGTATGCGACAAGAGTTCAGGCCGCATATCTCGGGCTGTATAGCACTCTCAGCCGCATAGCTCGCTGGCCGCATGAAGGCTTTGTCTTCTCCAACATCAGGTTCAACCATGGTCGAAAGCTCCAAAAACCAAAAAAATATTTTCTTCATAAAAACTTCATTTTAACTCCAAATCAAGTGAAACAAAAGCCAAATTGCACGAAATAAAATTCTCTAGCATAAGGAACCACTAGTTTTTGAAAACACTAAGTTTTAGTAGATCAAAACCAAGAAAAACTCATAGAACACATAAAAATTCTAAACTTGAAACTCAGATCTACAAAAATTTATACATCAAAATCCAAAACTCCAAGAACTAAATATGATCAGCAACTCAAGGAGAATATTTTTTTATCAAATATTTTTTTTAAAAACAACACATATATAAAAATTCAAAAATTTATGACTTCACAATTGAGCAAGATGTACTTGCCTTGGGTGGCTCCAAGTCTCTACCTCTCACGGTCCAAGTCACAACAACTTCTCCCTACGGCTAGGGTTTGGCTAGAGGGGGCTTGAAGGAGAGGAGGAAGAAGGAAGCAAGTGAAATAAGAAAATCAATAAGGAGAGAGAAAATACTCATATATATATATAATAAGAGAAGAAGGAGATAGTTTAGTCATGGGTTCACTCAAAATGAACCGAACCAAGTGTACATTCTTCATGCGGGTCCTAAACAGGGTCTATGGCAATGCCAATGGGTATTCTACTGGTCTCGGGTAGTCTCTTCCAACAATAAAAAAATAACAATAAATAAAATGACAGGAACCAACACTGAGAAATACAACATGAATACATTATGAGAAAAAATTAATTCTAAAAATTCAAGAAATACCAAATCTCAAATCGGGTGTGACATCTCTACTCTCCTTAAAAAATTCTGTCCTCGAAATTTCACTAAGGCTAGTCAAGCTGGAACACACAAAAAAGCTCAGGAAATCATAAGTCACTAATCAAAGGATTATACTAAGCAAATAACTATAAATAGAAAAGATAGATGTTGTCGCGCCCCAGTCCCAGAATACCGAGGGACTAGCCACGTGGCAATGGCCAACAGCACACACCAATGGGCAAACCCAATTTAATGGACCCATTAGGGTATACTTAAGCTGTAAAACAACAGTAAATAGGTCTACGATACAAGTCACAGTCTAATTCTAATCTCATCCACAGAAAGTAATCACAGATCAAATGCTAGAATAATCGAAATAAAATATAATCTAACAAGTCTCAATAAAAAGTGTCTCGGGGAACAACCCGAGAATAAGTTTGATACATCAATTCAATAGAAAGGAAATAAAGTAACTAGAAACAGAAATAACGGAGTATATAAAGCCAATACTCAGGAGAAATCCTCTGGAACGACCTCGTCCTCGGGTTCTGGTACTGCTCCAATGTATGCTATACCTCGGGATAGATCTCCCCGGCTATACCTGGGGACACAATCCGGATCCAGGTCCTCAGGGGACATAGCAAGGTACAAGAATAACTCAAGCCAAAATAAATACAGTGCAATAATAAATGAATCAATAGGGTAAAGTATGTAACCAGCTATATGATATGCAAGTGAGAGCATTAATCATACTCAGGCTGAGACTACTATAGGCTCTGTGTCGGGGAAACCCATAGCAGCATTTTCTCGAAGGGCCAGTAAATGGGCCAAAGCTCTGTGTCAGAGACTAAGGCACCTCCAGTAATGTAATATATATATATATATATATATATATATATATATATATATATATATATATATATATATATATATAATCAGCCTTTAGTATGGTAAGTCTCTCCCCACCCAATGAAATCACACGTCTCATGTTCATGATGTCTCATGTCCATGTCACGCAAAATCATATCTAATGCAGCAAGTCATACGATAGTTCTGGATATAAAAAGTCTATGTCACGAATCATGTAACATATACAGAATCACCAGGAATAACTCAGAAGATTCTGTCTCATGAACAATTTCAAGTGTTCTATGGTATGACGTACTTGATTACGCAAGCACGAAGATACTTGATAACGCAAGCACGGAGATATATATAGTGTCGCGATATCAATCTCTAGTGACGTTACACGACTTCGCGTACGGCGTCGACACCCGAATATTATTCAGACTCTAAGCAATGTCACACGGTCCTAGGTTGAACATTTATATCAAGAGTATATATATATGTACAAAGAACTCGACAATACTATAACAGGAATTACTGCAAGTTGGCAAGGTACACTTGCCTGGTGTTTTGTTTCCAACTGTTGCTCTGGTATCAGCGGGATCTATAGGTACTCCTTCGGTTGCTGAAATAAATATTACCATCATGCTTAGAAGATATCAAATAGTTAGAATTGTCTGTCCATACGTCCAATTTTGACATAGGGGCAAATTGACCATTTCTGGTCAAAGCGGGGTCAACATGTTGCCCACTTCGCACCGAAAAATGTACCAGAGACAAAGTTCTCCAAATTCGTCAAACTTAGTGTCTACAAGTCCAGAACGACGATACGAACCCAACAAAATATTCAAAACTGGATTCCGATGAGTCGATCACAAAATCGCCTGGCAGTGGAGCCGTGGGGCCCACGATACGGGATTTTGTCAACGTTCTCAGAATCAAACCAAACTTGGGTCACAGGACCAGAAAAATTCTATGAGTCCGATGGCACAAGTTTTGTTTCGAAACGACGAGCACACACAAAGTTACAATAAGTTTCAAAACAGGGCCGATACGGGGCGTTGTCAACGGATACGCATTGATTCCGGTGTGCACGCACATCCAAATCAACTTCCGTGAAATCTCACATGTCCGTATTAACGGCACGCACCTTTTGGTGAAGTTCGCACACGACCAAGTCGCCTTGTTTAGCGGGGCGCATCCAGTTCCGAGAAAAATCAGGGTTTTAAATACCAAGTTTTTGGTCATTTTTACCCGCGAATAAATCATAACATACAGCACAATAAATTAAAAAAATTAGGGTTTTAAAACTAGGTTATACGGTCTAAATTATTATTTAAGTAAATTTTAAAAACAGTTAACAGGTTGCACGCAAAACGGTCGTGAACTTGCGAGTTCGGGACCAATTTCTAAATTTTCAGAAATAGGGTTTTTTTCCTGATTTTGAGTCACGATTTGCGACCGACACAGGAGCGATACCCAGAACGAGTTGCATGGGTTTCGAGAGGGTCACACGGTCTATGTGCAGGATTTAACAGAATGGAAAATGGGTCAACGCACAGAGAGATACAAGGCTGGGAAGACAGGTACCTTGCTGTTGCGAAGGGACGCGGCGCGGACGGGCACGGCGGGGCACGGTGGCGACGGCGGCGCTGTTGCTGTGCTACGACGACGCTGGACTGCTCAGAGAGGGTCGTCGGGGGGCGGGAACGTCGGCGAGGGTGTCGGGGTAGGCCGGTGGAGGCGTGGCGGTGGCTGTGGTGAACATGGTGGTGGCTGTGGGCTTCGGCTCGGGGGAGGGTTTATAAAGGGAAAGGGAGAGGGAGAGGCGGGGAGCGGGGAGGCCGGAGTGGGGGGGAACGTGGGGTCGTGGGGCACCGGAGGCGGGGGAGGGCGGTCGTGCCGGCGGAGGGGGCGGGGGAATCGAGGGAGAGGGGAGAGAGGAGTGGTTAACTGGGTCGGGTTCGGGTCCGGATCCGATCCGACCCGTTAGGGTTGGGGTTGGGTTCAGTAGGGTTTAGGCCGGTCTGGTTCGGTTCAATCAGGTCCGGTTCAACCCGGTTTAGCCCGGTTCAGCCTGGTTTAATTAAAACAGGTTTTTTTTAGCTATTTAAAAATAGTTTTTGAGCCCAATAAATTCTAAGAAAATTACACAACATCCAATAATTAATAATACACTTAAAAATATAATTTTTGTAATATTTTAATACTTAATTTAATACATAAAAATATTAATCCTTGAAGGACATTTTTAATAATTAATTAAAAATTACCGAAAAATCCAAAAAATTTATTTTTATAAAATTAAAAAAAATAGGGTGTTACAATCTACCCACCTTAAAAGAATTGCGTCCTCATAATTAAGAAAATAACTGACAACAGAGATGACGTGGTTGCAAGATATGTTTGAAAGCATGGCACAAGAATCATGATCGAGAAAAATCGAAGGAAATGGGTGAGGATCAAGCAGAACACATAGGAAAAATATTTTCCTAGATAAGTAATTCAAGAGTAAAGGAATCTGGATAGAGAAAAAATCTACAGCTTAGAAAAACTAGGTTATCACTTATTAAAAATACGAGGTTTAAGGCTAAGGTCATGAATTAACAGGCACGTGCTAAAGCATCACTAGAAATATATAACTATGAATAACTCAAATCTTACGCGCATTCGCTACTCCACGAGTCTGTGCGTCCTCCATCGTCATCGCAAAAGCTTGTCCGCGTCCTTGTGGTGGATTCCTCTGCTGCTGCTGGGCTTGCTGGAAGAGTACTGCCTGGGGGTGTCAAAGGTGGCCTCGGCTGATACCCTCCTGGAGCTGGTGAGGCTTCTCGGTTAATCATCGGTGTTTCTCTTCGATGCATCGCGCAATCTTTGGCTAAATATTGGCTGGACCCGTAAATCAAGCATAATCCCATTTTGCGTCTGTACTCGCTCTCATAATGGCCTCGCTTGCCACAATATTGACATGTAGGCAGGAATAAGGCTCTTGGTGCTGCTCTGTGTGGTGGTTTCCTCTGGGGTTGCTTTGCAGCTCTTTTCTGCTGTGCTTGGTCTGGTGTTAATGCATGCAGCCGTTTCTGACTGGACTCTCTTGGTGATGTGCTCCATGCGTCGGGCTGTAGCAAGGACTTCCATGTCTAAAGTAGTTGCAACGTAGCTGATTAATTTCTGTAGCTCAAAGCTAAGTCCGTCAAAGAACTTTGCTGGCTTTGCTGGGCTTCTTGATGAACCTTTTGTTGAGCTTGCATCATTGCGTAGAACATTTAAAACATCTGCTGTCCGTCCATAAGCTGTCCTGGTAGAAAAGTAGGCATCGATGGAGTTAACTGTGTCGATGGTGGTATGTCATCTTGCTGGATTCTCGAGGCATGCTGATTTGCTTGACTGCATTATTGAGCTGATTGACCTCCACCTACTGGTGTCGCTCCCTCGTTGTAGGTGACAACTGTAACTTGTGGTGTTCCCTCGGGAGTCTCATCGCATGCTTGTGAATCCATTACTCTGCATCCAAAATAAACTATGAGAACCGTACAGAAGAATCAAGGCAGGATGTAAGTCAATAAATTATTTTAAAGTCGATATAGAGGTCAAGAACGAATCAATCAAGTGGATGAGATCCTATAACTTATCCTATCTTTGTCGCAGGCTTGCTCGGTCCCTTAGTTGAAACCGAAATAATTTAGTCGTAGACCTGCATGGGCCACCACAAAAACTATGTCACGCCCCAGTCCCAGAATACCGAGGGACTAGCCACATTGCAATGGCCAGCAGCATACACCAATGGGCAAACCTAATTTAATGGACCCATTAGGGTGTACTTAAGCTATAAAACAACAGTAAATAGGTCTACGATACAAGTCACAGTCTAATTCTAATCTCATCCACAGAAAGTAATCACAGATCAAATGCCAGAATAATCGAAATAAAATATAATCTAACAAGTCTCAATAAAAAGTATCTCGGGGAACAACCTGAGAATAAGTTTGATACATCAATTCAATAGACAGGAAATAAAGTAACTAGAAACAGAAATAACTGAGTATATAAAGCCAATACTCAGGAGAAATCCTCTGGCACGACCTCGTCCTCGGGTTTTGGTACTGCTCCAATGTATGCTCATGTCCCGTATACCCCGGGATAGATCTCCTCGGCTATACCTGGGGACACAATCCGGATCCAGGTCCTCAGGGGACATAGCAATGTACAAGAATAACTTAAGCCAAAATAAATGCAGTACAATAATAAATGAATCAATAGGGTAAAGTATGTAACCAGCTATGTGATATGCAAGTGAGAGCATTAATCATACTCAGGATGAGACTACTATAGGCTCTGTGTCGGGAAAACCCATAGCAGCATTTTCTCGAAGGGCCAGTAAATGTGCCAAAGCTCTGTGTCAGAGACTAAGGCACCTCCAGTAATGTAATATATATATATATATATATATATATATATATAATCAGCCTTTAGTATGGTAAGTCTCTCCCCACCCAATGAAATCACACGTCTCATGTTCACGATGTCTCATGTCCATGTCACGCAAGATCATATCTAATGCAGCAAGTCATACGATAGTTCTGGATATAAAAAGTCTATGTCACGAATCATGTAACCTATACAGAATCACCAGGAATAACTCAGTAGATTCTGTCTCATGAACAATGCCAAGTGTCCTATGGTATGACGTACTTGATAACACAAGCACGAAGATATATATAGTGTCGCAATATCAATCTCTAGTGACGTTACACGACTCCGCGTACGACGTCGACACCCGAATGTTATTCAGACGCTAAGCAATGTCACACGGTCCTAGGTTGAATATTTATATCAAGAGTATATATATATGTACAAAGAACTCAACAATACTATAACAGGAATCACTGCAAGTTGGCAAGGTACACTTGCCTGGTGTTTGGTTTTCAACTGTTGCTCTGGTATCAACGGGATCTGTAGGTACTCCTCCGGTTGCTGAAATAAACATTACCATCATGCTCAGAAGATATCAAATAGCTAGAATTACCATACGTCCAATTTGGAAAAATGGGCAAAATTGACCGTTTTTGGTCAAAGCGGGGTCCATATGTGGTCCACTTCGCACCAAAAAATGTGCCAGAGACAAATTTCTCCAAATTCGTAAAAATTAGTGTTTACAAGTCCAGAACGATGATACAAATCCAACAGAATGTCCAGAACTGAATTCCGATGAGCCGATCACAAAATCGTCCGTCAAGTGGAGCCATGGGGCCCACGATACAGGATTTTGTCAACGTTCTCAGAATTGAACCAAACTTGGGTCACAGGACCAAAAAAATACTACGAGTCCGATGGTGCAAGTTTCGTTTCAAAACGATCAGCACACACAAAGTTACAATAAGTTTCAGAATAGGGCCGATACGAGGCGTTGTCGACGGATACACGTTGATTCCGGTGTGCACGCACATCCAAATCAACTTCCGCAAAATCCCATACATCCGTATTAATGGCACGCACCTTTTGGTAAAGTTTGTACACGACCAAGTCACCTCGTTTAGCGGGGCACACCCAGTTTCGGGAAAAATTAGGGTTTTAAATACCAAGTTTTTGGTTATTTTCACCCGCGAATAAATCATAACATACAGCACAATAAATTGAACAAAATTAGGGTTTTAAAACTAGGTTATACGGTCTAAATTACTGTTCAAGTAGATTTTAAAAACAGTTAACATGTTGCACGCAAAACGGTCGTGAAGTTGCGAGTTCTGGGCCAATTTTTGAATTTTCAGAAATGGGTTTTTTTCCTGATTTTACGTCGTGATTTGTGACCGACACAGGACGCGATACCCCGAACGAGTTGCACGAGTTTTGAGAGGGTCACACGGTCTATGCGCAGGATTCGACAGAATAGAAAACGGGTCAACGCACAGAGAGATACAAGGCTGGAAAGACATGTACCTTGCTGTTGCGAAGGGACACGGCGCGGCGGGGCACGGCGCGGCGCTGGACTGCTCTGGGAGGGTCGTCGGCGGGCTGGGACGTCGGCGAGGGCGTCGGGGTGGGCCGGCGGAGGCGTGGTGGTGGTTGTGGTGAACGTGGTGGTGGCCGTGGGCTTCGGCTCGGGGGAGGGTTTATAAAGGGAAGGGGAGAGGGAGAGGCAGGGAGGCCGGAGTAGGGGGGGAACGTGGGGTCGTGGGGCGCCGAAGGCGGGGGAGGGCGGTCGTGTCGGCGGAGGGGGCGGGGGAATCGAGAGAGATGGGAGAGAGAGGAGTGGTTTACTGGGTCGGGTTCGGGTTCGGGTCCGGATCCGATCCGACCCGTTAGGGTTGGGGTCGGGTTCAGTAGGGTTTAGGCCGATCTGGTTCGGTTCAATCAGGTCCAGTTCAACCCGGTTTAGCCCGGTTCAGCCTGGTTTATTTAAAATGGGTTTTTTTAGCTATTTAAAAATAGTTTTTGAGCCCAATAAATTCCAGAAAAATTATACATCCAATAATTAATAATGCACTCAAAAATATAATTTTTATAATATTTTAATACTTAATTTAATACATAAAAATATTAATCCCTGAAGGACATTTTTAATAATTAACTAAAAATTACCGAAAAATCCAAAAAAATTATTTTTAAAAAAAGAGGGTGTTACAACTGTAGAAGTAACTAATGAATAAATTCACAAAAGCAACACATAGAAAAATAGAGGAATATGGATACATATACTCCTGAGTCAGTCGAATAGGAACTCGTCCTCGCTTGCCTATGCTGACTCACACAAATGGACATGAGCCAAGCTTGGAGGTAAGTCAGTACCAACGACTATATCGATGCCATAACTCTAATCCAGGACATACCTTCGCAGTCGGAACACATGATAGACATCACGTACCATGAGATACAAAGGCAGAAGATCGGGGCAAAAACTCTTATTTGCTCAATGAAAGGATCGAAATGACTATCATATTTTGAACGCGTCAGAATATGAGATCATTCTATAAGAAACCAAGAATAAGACAAGCTAAAGAGAGCTCAAAAATCTCACCCACAATTGTAGCGCCTTCGGCTAACAACTGTTCTAGGTTGCCAAATATTTTGTCAAGCCATCGTCCAGGGGCCGTGGCTCTAACTTGCTGCTGGTTCTGTCTTGCTGGTTGGGCTTGCTGGACTTGCGCATACTGTGCTGAACGTTGCTGCTGGAACTGCTGAGTCTGCGTCGGGAGAGGACGCCGGGCTAGGGGTCAAACTGCTAACACTAGTCCTCGCGGGCCTTCAATCGCTGCCAGAGGCAGAGCTGGTAACTACAGGACCGAAGAAGTCTCTAGGTACATGATTGGGCATGAACCAATCATGTAGTCGGATGCCTCACATCTGAGACACTGGCCATTGGCCCTCCTACACTGATCTTTGGTGTGCCCTGGCTTGCCGTAGTGGCTGCATCCTGCTGATACAGACTGCCTGGTAGATTGTACTGAGGTTACAGTGGAGGTTGGAGGTGCTGGCGGGCGAGGAGTTTTGACTGCTGGTACTGGAGGTGATACTGAATACAGGTACTTCCCAGGGATGAGTGCGACCTCTTCTGACCTCCGATCCTTGCTACTAATCTCTGGACGACAAGTTCTTGTGACCTAGCTGCCTTGAGTACTACATCGTAGGTGGTATAATTATGACCAACCATAAACTGCTGAAGCTCTAGATGTAACCCTTGCTTAAATCTCTTGGCTCGGTCTTCCTCGGAAGCTACCATATGGGAAGTAAACGGGCTAAGTCGACAAAACTCGACCGCATACTGGTCGACCGATCTTATGTTCTGGCGGAGGTTGACGAACTGTTGTTGGAGCTAGAACTTGACGGTGGTGTGGAAATACTTTTCCTGGAAGCGCTCTTTTAACGTATGCTAGTCAATGGGATTCAGAAGCACGATTTCTTATGCTGCCCACCAATCTCGGAAAAGATCTAATAATTGTAACTTTACAACTGCTACATTATCATCAACTGGGGCCTTAGTTGCATCCAGGATGGCCATAAAGTCCTCGAGCCAAGAATATGCTAAAACTGCTTCTTCCTTGCTGAGGAATGTCACGTCCCGATCTCCCGTAGGTAATCGGCCGTCCCCGCTAGGTGCGAATCACCGAGCCAGAGCTCCCGTGGGATGATCTTTCCCATCTGGACGTGATGCTGCACGATCGTAAGTTGCTCCCGTACAAGGCCATGATTCGAACATGCGATAAGATGTCTAAGCCACAGAGTCGCACAGATAGTCCGAGTGCAGCAGAATAAGAACGAACAGGCGATTGGTAACAAGTTCACAGATTCGTCAATAGCGGAAGCAATGAATAACACAGGTTTAGAAATAAAACAAGCATTTTATTGATATTGCACAAGTTTTACAAGCGGCGCTAGGCCGAGATTATAAGTCGCTCAAGCCTTCTCTCTTGAAATAGTAAAAGAGTGTCAAGTGGCTACATTTATGGAATGATACATAGGTGATGTTCCAATATTATGTCTTGTATATGTGCTTCAGTTCCGGATGCAATGCTCCAAGGCTCCAGAGCGTACTCCATGCCTTAGCTCGCACGAAGGGGTTTTCATACCGAACGAGGTTCTCTCGCACCCTGCAAGCAATCTGGTGGATTATCAGTATATGAATGCACTGGTGGGAAAGCTTATCGCCCGCTCAACAAATCCAAATACGTTATATAGGTTTCATGCACCATATATTAAGTTATCTTTCTAGTCTTGCCTTAGGATCAGTTTTATGGCATAATGTACAAGCCTACTCGTGAGGCAGTACGTCATGCGATATAAAAAGGAACACGACGATACTTACCAACTTACCATTCATACTTTCCTGTCCAAGGAGAACCAAGTTAAACCAAGCAAGGGTATATATATAAAATCTATGGGAAATGCATAAGCAAACACGAGTGTCATAAGCGGGATTCTGTTTCAGGTGCACGAGTTACACAGATTATCCAGAAGTGTTGTAGAAGATATTCAAGTGTTCAATTATGTATAAGTGTGTTATACTCATATCCATTCAGGTGATTCAGATTCCATTATACAATGCAATAACTCGCATACGGATTACCGCTAAGCGATGATGACTTATCTATATGAACATGAGTCACTGGCATAGCCATAAAGGATGGGTTGTAGTCAAGTGCGAGAATGGTATGTGACTCAAGGAACGAGACGTCACATCCATCCCGCCCGAACAGACGACTATTTAGTCTAAGAGCGATAATGGCGTAAAGAAAGGTTCACAAGGCGCGTTGAAATAGACAGACTAACATATGTTTCGTCCGAATCATATTGGCCCTAGTACCCCGGAGACCGTCCGCAGGAACCGATTTAATACCTTGTGTACAAGTTGTCCGCGACATACAAGTCTTGGGTCTCAGATTCACGAAATTCATGACATGTTAATTCTTGATTCTTGTTCAGAATGAGTATGCTCCACGAGCTGTGATTCTTGCTTTACTTGACATGATGCAAACCCCTGGTTTGGGAATTGCCTTGGCGACCTAACAGTCCCGAACACTTTCAAGTTTATACTTGCACAGAACGACTATTAGATAGTCTTTCGGTGAATTGGATGAATGCAAGGCAAGATAATGTTTACTTGACTGTGGCATAAAATTATGTGACAAGCTTGAAACGAGACAACGAGTACAAACTATAAAGTAAGCATGCAAGCATGCATTTATATGAAACATAAGCATTTACGTTGGCACGGTCTAAGGGGTAGTATGATGAGTGCAACCGTACATGGACATATCGAGCAACATAATCTATGGGACGAGCAGTGTAAACAAGTGAAG
Organism: Iris macrosiphon; assembly: GCA_036927795.1. NCBI lineage: Eukaryota > Viridiplantae > Streptophyta > Magnoliopsida > Asparagales > Iridaceae > Iris > Iris macrosiphon. The sequence goes on along the minus strand of JAYESA010000010.1, from coordinate 9,051,613 downwards.
CAGTGCACTACAAAGCATATATAATGATCTACTCGAGGCATAGCGGGGTCTACTTGCATGAAGCTAAAGTAGCATGTGAGGGTCCATTTATAAGCCATGTTTTATTTTCTTGTTCTAACACAAGCATTACAAGATGGGATTGTAGAAGCATGAAAAATACGCTACAGGATTATACGCAACATGCATAAAACCCGCGTAAAGCAGAGTTTCAGTGTTGTGTGACGTAAAACATGACTTCAGAGCCATTGGCGTACAACAGAGCTTCAACGCTGTTCAGCGTAAAATATAGCTCCAGAACAATCCGCATAATACAGTATTTCAGACTGCTTTAGCGTAAAAAGGTTGCTATATCGCCTTTATGGCGCAAAATCCATCTATTTTAATGCAGCATGGAAGTGTACGAGGAACGCTTCGTATTCCTCGAATAAACCTGTCAGACAGTACAATGAATCTGACACCTGACAAAGAGTACTGCACGACTACCCAGACGACGGCTGTAATGATGATTCGGCACAGAGACCCAGATCGTCGTTTAGTGACATGTCCTTGATACAAATTTTTTTTACGCATTCAAAGGAATACTCTGCCTAGTTTTACACAGGCAGACGTGAGCTTTTACGCTCAGCAGGAGACGAAACGAACCGCTATGTTAGAAGCTGCTCTTCGTACAGAGCTCGAGGCACGTCTCTGCAGTTAATGCGCGTGATAGGGGTAGATCTCTGCATTTAATACACGAGATTTGGTTCTACTTTCAAAGACTGGGTGAACCATAATTACGGCTAATACGTCCACATCAGCACCTCTGCATATTATGCCATCAGGCTATTTTCAGTTATAGGAGTACGTTGTATGTTATCTCCTTGAAATACGCCGACTTGGCTATTTTCAACTACAGGAGCACGCCGTATGCTATCTCCTCGGAATACGCCAACTCAGGCTATATTTGCATTGGTGCGTGATAAGGCTATTTTGTCCAAAATACGCTCAAAACCTCAGTCAAGGAAGGAGGATCGGCTATCTTTTACGCTAGCTACCGGGCTTCTACGCCTACTAGGCTTCTACACCTACTTGGCTTCTACGCCAACTTGACAACTATTTGGCTTCTACGCCATGGTAACAGTTATTGGCTTCTACGCCAACCTTTTCTACACGAGGGGCAGTTACCTACGTGGCTTGCATGCCGTGATCTTCGCAGCAGTTATACGCGTTACCTCATAATGGGACATGCGTCACACACGGATTCAGAAGATCATTTATACGTGGGTGGCAGTTATTATAACCGCCGCATAAAAAGTGTCACACTCTCCATTGTTCGGCTTTTACGCCGACTGAACGGTTACTGTCACTAAACTCTACAAATAGAGACCTCTATTGACAAAGGTCAAAAAAATCGAAGAGAGAGGTCGGAAATTGATTTTTTGAGAGTGTAAACGCCCTAATTTTTTAGAATAATTTTAATATAATTTTTCCCAACTTTTCGGTATTTTCTAGATGAAGAACCAAGGTAATTGTGATTGAAAGATTTTTAAGTACTGTTAATTGATGTTAAAATATTATGAAAATAATATTTTATGGTGTAAAATAGAAAACCGGACATAGGATAATTTTTGGTGAATTTATTGGACTCCGAAATCAGTTTTAAAGCCCTAAATACTATTGGATATATAAACCGAACCAAACCTGACTGAACCGAACCAAACCTGACTGAACCGAACCAAACCAGCATAATGGGTCGGGTCAGATCCGAGTCAAACTCGACCCGGACCCAAAACCCAAATTGAAACCCTAGGCCCCCGCCGGATTTTACTGTAGGGGGTATTTAAAGCCGCCCCGCCGCCCGACCTGTCTCCCTCTCATCTCCCATCGCCGCCGACCTACGGACTCCCCGACGCAGTCGACATCCCCGCGAACGCCACCGGACACCCCGGCACAGCCGTCCGTCCCCAGCATCCCGACTTTCCCCTCATCCCCTCGACCCGCCGCCAGGCCGCCCGACCTCGGCCTCCTCCGCCACGACCCGAGCACCCGCTCGCCTCATCGTCCAACCCTCCGCTCAGCCGCTCGACCACCGCCCGCAGCCCCAAATCCCCGACATATCTGTCGCCCATCTCCGCCCTAGTCGCCCGCTTAGCCGCTCAACCACCGCCCGCAGCCCAGACCGTCGCTGCTGCCGCCGCGAGCTCCTCTCCGCCGGTCGAAGCAGTCCTAGCGGCGGACACGGAGCCCTCGACCTGGACGCGAGCAGCAGGATCCCACAGCAGACACAGGACACAGGATACACTGACACAAGAGCTCGACCAGGACACGAGCAGGACACGAGAATTCAGACTTCTCGGAGCCCAGTTCAGGTAACGTTTTCTCTCACCTCGTAACTCCGTTTTCGATTCCGTCTGTTGCAATGCGTAGACTGTGTAACCCTCTCGGTGCTCGTATAACCCGCTCGGTGCATCGAGTCCTGTGGTGATCGCAAACCGCGATCCAAAAACAGGAAAAACAACGCCCAGTTTCACCCCGGAACTGAGTGCGCCCCCCCAAACGGGACGACTTGGTCGCACGCGGTCTTTACTGAAATGTGCGCGTCATTGATACGGACGTGTGGGATTTCGTAGAAGTTGATTTGGATGTGCGTGCACACCGAAATCAACGCGTATCCGCCGACAACGCCCCGTATCCGTCCATTCTGGAACACGCTGTAACTTTGTGTACATATGTCGGATCGAGACGAAACTTGCGCCATCGGACTCGTAGCAATACGCTGGTCCTGTGACCCAAGTTTGGTTTGATTCTGAGAACGTTAACAAAATCGCGTATCGTGGGCCCCATAGGCTCCACTTGATGGGCGATTTTGTGATCGGCTCATCGGAATCCAATTCTGCAAGTTTCGTTGGGTTCGTATCATCGTTCCTGACTTGTTGACACTAAGTTTAGCAAATTTGGAGACCTTTGACCCTGATGCGCTTTTCGGTGCAAAGTGGCCCACATGTGGAACCCGCTTTGAACCAGAAATGTCATTTCTGCCCTTGTGTCCAAATTGGACTTAAGGACAGGCGTTTCTAGCTATTTGATATCTTTTAAGACTGTTGGTGATGGTTATTACAGCTTTTGGAGGAGTACCCACCGGATCCACTAATACAGGGACGATTGTTGGTATTCAAACCCCAGGCAAGTGTACCTTGCCAAACTCTGCAGTATGGTTACATATTTTCCTTGCTTTATTTATATTGTTGTGCATGCTTAACCTAGGACCGTGTGGCATACTTAGCATCCGATTATTAGTCGGGTGCCAACACCGTACACGGTGTTGTGTATTGTCATCTAGAGATGGACATTCGTGACACTTTATATTCTCGTACTTGTCTTACCAAGTACACTTTGACCCAGGACACTTGATACTATTCATGAGACAGGATCTTCCTGAGATATTCATAGTGATTCTGTATAGGATACAGGACTTGACAGAGATACTATATTCATAGATACTTTATGACTTGTTGTATTAGCTATGATCCCGCTTGACATGGACATGAGACGTTATGGTCATGATATACGTGGTTACATTGGGTGGGAAGAGACACACAGGCTACAGGCTATTTCATATATATATCTACTACTATTATGAGGTCGTAGACTCTCGTAGCAGAGCTAGGCACATTACATGTTATTACCGCTACCGGCTCCCCGACACAGAGCTTGTAGTGGCTTAGCCTGAGTACTCGTGATGCTCTCACTTGTATTTCACATAGATGGTTACTTACTTACCCTATTTATTTTATTTATTATCTGCACTGCATTTATTTTGGCTTGTATTATTTGTACCTTGCTATGTCCCCTGAGGACCTGGATCCGGATTATGTCCCCAGGATTTGCAGACGAGATCTATCCCGAGGTATACGGGACCGGAGCAGAAGCAGATACAGGAGCTGTACCGACACCCGAGGACGAGGTGTTAGCTGAAGACTTTTCCTGAGCATCTATGTTCCATGCTCAGTATTTACTTTATTCTGTCATTTATATTTTGCTCTGTTGAACCATTGTATCAGATATTTATCGGGTTGTTCCCCGAATCACTTTGTTGAGACTGGTTGATGATTTACATTCCTTATACTCTGTGGATCATATTTTATATCTTGTGTGGATGAGATTAGTTGTGCCATATTGTCGTAGACTTGTTTTTACAGCTTAAGTGCGCATGATGGATCCATTAAATTGGGTTTGTCCATCAGTGTGTGCTGCTGGCCATTGCCACGCGTCCGGTCCCTCGGTATTTTGGGACTGGGACGTGACAGAGAGAGAAGAATCCAGAGCACAGACAGAGAGTAGTGATCGACAATTTTTGGCATCGAGCATCCACTCCCTCTTGCAATCTTTGAAGCTATTCCTTCTTCTACAGCACTTCTTCATCATCGTGTGGTCCAAGGGACAAAGTGATCGACCGCAGATCAGACTCCTATAGCAATATTTACCCAGATTAAATTTTTGTACTTAACATCCTCGTATAGGATTAATTGTACTTCTTGTTTGTAAACCAAAGAAAGGGTTTTGTATAAGCCTAGTTTTATTTCTTTCGTTTATTATCAAACACAATATGGCGACTCTGTTGGGGATCGAACCCAGACTCTGCTGGGGACTACTTTCTCATCTGACGATAAAGCAATTGCTCAACACGATGCAGTATCAGTAGGATCAATGAAGAAGACCTTGGTCGTCCAGTTCGACCAGTCAGCCTACGAAGACATGCTTCGAGCAGGGGGTAGCTCTCATTCCCTCTCTATCCAAGACAATAGAAAATTGCGTAAGGTGTGGATGCCCCGGACATCCCCTACCATTTCTGCCGACTCTCTGGTTTCTCCGACCAACAAGGTTGTAACTTCGCAACCTGCATGCCCCGTGCGTAAAACTCTGTCTCTCATCTGTGACGTGGCAGACAAAACTTCTTGCAATGCCTCAGTGCTAATCCAGAAGTCTACTCCACGCTCTGCACATAAAACTCTGTCTCCTGTCTGTGACGTGGCAGACAAAGCTTCTGGCCATGCCACAGTGCTAACCCAGAAGTCTGCTCCGTGCCCTGCACATAAAATTTAGTCTCCCGTCTGTGACGCGGCAGACAAAATTTTTGATAATGCCTCAGCGCCAATTCAGAAATTCCAAACGCGCTCCACGCGTAAAAATTTATCTTCCCTCCATAGAAAAGCAGATGGTCCCTGCAATCTACGCAAGGGAAAATAAGTGGCGGATTTTCCAACCTCTCGGCCTTTATGCTATCAAGAGAAAATATGCCCGCTCTCCAGATTACGCGAGAAGCTGATGGCCTATTGAGGACTTCCTCAGTTTTACTCCAGCCTGAGCAAAATTCTAGACTACGCCAGGTCAAGCCTCTCAGCGTAAAGAAGACCCAGTTTGCGGATAGATACGCTCCTCATGGATCATGTGCTACTCACATGGCTGAACTGCTGTATACGGGTGGTAGGGAGAGAGTTATGGTTCCCAATATCCGCATGCCAACTGATGTAAACAGGAGAAACATGCCTTCTTCTTCTTCTGTTAATCCTTCCGACTTGCGTAAATTTCTGATCCAGAAGCGCAAAGATAGAGGATCTTCCAACATGTCTATTACGTCCCCTAGGGAGCACTGTTGTAATAGTCATAAAGTTGTAGTTAATTATTGCTGTTCTAAGACAAAACGGTCAGTTTTCTACCGGTTGAACTACTCTTTGTCTTTCTAGAAAGAAGAGCCTACATTCGCATCAGTGAACATGGCTTCACATGTTCCTAGAGGAAGGTCAAATTCAAGACGTCATCCCTCTAGAACTCCAAGTCAAAGGAGATTCGATTGACTCCTTGAGAACATCGAAGCTGGGGTATTCCGAAACACCCGTTCGAGGTCACAACAACCGGCTTCGTATTCTTCTGATTCCGATACTGGGGGTCGCCAGTTTCTCGAATATGATGCTGAAATTATAGAGTCAATCTCTACAGAGACCTATACTAACCCTTCAATGACATCCAGAGAAATGAGAGTCTATGCCATTGGAGATAAACGCGAAGAGGCTTCCCCATCAGGAAGTACTGAGCAACGCATCGTTGTGTTGGAGACATCTCTAAAAGAGATACAGTCCTTGATGGAGAATATGCACCAGATGATGCTGACTCAACACACAGCTGTTATAGCTCAAGCATCGGTTCCTCCGACTCAAATACGTTTGGGGGTGGACTTACCACCATCCAATGCGAATCAGGAGCCTGCTCTAAATCAGGAGTCAGCAGTTCCTCCACTTCCTAATTCGGAGAATGTATTGCCTCATGTTGGAGTTACAATACAACCGATCTCTCACCACTCTGCGGTCCCTCTACCAGCTGAAGATCCGATGCAGGCAGTGCGGGAATTGAAAGCCCAATTTGATGCTTTGAAGCATAAGGACCAACTCAAGAAATTAGGAATCAACCAGCCTTACCCAGCTATCTGGGATGAGATCCCTTTCCCTCATAAATACAAACCACAGGCTATGGCTTTGTTTGAGGAAAAGACATCACCGAGCCAGTACATAAACTACTTCAGCATGATGACAGTGTTATTGCAAGGGAATGACGCCCTTCTCACTCGAGTGTTCAAAGGCTGTCTCTCGGGAGTGGCTTATCAGTGGTACCGTAGTCTTGCGGACAATTGCATTACTTCCTTTGAAGATTTCAAGACTTTGTTCTTCGTGCGATTCTACGAAGGAGGGATGGACATGTCAATGTCCTCTCTCATCGAACTAAAGAAGAAGGAGAAAGAGAACGTTCGCACTTTCATCGAACGTTTTCGTCAAGCCACTCTGCAAATGCCTCCCAGAGTTCCAGACTCGGCATTGGTGGACATTTGCAGGAAGAACCTTCTTCCGATGATCTCGGTGTTCACAGGATCATATCAGTTCCATGATTGGCCCTCATTTATCATCTCAGCGGTAGCCGCTGAAGACAACATTCGGAAGACGCGTGATAATAGAATTATGATATCTACCTCTGATAGAGGCAAGAGGTCATCCTCCAACAGCGACCATCCTCGTGGTTCCAAAGGAAAAGAAGCTCTGGCGATCAATACGTCCAGGCAAAAGACTGAGGCAACCACACAGACGAAACCTGGGACTTCCAGGCCCATTGAAGTATATTTTTTTGACGACGACGATATTCCGAGCATATTCGAGTGTCTAGTCAAAAGCGGCAAGATTACCCTCCCCGAGGTAAAGCGGCCTAATGAAGTCGGCAGTACCAATAACCCCAAGTACTGCATTTTCCATAGGTACATACATCACCCCACAAAGGCGTGTTATGTACTAAAGAGGAAAATCTAGGAGTTGATCGACACTAAGGCCATCACTCTGCGCAATAGCGAGAAGACGGTCACCGCCAACATAATCTCTCTCCAATTTGGCAATCTGTCTTCTCAATAAGTTCCGGATGGGGTCGTACCTATTTCCCGGACAATGATGAATATTGTTAATCTCCCTCCGACCAGGGGTCAAAATCATGACCTGGTACCCCTAACTATCCAGCGTGGCGAGATTATGTGGGTTCATCCAGATCTGGTGTCAGAGATCGAGGAAGAGACTCAAGTTGCTAAGTATAAAAAGAACTCGAAGCGTAGACCATGTCATATGGTTGTGATATCCTCGACATCAGAAGAAGAGGTTTTTGCTACCGGAACCCGTTCAGGGAAAGCCTACCTCAAGGACTATGGAGGAAGTCAGGAAGATGCATCGGCAGACACTTCAGCTGCTAAACTTCCAGAACCTGAACCTGTCATACCAGAGGCCGGTCCTTCTAGACGTACTTCGGCGGACAAGGGCAAGCAAAAAGAAGTGCTCTTTGATAAACCTTTGAAGAATATTCAAAGCAAAGGTTTGGAGAAGCCATATAACTTCGACATCCTGGCCCAGTTGGCTAATACACCAGCCAGATTATCCATTTTTGAACTACTCAGGCTCTCCAAAGACACTCGTCAAGCCCTGAGTGAAGCATTAATGCAGGCGGATACATACTTGACCCAGCTCAAGTCCCCTAATGAAGAACCTGTGGCATGTCCTCAATACCATAGTGTGATGGAGGTGGTCCCGAATATCACTTTCATTCAAGATAGCATGCTGTTGAAACATAACAAGCATGACACACCCCTCTATTACACCGGATACGTCGGTTCCATGGAGGTTGACCGGATTCACATAGATCCAGGATCATCGATCAATATCATTCCTCATAGTCTGCTCAGACCACTGAGGATTCCTACCAGCGAATTAGCTTACACCACAACTACAATCGTGGGCTTTAACGCAAGAAAAAGTAAGCCGTTGGGAAAGATTCGTCTGAGGATCCAGATTGGGAACCTTAGATCAGTAGCTACATGTTATGTCATTGATTCAGAGGTGTCCTACAACATTCTGATGGGCAGACCATGGATCCACGATCACAACATCGTTCCTTCGACTCTACATCAATGCTTCAAATATGTAGATACCCAAGGAACAGTACAAACAGAGTTTGCTGACCTTAACCCGTTTAAAGGAGTAGAATTCTACTACTCCGATGCCATATTGTACACCCAAGACTACATGAAGGAGATGTCAGGCAAGACAGAGGAGGAATCCCACCGGGAGCCAGAAGAACCCTCTGCCGAACAACCCTTGTCAATCAAGGTGAAAGGGCGAACTACTCGTCCGAAAGTCATGGAACCCATGGCTATCCACTTGAACAAAACCAAATCAGGACAAGGAGGTGATCCTCTAGTGATCACTTTGAACCAGAAGCCTCCACCTTTGGTCATCAATCTTCGGCGTAACAAGTAGCCAACTGATGTAAATATAACCAAGAACGTGGTTTCTGACGATAATAAAGATCCTCTTTTTCAGTACATTGACGCTCAAATTCCAAATCAGGAATCATCTCCCCATAACGATATAGAACCTATAATACAAAGATTCTTGAAAGCTATAGATTTCTATCATCCGTATGTGTGGGAAGTAGCGTCACCATCTAACGTCATCATGATATATGGGCCACATGAGGATTCTATTTTTATTGTCCCGCCTACTCGCAGCAGTCAGCATCCAATAGTCTTCGGTCGCATGCGCAATGAACCGACTGTACAAGAAGATTCTCTCGATGATGATGCTGGTAAAATACAGGTTCACAGATATAGCCCGCAAGCTTTGAAGATTATGCAAAGTATGGGTTATGACTTGAAGCTGGAATCAGGCCTCAATTATGGGAAAGGTAGGAGAATGCCGTTGCACGGTGATCCCTACTGTCAACGAACCCGTTTTGGGTTAGGGTATACCACCTACCTTGCAACTTCTGAGTCAAATGAGGATATCTTTTCCTCTTCTTAACCCAACACTGGTAGCACTCACAGCCGCGAACAGACCAATGCTCTCTAGCTCCGTCTAAAAATACTTCAGGGCCCAGGCAGCTAAACGAGTCCATCGAAGATTTCCAGGGGTAAGCCACCCGTTGGTCCGAGGATTAACTTTGGGGTATACACCTCCATGCCCCATGAAGTCATTACAAAAAGTTGATAATTGGACTGGCTGGAGCAGTGAAGTGTCTTCACTCGGGACGCTGCCCGGCAGTAATCCCTTGAAAGTCACGACAGGGCCTGAAGGACGGCTCACAAATAATCCTTGGCCTGATCCTTTCTAATAAAATATCTTCCCCGGCTGGCCGTGAAGATTAGGGGTCAGGGTCCACGACATCTTCCTGGGATGCGTGGCATGGAAGAACGCCGAGATAGGGTAATCTCTCGGCATCCTGGGCAGGTACATGACCATGCCCCCAGCAGTAAAAACCCAGTTTTCCTTCTTGGACTTCGTCTGGGATTGTTTATCAATCATATCCCCGAATAGGAAAGCTGGTTTTATATATTTGGCCCCATCTAGATACGTCAGGGGCTCCCCGTTGATCATACTCAACATCATTCGTTCTCCTTGAGACGATATCAGAATTCTCCTTCCTTCAGGATACTGGGTTCCAGTAATAGGGAATATCACGTGGGACAAATCCTCTAGGTAATTGGAGTTCAACATCCCAGCAGCAGAACCCATCACCTCAGCCAACAGAGGTATCTGTAAGTCCACTACAAAATACAAAAAAAACAAGTCAGTTTCTATACTAGACATTACAGCCTTGCAGCTTACGCCAAAGATCAACAGTCTGTGCTTTTACGCCAAGACTGCAAAAATCTACAGTTTTACGCTGGAATCTATTTCCAAGGCGTAAAATTCAAGATTGGCAGTATACACAAAAATCTGACAGTCTGTGTTTTTACGCCAGACTGCCAAAATTTGAGTTGTTACGTCAGAATTTTCACCCAAAGCGTAACACTCAAAGTTTGTAGTATACGCCAAATTTTGACAGTCAAAGCTTTTACGCCATACTGCGAAAATATGGAGTTTTTACGCTGACACATTAGGAATGTAGGCGTAAATGATAAAACATCTCTGTGCATCATCTTCCTCGAAGAGGCTCTCAGCACAGAAGATGACCTAGCGCGTTCACGTACAACGTGTGCGAAGGGTTTTCTTCGTTTTTGTCGTCCCAAAAACTTTACCTATGACGCCTGGTGCACAGATTGACGGCTGGACACTTCGTTCAGAGCGAGGTTCGCTCTGCCCAATGGGAGTCGCTCGTGCTTGAGCAGAGGAGCGAGAAGAAGAGGCAGCTTTCTTTTCCTTAGCGGTGGTAGTTTGTTTCGGTGCCATGGCTAAAACTTATAGTTCTCAATAGAAGAGACGAAGAAGAGCTCTCAAAGGAATAAAGGATTTTTGCAAAAGACAGATGAAGAGTTTTTTCTCTGAAGGCCTTGGGGTATTTATAGAGTTCAGATAAACTCTTCGAATCCCTAACCAAATCCGATATTTAATATTCGGTTATGATTGGGGACCACGTCAGCCTATCATTTAAGGAAGACGGACAGTCAGCGGATTCAAAAAAATTTCGTGCAGAGCAGATCTATGATTTTACGCTAAAGAGTTTTTACGCTCGAGAGGCTACAAATCTACAGTTTTATGCTCAGAGGCTATAAGTCTACAGTTTTATGCTCGGATGCTTTTACGCTCGGTAGCTTTTACGCTCGAGAGGCTACAAATCTACGACTTCACGCTCGGAAGTTTTTTTTTAAGAGGCTATAAATCTATGGTTTCACGCCCGGATGCATTTATGCTCAGCATCTTTTACGCTCGATAGGCTATAAACTTATGATTTTATGCTCATCTACGCTACGGACCTATGACTTTTCGCATATCTTAAAATACGCAGGCCAGAGTATGCATATATCTGAACAATTCTCAAGACGGCCAATTACAAGGGTTTACGCAGAAGATGCTCCTTCTTGGCCTCAGAACATCCCAAGTACCCAAAACATACAGAGTTCAGCATTGAAAATGACTCTTCTTCTTAGGTCGATTGGAAGTTCATCCAAAATCCAGTCAAAATCTTTTCTCTACAGTTCAAGTATGGCCAGTTTTGACAGCCATTTGTCGCCCTACTTCAAGGGATTTTCGGGAAATCATTCTTGAAGATGATGGTATGAACAACAATTCTTCTTATCAAAGAAGTGACAGTTCAGAATTCTACGTGACTCGTCATTCAAAATAGCATGACAGTTCGGATATTCGACTTAAATGCTAAGCAGCTTTCTACGCGTCTTCAGTTATGCGTAAAAGACGGGGCGAGACCAGATACTCTTTTTATCAGAGTCGGCGTAAAGTTATTCAGACGTGTCGAAGCTGCACACTATTTAGACTCCATCACAGCAAAATATGGCAAATCATCAGATGCGTAAAAGAAGATAATTTTATTAATCATGATTATATATGATGGAAATCCAGTCTACGAAGGGTTTTTTATCTTCATGATTACATATGATGGAAATCCTTTTTCTACAAAGGGTTTCTCATTTTCATTTAGGATCACACCAAGAATCTGTTCTGCCATGTTCTCGTATTGGTGGAGATCTTTTCTGTCTTCTACAACAGCTCATCGACTTCCACAGTCGATGAACAAGAAAATGATTAATGGCGGGAGGATACATAACTGGGCCTGTATAAATTATTCAAGCCCACCCTCCATACGCCATGACAGATTGAGTTGGGATTCAGACCCAACTCAATATTGGAAGACAGGGCCAAACTGTCTACCATTGTCCAGCTCCATAACGGAAGAAAATACAGCTTGCAAGCTGTGTAGTCGAATGTGATCCTTCCTCTCTCCTGGACGAATCGCCATATGAAATTGCTGATCATCCCGAGCAAAGGAAGCTATGATATCCTTCCATGATCCATCGTTGCAGAGGATATTTGCTCCAAGACGCCTTCTTTTTTGGCTCCTTACATGCTGGAAGAACATGATCTTCTTCTTCCTCAAGTCGACCTGACGAAGTTCGGCAATCATCTCTGTGTGGTGAAGGAAGTGTGGGAAAAAAATAGGTTAACCCATTCGCCTTTTTATAGGCAGAGGAGAACACACCAAATCCCAACAAACTCCCAAAAATCTGCCGAGAAATCAGCCTCGTGGAACGAGTCAAAATTAACCGTTTCATGCTTCATTCAAAGTGTTTCAAATTACGAGGAATTTGAAAACTTTGAAGGGGGTCTTGTAGAAGCATGAAAAATACGCTACAGGATTATACGCAACATGCATAAAACCCGCGTAAAGTAGAGTTTCAGTGTTGTGCAGCATAAAACATGACTTCAGAGCCATTGGCATACAGCAGAGCTTCAACGCTGTTCACCGTAAAATATAGCTCCAGAACAACCCGCGTAATGCAGTATTTCAGACTGCTTCAGTATAAAAATGTTGCTATATCGCCTTTATGGCGCAAAATCTATCCGCTTTTAATGCAGCATGGAAGTGTACGAGGAACGCTTCGTATTTCTCGAATGAACCTGTCAGACAATACAATGAATCTGACTCCTGACAAAGAGTACTGCACGACTACCCAGACGACGGCTGTAATGATGATTCGGCACAGAGACCCAGACCGTCGTTTAGTGACATGTCCTTGATACAAATTATTTTTACGCATTCAAGAGAATACTCTGCCTAGTTTTATACAGGCAGACGTGAGCTTTTACGCTCAGCAGGAGACGAAACGAACCGCCACGTCAAAAGCTGCTCTTCGTACAGAGCTCGAGGCACGTCTCTGCAGTTAATGCGCGTGATGGGGGCAGATCTCTGTATTTAATGCACGAGATTTGGTTCTACTTTCAAAGACTGGGTGAACCATAATTACGGCTAATACGTCCATATCAGCACCTCTGCATATTACGCCATCAGGCTATTTTCAGTTATAGGAGTATGCTGTACGTTATCTCCTTGAAATACGCCGACTTGGCTATTTTTAACTACAGGAGCACGCCGTATGCTATCTCCTCGGAATACGCCAACTCGGGCTATATTTGTATTGGTACGTGATAAGGCTATTTTGTCCAGAATACGCTCAAGACCTCAGTCAAGGAAGGAGGATCGGCTATCTTTTACGCTAGTTACCCGGCTTCTACACCTACTTGGCTTCTACGCCAACTTGACAACTATTTGGCTTCTACGCCATGGTGACAGTCATTGGCTTCTACGCCAACCATTTCTACGCGAGGGACAGTTACCTACGTGGCTTGTATGCCGTGATCTTCGCAACAGTTATATGCATTACCTCATAATGGGACACGCATCACACGCGGATTCAGAAGATCATTTATACGTGGGTGGCAGTTATTATAACCGCCACGTAAAAAGTGCCACACTCTCCATTGTTCGACTTTTACGCCTACTGGACGGTTATTGTCACTAAACTCTATAAATAGAGACCTCTATTGACAGAGGTCAGGGAAAATCGAAGAGAGGGGTCAGAAATTGATTTTTTGAGAGAGAAGAATCCATAGCACAGACAGAGAGTAGTGATCGATAATTTTTGGCATCGAGCATCCACTCCCCCTTGCAATCTTTGAAGCTATTCCTTCTTCTATAATACTTCTTCATCGTCGTGTGGTCTAAGGGACAAAGTGATCGACCGCAGATCAGACTCCTATAGCAATATTTACCCAGATTAAATTTTTGTACTTCACATCCTCGTATAGGATTAATTGTACTTCTTGTTTGTAAACCAAAGAAAGGATTTTGTATAAGCCTAGTTTCATTTCTTTCGTTTATTATCAAACAACGGTATTAGCAGTTCCAGTATTCCTATAGTAAAACAGTGGATCGGCATAATAATAGAACAGATACTGCACTCCATTAAGGCAGATGATATACAGTATCTGTGGTGGCCAACCCACAGCGCACTTAGAATGAACCTCTATGGAAGGTTCGTTGGCATGATCTCGGGATAGCGTTTTCTCCAAAGTTATTATCACTTTTAGTTACCTAATTAGCCCTATGTTGTGTTTGAAATCTCAAGGCGTGGTCACATGAGAATTTTCCTTAAGATGTCATATAAAGTACGTGCACGCTAGATACGAATCCATGTAAGTAAATTCTGGATTCACCCGAGCGTGTATGCAATATTCAGACAATCAATATCCTACCCACGCTTTGGTATTTGACTCACTTATTATGCCCGTGCTGGAGAAACAATATATATTTATAATATCACGCGTTCAAGAATTTGGAGAATTCTCGATGCACAATCCAAATATAATCACTTAACACGTGACACAATGTGTCGTACCTCGGCGCACATTAAATTATAGACAATTATCAAGCAATAGTGGTATCAACACGGATACAGTATTCGAGTTCAATTACCAATTATACATTGGGTCACGAAAAACAAGAAACACTCAATCAAAGCAAGTAAGACCGCATGGGAAGTTAAGGCCGCATATGAAGTCAGGGCCGTATGACAAATCATGGCCGCATATGTAAACCCCCTGATTTTTTTAAAATTTTAAAACTTGGAATTTTCACAATTTTCTGAAATTTTTGGGATTTTTCTGTAATTTAAAAACAGGGTTTTATTTATTAAATGATTTTTAAATAATGATAAACAATATTAAAATATTATAAAAATAATATTTTTGGATGTAAAATGAAAAACTGGACTTAGGATAATTTTCTGGGATTTTATTGGGCCTCGGACCTATATTTTAAAAGCCTAAAAACTATTTTCCTAAATTAATTAATTAATTACTGATTATTATAATTATTATTATTTTCTTTTATTTTTTTTTAATTTGGGCCAAGCCCAATGGGCCGAGCCCATTAGTGCTAGCCCGGCCCAGCCTCCAACCGGGACTTAGCGGGTCGGGCGGGTCAGCTCACCCGGAGCCCGCCGCCCGACCCGACCCGCCTCCATCACCCTCTCCCACGACTCCCTCTCTCCGAATTCTCCGTCGGCCGCCGCGGTTTCCGGCCGCCACGACCGCGCCTCCCCTCCGAACCCCTCGCCCACGTTCTCCTCCTCGATCAGCCAGTTCCGGCCGGACCCCCTCCCCTCGAGCCCCCTTTAAATAGCCTTCCTCCGCCTCCTTTCTCCCCTAAACCCTAGCCCTAACTCCCCCGTCCGGCGAGCCCCGTCCGGCGACCCCGACCCCCTGCGACCCTCCAGTGCCGACCCCGACCCTTCTTCTTCCTCCTCCTCCAGAGCAACCCCCGTCCCCGGCCGATCAACCTCCTTCCCAGGCGAAGCCGACCCCGACCCCGGCGTTTCAGCCCTCCGGCCGGCCTCCCCTGGCGCTTCTCCACCCGCCGTAGCCGCCCAGCCCCTCGCCGACCCTCCGCCGACCTCGGCCAGCTGCCAGACACGGTCCCAGCAGGACACGGGCAGTGGACACGGCCCTTCGTGTCGGACACAGTGTCAGATTGACACAAGGACTCAAGGTAAACCCTAGTTTTTTTTTACTCTGTTCTAGTGCCCGTAATTTCCTCCTCGTAGCTCAGAATTCGATTTCGTAAATTTCTACGCGAAGCCTGTATGACCCTCTCGGTGCCCGGACAAACTGTTCGGGACATCGCGTCCTGTGGTGATCGCACACCGCGATCCAAAAACAGGAAAAACCAGACCCTGTTTCACCCCGGAACTGAGTACGCCCCGCCAAACGGGACGACTTGGTCGCGTACGGTCTTCACAGATATGTGCGCCTCGTCGATACGGACGTGTGGGATTTCGCGGAAGCTGATTCGGGTGTGCGTGCACACCGGAATCAACGCGTATCCGCGGACATCGCTCCGTATCCGCCTTTTCTGCAATTTACCCTAACTTCGTGCACACACGTCGGATCAAGACGAAACTTGCGCCATCGGACTCGTAGCGATACGCTGGTCCTGTGGGTCAAGTTTGGTTCGATTCTGAGAATGTTGACGAAATCGCGTGTCGTGGGCCCCACAGGCCCCGCTCGACGGGAGATTTTGTGATCGGCTCATCGGAATCCAATTCTGGGAGTTTCGTTGGGTTCGTATCATCGTTCCTGACCTGTTGACACTAAGTTTGGTGAATTTGGAGACCGTTGACCCTGACGTGTTTTTCGGTGCAAAGCGGGCCCACCGGCGGACCCCGTTTTGGCCCGAAACTGCCGTTTCTGCCCTTGTCTCCTAATTGGACCCAAGGACAGGCATTTCTAGCTGATTGATATTTTCTGGATCTGATAGTGATATTTGTTTCAGCAACCGGAGTACCGCCTGCAATTCCCGCCGAAGTCAGAATTGCAAACATAGCCGGGACCACAGGCAAGTGTACCTCGCCAAAACTTGCAGTCTTTGCTGAATATTCCTTGGTTTAGTTATATATCAGAGGGCAAGTATACCTTGCCAACTTTACAGTCTTGTTGCATATTTCCTTGTTTTAGTTATAACTTGTTTTAACTGCTTAACCTAGGAAACGTGTGACGTACCGAGTGTCCGATCATAGTCGGGTGCCAACACCGTACGCGGTATTGGGTACGTCATTTAGTGATGGATATTTGATACCCTTACTCTTGGTACTTGTCCTATCAAGTACAACAAAACCCAGGACACTTGACACTATCATGGACAGAATCTTCTTGAGATATTCACGATGATTCTGCATAGGATACAGGTATGACATGGACAGTTTATTCCTAGACATTATATGACTGCTGCATTAGTTATGATCTTGCGTGTCATGGACATGAGACGTGGATTACATTGGGTGGGGAGAGACACACAAGCTACAGGCTGTTTTCATATATATATATTATTAGTGTGAGGTCGTAGACTCTCCAGCAGAGCTAGACCCTTTACGTGTTATTACTGCTACCGGCTCCCCGACACAGAGCTTGTAGCGGTCTCAGCCTGAGTTCTAGTGATGCTCTCAACTTGCATTTATCACTTAGCTGGTTACATAGTTTACCCTGCTGTTTCATTTAATTCTGCTGCACTGCTTATATTTTGGCTTGTATTATCTGTACCTTGCTATGTCCCCTGAGGACCTGGAATGGACTATGTCCCCAGGTATAGCTGAAGAGATCCATCCAGAGATACCCCGTACCAGAGCACTTTCAGGAGCTGTACCAGGACCTGAAGTCGAGCTCGCACCAGAGGACTTCTCCTGAGCATTGGCCGTATGTAGTCAGTTATTTCTGTTTCTATTTCCAGTTCATTTATTTCCTGTCTATTTGCATTAAAATGTAACCGAATAATTCTCGGATTTGTTTCCTGAGATAACCTTATTTGATATTGCCTATTTATTTCCATTGCATCATTTCTGGCATCTATTCTGTGGTTATCTGTTGTGGATGAGTTAGATTAGTCTGTGACCTGTAACATTGGATCTATTTTCGGCTAGACTACAGCTTAAGCATGCCCTGGTGGATCCATTAAATTGGGTTGTCCATCGGTGCGTGCTGCTGGCCATTGCGCACGTGCTCAGTCCCTCGGCATTTTGGGACTGGGGCGTGACATGGTTTTTCTGGTGGCCCATGCAGGTCTCAACGACTAATTTGTTCGATTTCAACTCAGGGATCGAACAGGCCTGCAATAAAGCTAGGATAAGTTTTAGGTTCTCATCCACTTGCTTGAATCATTCTTGATATCTATTCGAATTAATTTATTGGCTTGCATCCTGCCTTGATTCCTGTGCGCCTCTTATCGTTTGTATTTGATACAGGAAAATGAACCCACAAGCCAGCAACGAGGCTCATGAAGAAATACCACAACCCGTTGTGGTTACCCAAGAAGACGATGTGATACCAGTCGGTGAAGGCCAATCGTCACAAGGCAGTCAAGCAAGTCAGCCTACCTCGAGAACCCATCAAGATGACGTTCCACCATCGATGCAGCCTACTCCACCGATGCCTTCCTTCCCACTGGGACCACCTATGAACGAACAGCAGATGTTCCACATGTTCTACATAATGATGCAAGCCTATCAAAGGGTGCAACAAGAAGCTCAACAAAACCAAACGGAGAACTCCATCGATAGAACTAGCTCGGAGTCACCGAGGCCAAACAGTTCAAATACAACCGCCTTCGACGAGGACGTCCTTACTGCGGCAAGACCCGTGGAGTGCACCACAAGGATCGAGTCCAGCCAAAAGCGGTCGTATGCATCAGCACCGGACCAATCACAACAAGAAAGAGCTGCAAAGCGGCCACAGATACATCCACTACCAAGAACAGCATCAGGAGTCTCATTCCTTCCTACTTGTCACTACTGTGGCAAGGTAGGCCATATCGCTAAAGAATGCCGACGCAGACTGGGACAATGTCTATCTTGTGGATCCCAGAAGCATTCGGTAAGGGATTGCCCAGAACGTCGAGAGAAACCAGTGGTGATTCACCAACCAGCCACATCAACACCAGCCGGAACACCACAGGAAGGAACTCCAAAGAAGTCTCAGCTGCACCAGCCACCCGAAGCATCTCCGCAAGTACTGCCTACCTGTCAATATTGTCACAAACAAGGCCACATTGAGAGCTGGTGCAGAAGTAAGTTGGGATTATGCCTGATTTGCGGAACCAATGAACACTTGGCCAAGGATTGTCCTCAGCATCGGGAGAAAGCAGTGACGAATCTTCAACCCGCCTCATCAGCCCCAGCTGTAGTACCACAGGCAGAAATCGAAAGGAAGTCTCACCTACACCAGCCACCAGAAGCATCTCCATCGGCAATACCTGTCTGTCCATATTGTCGCAAGCGAGGCCACACCGAGGATGAATGCAGACGAAAGAAGAGATTATGCATAGCTTGCGGATCCAGTCAGCATTCATTCAAAGAATGCCCTGAGCGTCGAGACAGAGTACCAACAGGTAACCAGCAAGTGTTACCAGCACCACGGTCAGCCTCTCCAGCATTGCAAGCTTCACCAATACCGAGGCCACCCTTGGTAACCCAGGCAACACTCTTCCGGCAGACTCAACAGCAGCAGAGGAAGCAACTACAAGGACACGGACAAGCTCCAGCGACGACAGTGGAGAACGCTCTGATTCGTGGAATAGCTGATGCGAGTAAGTGATTTGTAGTTATCCGTTTCTAGTCTTGTTGTAGCTCGTGCCTACTGGTTCGTGACCTCAGCCCCAACCTAGTAATTTGTAACTTGTTAATAACAACCTGATTTTCATAAAAGTTGTAGACTTTTGCTTTAACTAGATTTTCCTGGAAAGTGTAAACTTTCAATTTTTAGGGAAACGGTACTTCCCTAAGTATCTTGTGATGTATTTTCAAACGATGTTGCAACCGCGTCATCTCCGTTGACCGGTTATTCTTTGATTGCGAGGACGCAATCCTCTTAAGGGGGGTAGATTGTAAACCCCCTGATTTTTTTAAAATTTTAAAACTTGGAATTTTCACAATTTTCTGGAATTTTTGGGATTTTTCTATAATTTAAAAACAGGGTTTTATTTATTAAATGATTTTTAAATGATGATAAATAATATTTAAATATTATAAAAATAATATTTTTGGATGTAAAATGAAAAACTGGACTTAGGGTAATTTTCTGGGATTTTATTGGGCCTCGGACCTATTTTTTAAAAGCCTAAAAACTATTTTCCTAAATTAATTAATTAATTACTGATTATTATAATTATAATTATTATTTTCTTTTTCTTTTTTTTTAGTTTGGGCCCAGCCCAATGGGCCGAGCCCATTAGTGCTAGCCCGGCCAAGCCTCCAACCCGGACTTAGCGGGTCGGGCGGGTCCGCTCACCCGGAGCCCGCCGCCCGACCCGACCCGCCTCCATCACCCTCTCCCACGACTCCCTCTCTCCGAATTCTCCGCCGGCCGCCGCGGTTTCCGGCCGCCACGACCGCGCCTCCCCTCCGAACCCCTCGCCCATGTTCTCCTCCTCGATCCGCCAGTTCCGGCCGGACCCCCTCCCCTCGAGCCCCCTTTAAATAGCCTTCCTCCGCCTCCTTTCTCCCCTAAACCCTAGCCCTAACTCCCCCGTCCGGCGAGCCCCGTCCGGCGACCCCGACCCCCTGCGACCCTCCAGCGCCAACCCCGACCCTTCTTCTTCCTCCTCCTCCAGAGCAACCCCCGTCCCCGGCCGATCAACCTCCTTCCCAGGCGAAGCCGACCCCGACCCCGGCGTTTCAGCCCTCCGGCCGGCCTCCCCTGGCGCTTCTCCACCCGCCGTAGCCGCCCAGCCCCTCGCCGACCCTCCGCCGACCTCGGCCAGCTGCCAGATACGGTCCCAGCAGGACACGGGCAGTGGACACGGCCCTTCGTGTCGGACACAGTGTCAGATTGACACAAGGACTTAAGGTAAACCCTAGTTTTTTTTACTCTGTTCTAGTGCCCGTAATTTCCTCCTCGTAGCTCGGAATTCGATTCCGTAAATTTCTACGCGAAGCCTGTATGACCCTCTCGGTGCCCGGACAAACTGTTCGGGGCATCGCGTCCTGTGGTGATCGCACACCGCGATCCAAAAACAGGAAAAACCAGACCCTGTTTCACCCCGGAACTGAGTACGCCCCGCCAAACGGGACGACTTGGTCGCGTGCGGTCTTCACAGATACGTGCGTCTCATCGATACGGACGTGTGGGATTTCGCGGAAGCTGATTCGGGTGTGCGTGCACACCGGAATCAACGCGTATCCGCGGACATCGCTCCGTATCTGCCTTTTCTGTAATTCACCCTAACTTCGTGCACACATGTCGGATCGAGACGAAACTTGCGCCATCGGACTCGTAGCGATACGCTGGTCCTGTGGGTCAAGTTTGGTTCGATTCTGAGAACGTTGACGAAATCGCGTGTCGTGGGCCCCACAAGCCCCGCTCGACGGGCGATTTTGTGATCGGCTCATCGGAATCCAATTCTGGGAGTTTTGTTGGGTTCGTATCATCGTTCCTGACCTGTTGACACTAAGTTTGGTGAATTTGGAGACCGTTGACCCTGACGTATTTTTCGGTGCAAAGCGGGCCCACCGGCGGACCCCGTTTTGGCCCGAAACTGCCGTTTCTGCCCTTGTCTCCAAATTGGACCCAAGGACAGGCGTTTCTAGATGATTGATATTTTCTGGATCTAATGGTGATGTTTGTTTCAGCAACCGGAGTACCGCCTGCAATTTCCGCCGAAGTCAGAATTGCAAACATAGCCGGGACCACAGGCAAGTGTACCTCGCCAAAACTTGCAGTCTTTGCTGAATATTCCTTGGTTTAGTTATATATCAGAGGACAAGTATACCTTGCCAACTTTACAGTCTTGTTGCATATTTTCTTGTTTTAGTTATAACTTGTTTTAACTGCTTAACCTAGGAAACGTGTGACGTACCGAGTGTCCGATCATAGTCGGGTGCCAACACCGTACGCGGTGTTGGGTACGTCATTTAGTGATGGATATTTAATACCCTTACTCTTGGTACTTGTCCTATCAAGTACAACAAAACCCAGGACACTTGACACTATCATGGACAGAATCTTCTTGAGATATTCACGATGATTCTGCATAGGATACAGGTATGACATGGACAGTTTATTCCTAGACATTATATGACTGCTGCATTAGTTATGATCTTGCGTGTCATGGATATGAGACGTGGATTACATTGGGTGGGGACAGACACACAGGCTACAGGCTGTTTTCATATATATATATTATTAGTGTGAGGTCGTAGACTCTCCAGCAGAGCTAGACCCTTTATGTGTTATTACTGCTACCGGCTCCCCGACACAGAGCTTGTAGCGGTCTCAGCCTGAGTTCTAGTGATGCTCTCAACTTGCATTTATCACTTAGCTGGTTACATAGTTTACCCTGCTGTTTCATTTAATTCTGCTGTACTGCTTATATTTTGGCTTATATTATCTGTACCTTGCTATGTCCCCTGAGGACCTGGAATGGACTATGTCCCCAGGTATAGCTGAAGAGATCCATCCAGAGATACCCCGTATCAGAGCACTTTCAGGAGCTGTACCAGGACCTGAAGTCGAGCTCGTACCAGAGGACTTCTCCTGAGCATTGGCCGTATGTAGTCAGTTATTTCTGTTTCTATTTCCAGTTCATTTATTTCCTGTCTATTTGCATTAAAATGTAACAGAATAATTCTCGGATTTGTTTCCCGAGATAACCTTATTTGATATTGCCTATTTATTTCCATTGCATTATTTCTGGCATCTATTCTGTGGTTATCTGTTGTGGATGAGTTAGATTAGTTTGTGACCTGTAACATTGGATCTATTTCCGGCTAGACTACAGCTTAAGCATGCCCTGGTGGATCCATTAAATTGGGTTGTCCATCGGTGCGTGCTGCTGGCCATTGCGCACGTGCTCAGTCCCTTGGCATTTTGGGACTGGGGCGTGACAGCATATGAAGTCAGGCCGCATGAAAATTCCTGGCCGCATATGGAGTCTAGCCGCATGCTCCGGGTTAAAGTATACATCTTGGGATAAGTGTTGAAGTAACAGAAAATGAATGAAATGTCAGTGATATGACATAAAGTTATTGATGTGATAAGCCATAAAGTGTGTCAGAGAGAACAGACAAATATCATAGAAATATGTGCCACGGTTCGGAGTCATGCGTCTAAGAAAATGGTGCCCGCATATTCTCTAATATCGCATAAGTGTCGGTGCCGCATATGAAGTCAATGTCGCATGGAGTCGATGTCGCATGGAGGTCTTTTGGACTTAGCGAAATTCTCATGGACAATTATCAAAAAATAGTGGTATCAGTTCGAATATAGTATTCGAGTCCAAATTGGGTGAACCAAAAGCCAAAATGCTCTAAATTGAAAGTTCTATCATGTAGTAAAAACTGTTTTTCTAGAATATATTTTTAATAGATCAAAACCAAGAAAAACTTATGAAACCCATAAAAACCCTGAGTTAGAAATGTAGATCTACACTAATCCATCCATCAAACCAGAAAACTCAAAGTTCTAAAAGTGCTAAACAATACATAATAAATATAATGGAACAATAATATGGAGGTTTCTCTATCTCTCATGCAAGGTGTACTTGCCTATGGAAATGGGGAGAGCAAACTAAAGAAAGAGGGAGAAATGAAGAAGTGAAGAGGGAGAGAGAAAATGTTGGGTTATATATGGTAGGGTTGAGGGTTGAACCAAGGGTTCTCATGACTTGAACCAACCCACAAAATAAACCATGAGCAAGGTTAAACCAAAGAATGAGTCTAGTCTCCATGCACATGCAACCATGCTAAAATAAAAATATGTTCCAAATACGTATATCAAAAAATGGGGAGTGACAACGGGTTTCATGTTGAAACCATGAACGATGATAGAAAAGAGTATCTTTGTATCACCTCTAATGTTTGAAGCAATAAACTCACATTAGAAAAGTGCAAGTTAATCGGCTCGGGGATATATCAAACTACTATAAAGGTAGTAGAATCTTACCCCATCACTAGCAAAAGGCTAAATGATCCAAGGAATCTAATCCTTTGGCATGACAGATTGGGTCATCCAGGATCGACTATGTTGAGAAATTTCATCAACAATACCAATGAACATAATTTATCATACCAAAGTCTTTCCTTTCCTATTGAACATTGTGTGTAGCTTGTTCACAGGGTAAACTCATTACACGACCTTCACTTCTCAAAATAGCTTATGAATCACCACCATTCCTTCAGAGAATACACGGTGATATTTACGGACCAATTGATCCTGCTAGCGGACCTTTCATGTATTTTATGGTTATAATAGATGCTTCTAGTCGATGGTCAAATATTTTCTTACTCTCATATAAAAATTTTGCCTTCTCCAAGCTACTTTCTCAGTTGATTAAGCTTAAGACTCATTTTCCTGACCAACATGTTAGAACGATTCGACTTGATAATGCAACTGAATTCACTTTCCGTACTTTTGATAATTATTGTGCTTCCGTATGAATAGAAGTTGAATATTATGTCGCTCATGTTCATACCCAAAATAGTTTATCGGAGTCCTTGAGTAAGTGTTTTCAGCATATAGCAAGGCCTTTACTCATGCAATCAAACTTACTTGTTTCAGCTTGGGGACATGCCATATTACATGTTACTAAATTGATCATTGTTAGGCCAACTGCATATCATGAATTTTTACCATCACAACTTGTGACAGGCCATCAACATAACATATCTCATTGACGTAAATTTGGTTGTGTTGTTTATGTTCATATTCCCACTCCACAGCGCTCTAAAATGGGACCTCAGCGCCATTTAGGAATTTATATTTGTTTTGATTCACCATCAATCATTAGATAGTTGGAACCTTTAACTGGGGATATTTTTACTGCTAGATTCGCAGACTGCCATTTTGATGAGACTAAATTTTTGCCGTTAGGGGTAGATAAGAAAGAAAAGAATGTTCATACAGAACCATTCGTCACAAATAAACGGCATAAATTATCGTAGGATAATCCTACTCTGTCTCATCTAGATCCTCGTACTAATCAATGTGAAACTGAGATACTAAGGATATTGCATCTATAGGAGATTGCAAATCAAATGCCAGATGCATTTATTGATGCAGCTAAAGTGATTAAATCACATGTTCCCGCTGTAAATGCGCCAACTCGAATTGATATCCCTGTAGGAAAAAATAGCAGAGTTGCTAATGAATCTACTGCACGCAAGAAGCATGGTAGACCTATAGGTTCGAAGGCCTTAGTCCCTATAAAGAGAAAATGCCCAAGTAACACTCTTCAGGAGGTTACACATAACGCTCAATAAGAGATTATGAATGATAGATCCATACTCTCTAAAAACCTAGAAGAGGTTATTGTCTTAGAAAAGACACAAGCCCAAGAGGAGGCTCATGTACCTGAAAGCAAAGAGATCTCTATCTTTTATACATAAAAAAGAGAGGTATGAGATCGCAAAGATATAACAATAGATGAGATATTCTCATTCTCAGTAACTACTGAAATATCTAAGGGCATTGATGACACTGAACCACACAGCATCGATGAATGTCGACAAAGAAAAGATTGACCAAAATAGAAGGATGTTATTCAAGCAGAATTGGATTCCCTTAATAAACGTAGAGTGTTCGGACCTATAGTACAAACACCAAAAGACGTCAGACCGGTAGATTACAAGTGGGTGTTTGTAACAAAGCGAAATGAAAAGAATGAATTCGCTCAATTTAAGGCACGATTAGTGGCACAAGGGTTTTCTCAGAGACCCGGGATTGATTACGAAGAGACGTATTCTTCCGTAATGGATGAAACAACGTTCCGTTATTTGATAAGTCTGACAGTTGAGAAAAAGCTGGACATGAAACTTTTGGACGTTGTAACAGCCTATTTATATGGTGATTTAGATAGCGATATCTATATGAAAATCCCAAATGGATTTAACCTACCAAGCTCAAAAGCTAAGAACATGCATTCCATAAAGCTAAGAAGTTCATTATATAGTTTAAAATAATCTGGAAGGATGTGGTACCGCCGTCTTAGTGAATATATGAAAATGGAGGGATATGAGAATAATCATATATGCCCATGTATCTTCATAAAGAAATCTAAGAAGGGTTTCACTATAGTTACAGTATATGTCGATGACATAAACTTGATTGGGACAAAACATGAAATCAATGAGACTGCAAACTATCTGAAAAATGAGTTCGAGATGAAAGATCTCGGAGACACAAAATATTGTCTCGGATTACAAATTGAGCATTGCACTAATGGAATTTTAGTGCATCAATCCAAATACACAAAAATATATTGAAACAGTTCAATATGGATAAAGCTCATCCCTTAGCACTCCAATGGTTGTTCGATCTTTAGATATCAATAAAGATCCATATCGTCCTAAAGACGACAATGAAATGATACTAGGACCCGAAGTACCGTACCTTAGTGCCATTGGGACATTAATATTTCTATCACAATGTACAAGGCCAGACATATCATTCTCTGTCAATCTGTTGGCTAGATATAGCTCGAAGCCAACTCGCAGACATTGAAATTGTATTAAACATGTGATAAGATATCTTCGTAGAACTACCGACATAGAATTATTTTATACTTGTGGTTTATCTGACATCGCGAATCTAGTTGGCTTTGCAGATTCAGGTTATTTATCTGATCCCCATAAAGATCGTTCACAAACTGGATATGTGTTTCTTAATAGCAATGCAGCTATTTTTTGGCGCTCAATAAAACAAACAATGGTTGCTACCTCCTCAAATCACTCAGAAATATTGGCTCTCCATGAAACAAGTAGAGAATGTATTTGGCTGAGATCGTTGGTTCAACACATTCGTAGCTCCTGTCATATTTCCCCTACCACAGATACTCCAACTATTATTCATGAGGATAATGCAGCATGTATTGCACAAATTCAAGGTGAATTCATTAAAGGAGACATGACCAAGCACATCTCACCGAAGTTTTTCTATACTCATGAGCTTCAGAAGAACTTTGATATTGACGTCTATCAAGTTCGCTCAAGTTATAATCTTGCAGACTTGTTCACCAAATCGTTGCCAAAGTCAACTTTTCAGAAACTACTTCATGGAATTGGAATGCGACATCTTCATCAGCTAACTGTTCAGTATCAACATCATCAGAGGGAGTGATTATTTTCAGGGGGAGATATATTTTGTATGGACTAAAACGCGTTGTACTCTTTTTCTATAGTCATTGATTTTTTTCCATTGGATTTTTTCTGACAAGGTTTTAATGAGGCAACATTAAGCGTGTCCAACAGCTATTTAAGTCATCCTAAAGATTGTACTCTTTTCTTTCGCATAGGTTTTGTCCTATTGGTTTTCTTGGCAAATTTTAACGAGGCAATAGGCTTAGAGATGGTGGTCACCAAAGTGAGAGTATTATAACGTGGATTACTAAAGAGTTGGATTCCCACTTTTTATTTTAGTCCCACATTGGTTAGAGATTAATTACACCTTCATTGGGTTGTATAAGTAAGGCATTTGCCTCCCACTATGTGATTACACGAATATGAGATCTTCTTTCAGATTTTCTTCTTCCTTCTTTTACGTTTATTCTAACATCTACAAATTTTTTGGTTAATAATTGGTCGGTCCTGGTGTTACAAAACCTGCGTCCTAACTCGCCTCTTCGAACTTTGGGCCGGCCCAATTAAGTGGACATGTATTCTTATAGTCTAGCAATTTATCGACATCGTTTAATTAAAACTTATAAAACATGGTAAAGTAAAATATGTTCTAACAATGTTCTTAGACCACATTTGGTTCGCAAAATTAGAGTCCTGAAAATGTAAAGTCATTTATTTTCTTTGTTTAGAAGCCAAAGGAAAAAAGAAACCGGAAAGTAAAATGATTCCTGAGGGATGGAAAAATAGAGGAAAAATTGGTTTCCTCATCCATCCAAGGAATTACTTTTCCTCCCACTTTCCTTCATTTATTACAATTTTTTTGGACAAAACTATCCTTACTCAAAATCATTATTTGTCATTTTTATCCATAATACCTTTTAGAATTCTGTATCAACCCCTCTTTTCTGAAGCAAGAAGAACTAAAACATTTCACTACCTATTATGAACTTACTATCTACTATCTCTTTTCTGAGTTTTAATTATGTTGTGATATTAGAACTTACTATCGATTATGATGTTGTTATTTCAGATTTCTTTATCTTGTGGTGTTTACTTGGTGATCTCTGTATCTATTTTGATTTGATATGTAGAGTTCATTTTTCTTTAATGATATTCAATAGATGATATTCAGTAATACCTGGTGAAAAATTTGACCATAGTTCTCTACCTAATTTGAAAGGAACCTTTTTAGTTTCGTGCCTCTATATCCATCACCTATTTTTACAAGAATCTATAAACAACTCATGAAAACCCAAGGCCTATATATCACTCAAATATTCTCAGCTCCAACTCAACTTAGAGATCCATGTTTCAGTTGCTAGCTGAAGTGGTACAAATAAATTGATTTTGCAGCTCAAGTTTTCTTATTACTACAAGGGTATTATTGGAATTTGACTTTAATCTGTTTCTTTTTCTTACAAACACCAAATATTGCAACGGAAAGTAAATGATACATTCTGACTATTTCTTTCATCTTTCCAAACATAAAAAATAAAATAAAAAAAAATCAATAAAAAATATAATTTCCTAAAAAAAAAAGAGAGAGTAAGTAATTTTTTTTTTTTTTCTTTTTGCGAATCAAATGATGCTTTAATGAATTTATCAAAATGTGCCAATTATAACTTAGCAATGGTGAAGGGCGGGTTGATTTCTTATAAATGGCGGTGTTTCAATTTCACTTAGGACAATTCCAACATTTAATTTTTTATTGTAAATATTGTAATAAAATTATATCACTTACACAAAATATTTTCAATATTTGTTGTAGACAAAATGACAACAGCTCTAATTACAATAGTTTTTAATACATGAAAAGCTCTAATTACAATAGTTTTTAATACATGAAATTCTCATCATTCAGGAAACTTGTGACTTTTCAACGTATTGTAAAAATTAGATTGGATTAAAAGATTATGCCGTCTCAACCCATCTCACAATTAGGTTCGGACCTGTTGGGCTTTTTCTCAGGCTGGTTTAACATCAACAAACATAGATGGAGATTTCGTACTGGCAATATAACCAAACATGAAAGATTACATTAGATATTAAAATTTCTGTATAATATATATATATATATATATATATATATATATATATATATATATATATATATATATATATATATATATGATCGGATCAGGTGACACATAAAATTTGACATCTAAAAAAATATGCAATTTCGGTCGCACGTCATTTGAAATTAATGATTTTGATTTGATAAAGTAACTTGTATTAATTAACATGCATGTCAAATTAAATATCCCACTAATTAATACAACCTACTATTAATTAACATTAATTTGACATCCATGCACGTAAATTTGGTATACATTTAAATCAGAACCATTCATTTCAAATGACGTGCAGCTGAAATTTGTTAGAAATCGGACACGCCTTGCAAGCGTTCCGACACTTTGTCCGATGGTGCCCGCAGCGAAAACTATAGGCCAACCCACCTGAGAAAACCAACCAATGCCTAACGAACACCAAGCACATATAAAGACAAGTATATGGCGGTGACTACATCACCTGGACAAATTCTAACCTTTATAACTTAGGTGAAATTACATGATTTACAAAATCAATATTGAACCCTTTGCCCTAATAGATTCAACCCCATCATCACACTCAAGAAGAAAAGAAAGAGATTACAATTGAAATCACTCACCAACCCGTAGCAATCTCCATGAGCGAACGCGGCAACTCCTCGATCAGATATCTTTCTTCCTTCTGTCTTAGATGGAGAAGTCCTAAGAGCAAAGTATAAACTTTCTCTTAGATTTTCTGTGGACGAGCACCCCGAATCTCCAACTCGTGCTATCTTTTGTGCCTCCACCTCCTCCTATATTTATAGGATGAAAAATATTATTTTATGTCATAATAGGATTTCCTAAATAGAAATTTCTTAAAATAAGAACATATTCCACCTAAAATAGCCCAACACCAATTATGGACGTCCAAATATGGTCAAATTAAATATTTGATACAAATTTGAAATCTAATCAAATCTTACATTTAATGTAGATTTTTAAATTATATCAAATCAAATCTTTGACCATATTTGGGCTCCAAAATTTACCAAATCCAGACCGGACCCCAACAATCTCCCCCTCCAGTCTGATGAGAGGGTGTTGACCCCATGGCTTCTCAACTGGACTCTATGCCTGTCGTCCCGCGATAGAGTTCCTGCTCGCTCATGCCACCGATCTCTGATCCCCCCGAGTTGCTTTGCATCTTCCTTCTTCTCCAGCTTCTCGACTGTCACGTCGACGCTAGCTTCCATGCGTAGCACCTTCTGTAGCACTGGGATCCTGCCGACATCAATGATACGAATGAGACCAAAGTCCCTGACTATCAGCATCACCGCGAGTCTTGGATGCCAGTTCCCGATTTCTGTCTTCCACCGAAACGTACGTGTTAACGTTTCGACAAGCTTCTTCACCCTTGACTAACCCAACCAAGCAGACGGTGCGATTCTTCTGAGATTCGAACTCCTGAATCTTCCCATCTTTGTGTCCGAACTTGAACCTCCCCTATACACATGCGTTCTCGAGTAGAGCATCACGCACTGTGCATGTCGTCGATGACTCATAACTCCTCATGAACTGTATAAATGGTGATGCTCCGATCTCAGATTGAGTTTGCTGTAAACCTTGATCTCCTCCCTGGCCTCAAACTGCTGAAACCAATATTGTCACGCCCCAGTCCCAAAATACCGTGGGACCGAACACGTGGCAATGGCCAGCAGTACGCACCGATGGACAAACCCAATTTAATGGATCCATCAGGGCATACTTAAGCTGTGAAACAAGTCTACGAAAATTATGGCACAACTAATCTCATCCACACAAAATATAAAATATGATCCACAGAAGAATAAGGAATGTAAATCATCAACTAGTCTCACAAAGTACTTCGGGGAACAACCCGATAAATATCTAGTACAATGGTTCAACAGACCAGAAAATAAAAGACTGAAACAAATACTAAAAGCTGAGCATGATCATGGATGCTCAAGAGAAGTCTTCGGCTAAGACCTCGTCCTCAGATGGCGGTACAGCTCCTGGATCGGCTCCTCCTGCTGCGGTCCCGTATACCTCGGGATAACCCTCGTCTGCAAAATCTGGGGACAAAATTCGGATCCAGGTCCTCAGGGGACATAGCAAGGTACAAGAAAGCTCATGCCAAAATAAATACAGTGCAGCAAATAATGAAGTAAGCAGGGTAAGTATGTAAACATCTGTATAAATGCAAGAGAGAATATCAATAGTACTCAGGTTGAACAACTACAAGCTCTGTGTAGGGGAGCCGGTAGCAGTGGTGTCAAGAGGTGGTCTAGCTCAGCGGGAGACTGAGTAGCCGGCATAACATAATCAACCTGTAGCCTGTGGGTCTCTCCAGCAATAGATGGAACAATAAGGGAATGCTAAATAACCAGCTAAGTGATATGCAAGATGAGAGCAGCACTAGAACTCAGGCTGAAGCATACTACAAGCTCTGTGTAGGGGAGCCGGTAGCAGCAGTAATAATGAGTAATGGGCCAAGCTCGGGCTTCAGAGTCTTGGGCCTCACAATAGTAGGGGTGTATATATAAAATCAGCCTGTAGTCTGTGTGTCTCTCCCCACCCAATGTAACCACACAAATCATGAACATAACGTCTCACGTCCATGTCAGCGGGGTCATAACTAATGCACAAGTCATAATGTATCTAGAATATAGAATCTATGCCAAGTCCTATACAGTATCACCTCGAACATCTCGAGAAGATCCTGTCTCATGATCAGTGTCTAGTGTCCTGGGTCAAAGTGTACTTGGTAAGACAAGTACGAGAAGATAAAGTGTCATGTATGTCCATATCTAGATGACATTACCCAACACCGCGTACGATGTTGGCACCCGACTGATAATCGGACGCTAAGTATGTCAAACGGTCCTAGGTTGAGCATGCACAGTAATATAATGAGATAATAAAATAGGTAACAATACTGCAGAGATTGGCAAGGTACACTTGCCTGATGTTTGAATATCAACTATCGTCCTGGTATCGGTGGATCCGGTAGGGACTACTCCAAAAGCTGTAATAAACATCACCAACAGTCTCAGAAGATGTCAAACTGCTAGAAATGTCTGTCCTTACGTCCAATTTGGACACAGGGGCAAAAAGGTCATTTCCGGGCCAAAGCGGGTTCCATATGTGGGCCCGCTTTGCACCGAAAAATGTGTCAGGGTCAAAGGTCTCCAAACTCCTCAAACTCAGTGTCTACAAGTCAGGAACGATGATACGAACCCAACGGAACTTCCAGAATTGGATTCCGATGAGCCGATCACAAAATCACCTGTCAAGTGGAGCCGGTGGGGCCCATGATACGCAATTTTGTCAACGTTCTCATAATCGAACCAAACTTGGGTCACAGGACCAGTGTATTTCTACGAGTCCGATGGCGCAAGTTTCGTCTCGATCTGACGTGTGTACACAAAGTTACAGCGTGTTCCAGAAAGGACGGATACGGGGTGTCGTCGGCGGATACGCGTTGATTCCGGGGTGCACGCACCTCCGAATCGACTTCTGTGAAATCTCACACGACCGTATCAACGTCGCGCATAGTTCGGTAAAGACCGCGTGCGACCAAGTCGTCCCGATTGGCGGGGCGTACTCAGTTCCGGTTGAAACATGGCGTTGTTTTTCCTGTTTTTGGATCGCGGTGTGCAATCACCACAGGACGCGATGCTCCGAGCGGGTTGCACGGGCACCGAGAGGGTTACACAGTCTACGCATAGCAACTGACGGAAACTAAAACAGAATTACGAGGTAGAAGAAATCGGTACCTGAACAGGGCTCCGTGAACGCTGAATTCTGCGTGTCCGAAAGTCAATTTGGCGTGAGCCGAGTCCTGGTCGTGCCTGCTGTGAGTCCGAGCGAGGGCTCTGGTCGAGACAGTCGAGGCTTCGCCGGAGGGGTCGACTTGAAGTCGGGTTAGGGCAGCGGTTCGCACGGCCCTGTCGGAGCGGGTCGTACGCTGGTGGAGGTTCGGCGCCGCTCGGCACCGCGGGACTCGAACGGTGGGTGCGGTTGGGCTCGGAATGAGCACAGCCGGTCGAGGGCGGAGGGTCTGGGGGGGATGGGGAAGTCTGGTCGCTGCCGAGGCAAGGAGTCAAGCGCGGAGGCGCTCGAGTTGGTGGGGGAAAGTCGGCCGAACCGTGGGGAGTCGGTGGCTGCGTCTCGAGCGGCGGATAGATCGGCGGGGAGCGGCGGCTGATGGGGTTCGATCCGGCAACGGCTGCTCTAGGGTTTGGCACGCACGCTGAGGCAGGGGGTTTAATACTGCTACAGGGAATCCAACGGGTAGGGTTTCCCAATGGGTTTCGGGTCGGGTTGGTTTGGTTCGGTTCACATCTCCAATAGTTTGTAAGGCTTAAAACTCGTCTCCGGAGTCCAAATAATTCACCGAAAAATACCACATGACCGGTGTTCCATTTTACACCACAAAATCTTAATTCCATAATATTTTATCACCAATTAGCCACACTTAAAAATGCTTTAACCCATAATTACCCTTGTTATAAATTCCAGAAAAATACCAAAAATATGGGAAAATTATATTAAAATTTATTCTGAAATTTAGGCTGTTTACAATCTTCCCTCCTTAAAAGGATTGCGTCCTCGCAATCAAAGAATAAGCTACCAAATAAAGATTTATGGAAATACAAGGTTGCTTAGTTTACAACAGCTTCCTCGAACAAGTGGGGGTATTGCTGTCGCATACTATCTTCTCGTTCCCAAGTCGATTCGCCAGGCGAATGGTGTTTCCAAGCTACACGGACCAGTCTGATTGTCTGTCCCCGCAATGTCTTCTCACTGACGTCGAGTATGCCAACTGGTTGTTCCTCATATCTCAAGCTTGGGCCTACTGCGATCTCTGAATGATCGACTACGTGACTTGGGTCGGTCACGTACCTTCGCAGCTGTGAGACGTGGAATACGTCATGCACTCCTTCTAGGGATGGTGGTAATGCAAGATGATAAGCCACCTCACCAACGCGCTCTAGGATGTCAAATGGCCCAATATACCTTGGGCTCAGCTTGCCTCTGCTCCCGAATCTGATAGTACCACGAGTGGGCAAAATCCTCAAGAATACATGCTCTCCTTCTTTGAACTCTAGGGGACGTCTGTGCGTATCTGCCCAATGCTTCTGTCGATCCTAAGCTGCTCGTAGATGATTCTGTATCTGCTTCACCTTCTCCACTATTTGTGTTACCAATTCTGGACCCAGTATTTGACGTTCACCAACGTCACTCCAACATATAGGCGATCTGCATTTCCTTCCGTATAAAGCTTCAAATGGTGCCATCTGGATGCTGACCTGATAACTGTTATTGTAGGAGAACTCTACTAAGTGCAAATGATCTTCCCAAGATCCTCCGAAGTCTAGCATACATGATCGCAACATGTCCTCCAAGATCTGAATGGTGCGCTCCGATTGGCCATCTGTCTGTGGGTGGTAAGCCGTGCTGAATTTGAGTCTGGTGCCCAGACTCTCTTGCATGCTTCTCCAGAAATGAGAGGTAAATCTCGAATCTCGATCCGATACAATACTAACAGGCACTCCATGTAACTTGACAATTTGTCGCATATATATGTCGGCTAGTACCTCTGTGGACTTTCCAACTCTAAATGGCAAGAAGTGTGCCGATTTAGTGAGTCTATCCACGATAACCCAAACTGTATCTCTTCCGCTGGGGCTCCTCGGAAATCCTGTGACAAAATCCATCGTGATATGTTCCCACTTCCATTCTGGTATAGGAAGCGGCTGTAGCATACCTGCAGTCCTCTGATGCTCGGCCTTTACTTGCTGGCAGACTAAGCATTTGGCCACAAATCTTGCGATCTCTCTTTTCATTCCATGCCACCAGTAATACTGTCTCAAGTCTCGATACATCTTGGTTCCTCCTGGGTGAACAGAGTACATAGAGCTATGTGCTTCAGTCATTAACTCTTGTCTCAATTCTCCATTTGGAACATACAGGCGATTTCCAAACCTCAATGTCCCGTCCTCATGAATGCGAAGTCCTGTCTGCATGCCTGCTTCTGTCCTTTCTTTGAGTCTTCGAAATCTAGCATCGGTGGGCAATGCCTCCTTAATCTTCTCCACGAGTGATGACTGAATCTCAAGATTAGCCATCAATCCATTCTGTCCCGGTACGACAACCTCTATCTGTAGCTCCTGTAAATCTCTCAATAACTCAGGCTGCATCGTCAAGAAATACGCTGTAGGCTTCCTGCTGAGCGCATCTGCAACGACATTTGCCTTTCCCGGATGATACTGCAGATCTATGTCAAAATCTACCATCAGTTCAAGCCAGCGTCTCTACCTCATGTTAAGCTCCTTCTGAGTATATACATACTTTAGACTTTTGTGATCTGTAAAGATTTCTACCCTCTCTCCATAAAGATAGTGCCTACATATCTTCAATGCAAATATAACTGCCGCTAGCTCCAGATCATGTGTTGGGTAGTTCTTCTCGTGATCCTTCAACTGTCTTGACGCATAAGCAATGACTTTGCCATGTTGCATCAAAACACATCCTAGTCCACTGCCTGATACATCACTGTAAACCACAAAACCTCCCGACCTTGTAGGAAGAGTCAAGATAGGTGTTGTTGTTAATCTTTTCTTCAATTCTTCGAAGGCCTTCTGACAGTCTTCTGTCCATATAAACTCCTGGTCTTTGCGTGTCAGCTTCGTCATCGGTTCTGCAATCCTCGAGAAATTTTCTACAAACCTTCGGTAATATCCCGCAAGTCCGAGAAAACTTCTCACCTCTGCAACTGATGTGGGTGTAGGCCAAGTCTCTATTGCCGCAACTTTCTCTGGATCCACTGAAAGTCCTTCTCCTGATATGATGTGTCCCAAGAATGGCACTTTGTCCATACAGAACTCACACTTACTGAGTTTGGCATATAACTTCTCCTGTCTCAAGGTCTCTAACACGATTCTGAGATGCTCCTCGTGCTCTTCAGGGCTCTTGGAATATACTAGAATGTCGTCAATGAACACCACTACAAATTTATCCAAGAACTGATGAAAGACTCTGTTCATTAAACTCATAAATACTGCTGGCGCGTTGGTTAAACCAAACGGCATCACCAAGAACTCATAATGTCCATACTTGGTCCTGAAAGCTGTCTTCGGTATATCCTCCTTCCTTACTTTGATCTGATGATAGCCGGATCGAAGGTCAATCTTCGAGAATACTCTAGCTCCACTCAATTGATCGAATAGATCATCAATGCGTGGTAAGGGATACTTGTTCTTGATGGTTACAGCATTTAGTGCCCTGTAATCAATGCACAATCGTACTGTTCCATCCTTCTTCGGCACAAATAATATGGGTGCTCCCCAA
The DNA here is from genome assembly GCA_036927795.1 of Iris macrosiphon. NCBI lineage: Eukaryota > Viridiplantae > Streptophyta > Magnoliopsida > Asparagales > Iridaceae > Iris > Iris macrosiphon. The sequence continues at coordinate 9,015,262 of JAYESA010000010.1, read as the reverse complement.
GGTGAAACACTGGGCAGAATAAAACCCTTCTCCAAAAGATCATCAACATGTTCTTTCAACTCCACTAACTCCTTAGGTGCTAGCCGATATACTGATGAAGTGATAGGCTCTGCTCCTGGAGTTAAGTCTATAGTGAATTCTATTTCCCGATCAGATGGTAAACCTGGAAGATCATCAGGAAATACATCCACAAATTCTGATATGACTCTTGGGTAACCTGTCTTCCCTTCTACAGATAATACCCTAAGAGTAGGCCGAACTCTTTGCTCTACTGCTCCTCGAAGAAACTCGAATTCTGGATGTCCCGGCGGTCTAAATATAACCCGCCCAAGTCGGCAATCAAGAGTCGCATGGTACTGACTTAACCAGTCCATACCAAGTACGACATCATAATCCGGCATGGAAAATATCAGAAATTGAGCTCGCATCTCTCTGCCACAGACTACTACAGAACATGATCTACAGACATCACTAACCGGAATAATTCCACCTCCCGTAAGAATCCTCTTCATCTTCAGAAGGGGTGCGGTAGCTACTCTATGGGTGGCTACAAAGCTAGCTGCTATAAATGAATGCGATGCTCCAGAATCAAATAATGCTACAGCTGGTAATGAAGCTACTAAAATAGTACCTGCGATGACCTCGCCTGCTGTAGCCTCCTCCTCAACAGCTAAAGTGAATGCCTGTCCTCGCCCCTGTGCTTGGCCTCGCTGCTGCTGAGCCTGCTGAAATAGAGCTGCCTGTGGTGCCAGGGGTGGTCTCTACTGATTCCCTCCTGGGGCTGGTGGTCTGACTCCACCAACTCCTGCCAGCTGTGCTCCTACGGCTGGATAAACTGGTCGTGGTGCAGGCAAAGCTAATCTGGGTGCTCCCTCTCTGCGCTCGGTGCACTCTCTGGTCTGATGCTGGTTGGAACCGCAAGCTAGGCAGAGTCCCAACTTACGTCTGCATTCTCTCTCAATGTGACCTATCTTGCCGCAGTGGTGACAAGTAGGGAGAGATATGGCCCTGTGCGCTGTCCTATCTGGCATACTCCTTTGGGTCCGCTTCACTGAATCCCCATGTCCTGTCCTTGATGGTGCTGATGTGATATGCCTCTTCAGGGTCGACTCCCTTCTAGTGACGCGCTCCATGCGTCGGGCTGCTGCGAGAACATCGGTATAAGATGTAGGTGCTACCGATCCAATCAATCTCTGGAGCTCAAACTTTAGCCCGTCAAAGAACTTCTCAGCTTTTTCTTCCTCCGTCGAAATCAATGTCGGGGCAAAGCGGCTCAGGCGAATAAATTCTGCATTGTACTCATCCACTATCATGTTGCCTTGGATAAGGCAGTGGAACTTGTCTCTCAGCTCTGACCGTGCTACTGCGGGAATATACATCTCTCTGAAGAGTCTGGAGAACTCTTCCCAGGTGACTCGGTCCTGTCCGAGCCTCATCTCCTCTGCTAACCACCAGTGATGTGCATTCTCAGTTAACTGCATTCTGACGGCAGTCATCCACTTCTCTCTAGGAAGTTCAGCGGCTTCCAACTGATGCTGAATGTTTGTGAGCCATTCATGAACTTCTGTTGGCCCCTCTTTACCAGAAAATGTACGAGGCTTGAGCTGACGGAAGTCGGTGATAGATCCCGTCGTCGTTCGCCTCGCTGGTGGATTTGCCTGCTCCAATGCGGTTACCAGGCTGGTTCTCAGATTCTCGGCCTCCTGCCGATGGGCCTCTTGCTGGATCTGTTGTTGTGCTTGCATCATAGCATACATCATCTGGAACATCTGCTGCCCGTCCATAGCTTGTCATGACGGGAAAACTGGCATCTGGGGAGTGAACTGTGGTGGAGGTGTGATGTCATCTCTCCGGAACCTTGGATTAGGCTGACCGGTTTGATCGCTCTGTGATGCTGGTCCTCCACTCCCTGGAGTCACTCCGTCTCCATAAGTAACCACAACGTCGTGTGGTGTATCCAAAGGAATCTCGTCTCCGTTCCTGGGATCCATTTCTCTGCAACCAAAAGATAAACTGTAAGAACGCTTCAAGGAATCAATACAGGATGCAAATCAACTACAATTTCGGGTTCGATACAGAGTTCAATAATGGTTCAAATAATGGATGAGAACCTAGAACTTATCCTATCCTTAGGGCAGGCTGGTTCAGTTCCTAAGTTGAAACCGAACAATTTAGTCGTTGACCTGCATGGGCCACCACAAAAACTATGTCACGCCCTAGTCCCAAAATACCGTGGGACCGGACACGTGGCAATGGCCAGCAGTACGCACCGATGGACAAACCCAATTTAATGGATCCATCAGGGCATACTTAAGCTGTGAAACAAGTCTACGACAATCATGGCACAACTAATCTCATCCACACAAAATATAAAATATGATCCACAGAAGAATAAGGAATGTAAATCATCAACTAGTCTCACAAAGTACTTCGGGGAACAACCCGATAAATATCTAGTACAATGGTTCAACAGACCAGAAAATAAAAGACTGAAACAAATACTAAAAGCTGAGCATGATCATGGATGCTCAAGAGAAGTCTTCGGCTAAGACCTCGTCCTCAGATGGCGGTACAGCTCCTGGATCGGCTCCTCCTGCTGCGGTCCCGTATACCTCGGGATAACCCTCGTCTGCAAAATCTGGGGACAAAATCCGGATCCAGGTCCTCAGGGGACATAGCAAGGTACAAGAAAGCTCATGCCAAAATAAATACAGTGCAGCAAATAATGAAGTAAGCAGGGTAAGTATGTAAATATCTGTATAAATGCAAGAGAGAATATCAATAGTACTCAGGTTGAACAACTACAAGCTCTGTGTAGGGGAGCCGGTAGCAGTGGTGTCAAGAGGTGGTCTAGCTCAGCGGGAGACTGAGTAGCCGGCATAACATAATCAACCTGTAGCCTGTGGGTCTCTCCAGCAATAGATGGAACAATAAGGGAATGCTAAATAACCAGCTAAGTGATATGCAAGATGAGAGCAGCACTAGAACTCAGGCTGAAGCATACTACAAGCTCTGTGTAGGGGAGCCGGTAGCAGCAGTAATAATGAGTAATGGGCCAAGCTCGGGCTTCAGAGTCTTGGGCCTCACAATAGTAGGGGTGTATATATAAAATCAGCCTGTAGTCTGTGTGTCTCTCCCCATCCAATGTAACCACACAAATCATGAACATAACGTCTCACGTCCATGTCAGCGGGGTCATAACTAATGCACAAGTCATAATGTATCTAGAATATAGAATCTATGCCAAGTCCTATACAGTATCACCTCGAACATCTCGAGAAGATCCTGTCTCATGATCAGTGTCTAGTGTCCTGGGTCAAAGTGTACTTGGTAAGACAAGTACGAGAAGATAAAGTGTCACGTATGTCCATATCTAGATGACATTACCCAACACCGCGTACGATGTTGGCACCCGACTGATAATCGGACGCTAAGTATGTCAAACGGTCCTAGGTTGAGCATGCACAGTAATATAATGAGATAATAAAATAGGTAACAATACTGCAGAGATTGGCAATGTACACTTGCCTGATGTTTGAATATCAACTGTCGTCCTGGTATCGGTGGATCCGGTAGGGACTACTCCAAAAGCTGTAATAAACATCACCAACAGTCTCAAAAGATGTCAAACTGCTAGAAATGCCTGTCCTCACGTCCAATTTGGACACAGGGGCAAAAAGGTCATTTTCGGGCCAAAGCGGGTTCCATATGTGGGCCCGCTTTGCACCGAAAAGCGTGTCAGGGTCAAAGGTCTCCAAACTCCTCAAACTCAGTGTCTACAAGTCAGGAACGATGATACGAACCCAACGGAACTTCCAGAATTGGATTCCGATGAGCCGATCACAAAATCACCTGTCAAGTGGAGCCGGTGGGGCCCACGATACGCGATTTTGTCAACGTTCTCAGAATCGAACCAAACTTGGGTCACAGGACCAGCGTATTACTACGAGTCCGATGGCGCAAGTTTCATCTCGATCCGACGTGTGTACACAAAGTTACAGCGTGTTCCAGAAAGGACGGATACGGGGTGTCGTCGGCGGATACGCGTTGATTCCGGGGTGCACGCACCTCCGAATCGACTTCTGCGAAATCCCACACGACCGTATCAACGTCGCGCACAGTTCGGTAAAGACCGCGTGCGACCAAGTCGTCCCGATTGGCGGGGCGTACTCAGTTCCGGTTGAAACAGGACGTTATTTTTCCTGTTTTTGGATCGCGGTGTGCGATCACCACAGGACGCGATGCTCCGAGCGGGTTGCACGGGCACCGAGAGGGTTACACAGTCTACGCATAGCAGCTGACGGAAACTAAAACGGAATTACGAGGTGGGAGAAATCGGTACCTGAACAGGACTCCGTGAACGCTGAATTCTGCGTGTCCGAAAGTCAATTTGGCGTGAGCCGAGTCCTGGTCGTGCCTGCTGTGAGTCCGAGCGAGGGCTCTGGTCGAGACAGTCGAGGCTTCGCCGGAGTGGTCGGCTTGAATTCGGGTTAGGGCAGCGGTTCGCACGGCCCTATCGGAGCGGGTCGTACGCTGGTGGAGGTTCGGCGCCGCTCGGCACCGCCGGACTCGAACGGTGGGTGCGGTTGGGCTCGGAATGAGCACAGCCGGTCGAGGGCGGAGGGTCTGGCGGGGATGGGGAAGTCTGGTCGCTGCCGAGGTGAGGAGTCAAGCGCGGAGGCGCTCGAGTTGGTGGGGGAAAGTCGGCCGAACCGTGGGGAGTCGGCGGCTGCGTCTCGAGCGACGGATAGATCGGTGGGGAGCGGCGGCTGATGGGGTTCGATCCGGCGGCGACTGCTCTAGGGTTTGGCACGCACACCGAGGCAGGGGGTTTAATACTGCTACAGGGAATCCGACGGGTAGGGTTTCCCAATGGGTTTCGGGTCGGGTTGGTTTGGTTCGGTTCACATCTCCAATAGTTTTTAAGGCTTAAAACTCGTCTCCGGAGTCCAAATAATTCACCGAAAAATACCACATGACCGGTGTTCCATTTTACACCGCAAAATCTTAATTCCATAATATTTTATCACCAATTAGCCACACTTAAAAATACTTTAACCCACAATTACCCTTGTTATAAATTCCAGAAAAATACCAAAAATATGGGAAAATTATATTAAAATTTATTCTGAAATTTAGGGTGTTTACAAATGTCGCTCTGTGAAGCTTTGGCAAACCACCCGTCGCCAAAACTGGACCCGTAAAGTAACCTCCAACCTGGAGACAGACCAGCTGTCATGGGACCGACAGACTGACCCACAATCTTTGACTCATCATCATTCCGTCGCTTTGTCTCGACGAACCGAATCCTTCGTAATCCTCAAAGTATCTAGAAGTACCTCATCAACAAGTTTCCGACGATCTAACTCCTTTCGAATATCCCTCGAGCCTCCATCCGATGTCTGTGGCCTTCCTGTACAACTCAGCGGCTTGAGCCTGTACATGCCACAACATAAATCTCATCGAGCCAGCTGTTGGGAACCCTTCAAAAGCATCTAATATTTTTTCCCAAACCAACTGCGACAACCATCATCCGCCAGCCTCCCTACCGAAACCAAGTTGTAGCACAAACTCGGTACATGTCGCACATCCTTGAGAACGAGCTTCTCACCAAGCTCCGTTGTTAAGTGCACATCACCGATGCCTACAACTCCATCCGTTCCCTTGTTGTCCATCTTCATACGTCCAAACCTGCTGTCGTGGTATGAAGTGAAGATCCTCCTATATAGAGTGGCGTGATACGACGCCCCCATGTCCATGACCCAATCGCCATCATGACACATGCTACAAGGTTCCTCTGTATCGATTGCTGCGATGATGAGATCTCCCATAGCCGTGAGATCCTCCTGACCATCTTTGTCTTTGGCCTTCTCAGATTTGAGCATCATGCAGTTCCTCTTGATATGATTTATTTTGCCACAGTGATAGCAGCCCTTCTTGCGGTCCATAATCGCAAGATCCCGAGAACTCTCCCATGTCCTCGCCTGTGATTTGGGTCTTTTTTTCCCGTAGGAAGCCACCAGAGCTGACTCCTGCGACGATTCCACTTGCTTACGACGTCGGATCTTCTCGTTCAACAAGCTGCTTTTGACTGCCTCCTTCGTGACAACTCCACCAGACGCGGAGTTGCTCACCGACACCACCAACATCTCCCAGCTTTCCAGCAGAGAACTCAAAAGCAAACGGGCCTGAAGCTCATCATCAATCATCATCTTCATCGCAGACAGCTGATTGATAATACCCTGAACCTCGTTCAGATGTTGTGCCATTGGGGCACCCTCCGTGTACTTCGAGTTGACAAGTTGGCGATTAAAAAATGCCTTGTTGCCAGTAGTCTTTCTTTCGTACAGCGAATGTAGCTTCTCCCACAATGCTTTTGTCGAACTCTCCATGGACACGTGGTGAAACACTGAGTCGTCTAGCCATTGGCGGATGAATTCAATGGCCTTTCGATCCAGTCATTTTCAGTCTTCAACAGCTTTGTCCGATGGCTTTGCGTTGCCGCCCTCCAACAGACCATGCAAGTCCTTGCACCAGAGTAGATCCTCCATCCTTGGCTTCCAAATCGCCCAATTTTTCTCTATGATGGTGATCATACGAGTGTTAATATGCTCCGTAGACATAGTTGCCAGAACCAAAACCAGTAGCTCTGATACTAGATATTGGGAATCGGACACGCCCTGCAGGCATTCCGACCCCGGGTCTGATGGTGCCCGTAGCAAAAACTGTAGGCCAACCCACCTGAGATAACCAACCACTGTCTGACGAACACCAAACACTGATAAAGACAAGTATATGGCGGTGACTACGTCACATGGACAAATTCCAACATTTATAACTCAGGTGAAATTACAATATTAACAAAATCAATGTTGAACCTTTTGCCCTAAATGATTTGGTATCAGCTTGGTGTTCGTTAGACAGAGGTTGGTTATCTCAGGTGGGTTGGCCTAAAGTTTCCGCTGCGGGCACCATCAGACACGGTGTTGGAACGCTTGCAAGACGTGTCTGATTCCCAACAAAATTGCATATTTTTTTATATGTCAAATTATATGTGTCACCTTATCCCGATATATATATATATATATATATTATGGCGACGGTTTAGGACCCACGGACAAGGAGGGTCCAAATAAAACAATTGTCCAAACCCATTAGTTAATCAAGGTTAAGATACTATACGCATGTTGTATTTTTCAAATCTAATAAAGGTTAAGCTACTATATACATGATGTATTTTTTAAAGCTAGCTTAACAATCAATGTAATTGGCTATTCTGTTTATTGTCCATTAATTATAGAAAGGTGGATCCATTATATTCTTTGCAAGTCATCAGTTTTTTCTTCTTCTTTTTCATGTAGTTTTATGGCAAAGCAAAGCATATAATATTATATGTGTAAATTGAGGACATATTTTAAATTCTTGTCTGGAGTCTTTAAATATACTAGTAACGTACACGTGAATTGCACGTGCGTAATAAAATTATTAAAAAATTTAAATATAAAATTATTATAAATACTTTTGTTCCTATGAATCGAACTCAAGTAACCAAGAAAAATATCTTCCACATTAACCACTTGAGTTAGAATTGTTTAGTTGTAAATAAATAATATTATGTAGTTAAAAAAATTAGTTAGTTTTTAAAAAATAGTTAATGGAGTATTTACAAACGGTTTAAATAGCTTAATTTTAAGCCGTTTCCAAGTCTCATTATAAAAGTAAAGATTGGACGTATAGTAAATTTTTTCATATTTGATAATGGTCACAAAAAATATATGAGATAGCATTCAGAGGCTGCAGCAGACAAAGAAAAAAGAAAAAGTTTGTTTTTCTCTTGATAATTTTTTTTCCGGTTGCAATTTCCACATCGTAAATCCTAATTTTGTTTTTATTACTCTTAAGCAAATGGTTGTTTCATATCAATGCCATTATTCCATGTGATAAATGGTGTTCCACTCCCCTCTCAACATTTATAATTTTTAAAAGTTATAATATAATTTTTAAAATTTTAAAATACATTTAATGTTCTAATTCTGCACTTGTAAATTGGTTCTTCTTGTTCATTCAATTGCAAATATACCTTGTAGTTTGAGGAGCCAGTAGACCTCAGGGGTGAGTATTCGGGTATTTCGGTTATAACCGAACCGAATTTAGTCAAACCGAAATAACCAAATTTCAAATTAATCCAATCGAAACCGAACCGAAAATATATATAACCGAAATAAACCGAACCGAATAAATTTTATCGGTTTTTCGGTTTATATCGGTTGGGCTGGTATTTGTTAATGGGCCCATTTATTTACTGGGCCAAATTTTTAATGGGCCAGTTATTTAGTGGACCAATATTTTTAATGGCAATTTTTAGTACATACAAATAAAAAAATTGAAAAGAACCATAGCAGACAGTAAAATAAAGTTTACTTTCATGTGTTTAGCCATACAATGTGTTCAGCCATACAATTTGTCTCCAGAACAGTAAATTGTACATAAAAATTACAAAATTGGATACTAGTAGAATGACAAAATTATAAAAGTTGACAACAATACAACTAAAAAATTTGGCAGTAAATAAATGTAAAAATTTTTATGTGTAAAGCCATCCCCAATTAAGAGACTTGCAGCAAATTAGCTTCAGGGAATTAGCTCCAGGAATGGGCAAACCAATACTTCTCCTTCTCCAGCATCAGAGCATCTTATCACAATGAACAACAAGTCAACAACAACATAAGCAAAAAAATTGTAGAAAGAAAATAGAATTTGAAACAAGAATGCATGAATTAAAAGTACATCCAACTTGGCTTTCTTTAGTTGATTTTCTGGGATAGCTAAAGAATGGCCAGCTAGATGTTGTACACTTTATTTTATCTGCATGATGGAGCAAAAAAAAGTATGGTTTGAAGTCTTTGAAGGCTCAGATAGACATTTTGTTCATCAATAGATGCAGTGTAGTATCTGTCCATTTTTTTTTTTGCCATCTCATCATTGCCCACTTTCTTCATATTTGTTAGCAAGTTCTAATTGAATAAAACAAGTAAACTATATTGCTATAAAGGAAAAAAAAAGATACCTGAATTATCATAGGAATTCAAGTTGCAACTAGCAACCCATAACTGAACCCGAAACCGACAACCGAATAGTGGATTATTAAGAATCGAAACACTCAATTTATTTTCAAGCCTAAACAGATAGTCATATCCCAAATCTGCATGATGGAGCAAGAGAGTATGGTTTGAAGTTTTTGAAGGCTCAGATAGGCAATTGTGCATCAAAAAATGACGCATTGAAGTATCTGTCCACAGTGGAATGCCATCACTTACTAATGCCATATCATCATTGCAATTTTTTTCACATACTTGTTAGCAACTGAGAATGGAATAAAAAAAGTAACTGTGTTACTGTAATACACACAAATTATTAAGAATATAAAAAAAGGTAGTGCATTGTTTAGTGTATTGTGCAGTAATAAACATTGTTTACTGTAATACACATTCTTCACATACTTGTAGTGCATTGTTTACTGTAATACACAAAAAAGTAACTGTGTTACTGTGACATACCATTTTACATATAAAGTGCTGTAATAAATATCCAAAATAAGGTAGTGCATTGTTTAGTGTATTGTGCGCACATCGACAGCACATTGCAGTGACAGTATTTAATATTACATAATCCAAACCAGACAATTCAGAATCTCAGATTCCAAAAACTCCAAAAACTAACTCTTCAAACATTGCTTTAGGTTGAACCCGTCGTAGTCAATTGGCTTAAATCTACATAAGTATAAAAAATTACAGGAACAAACAATCAATACAAGTAAAAAAAATAACATTATGTGATATAAATTGTTATCTAAAATGATACCTCTTTCAAGTTTATCCAAGGATTCCAAATTCTCTTCAAGATTAGTAACAATAGATCGATCTGAACCAGTCCTAAACCAATCTTGAGAACAAATAAGACCCTGAACAATCTTAGGTGTCAAATAACTCCTAAATGAATCTAGGACCCGACCACCGGAACTAAATGCACTATCCGACGCTACCGTAGATATTGGAACAGACAAGACATCACGCGCCATTATTGAAAGAACAGGAAAACGAGGAGAGTTGATTTTCCACCAAGCCAAGAGATCAAAATTTGGATTCTCATCTTCATCGGCTTCAGTGGGCTCAACAAGATAACGATCCAATTCAGACTTATTATCACAACCAACAGTTTTCATTTTATGATTTTTATATTGGGCCTTCATCATACTTTTCAAGTTAAATACTGGACGATCTTCGATGGTAGGAGATTCAGTCATTTCACTAGTTGTAGAAGAAACTATAGGTGCATACAACTTTCTGTATTCTTCAAACATGGAATAAACAACCATTTTAACATTCTCTAGCATGGTATCACCCTTTGATTGGCCATAGAGTTGATATAGCCACCATTCCAAATATGAAAACTTTTGTCATGGATCAAAGAGTGGCGCAATAAAAACAACCATATCATCTTCTCGACGTCCCCCTAATATTTATCATATTTCTCTCTCATTTTATCTGCCATAATAGACAACTCGAAGTCGTCATTACTCTTAGCATTCTTCAAGACAAAATCAATAGATGCAATCTCTTCAAAAAACTTGTTTGAAGTGACATATAAAGAGCCCGACACACGTAAGGTGAATTCATAGAAATTTTCTAAAAACGTACACAACCTTCTCACATTCATCCAATCCTCTTCGTTGGAAATAAATTCTCACCCTCAAGTTCTCTCTTGAATGAAATATCCTCGTCTTGGAATCTCTCAAAGGCACTTTGAAACCTTTGGGCGGTATCCAACATCAAATATATTGAATTCCAACGGGTGCTCACATCTAGACACAATAATTTTTTGCTTTCTATTTTTTCAATTTGAGCACAATCTTTAAACTTTTGAAAACGTGAGGGAGATTGTCTCACATAGCTAATAGCTCTCCGGACAAGAGCAACTGAAGAAGACATCATTTTTAACCCATCTACTACAACAAGATTGATAATATGTGCAATGCAACGCATGTGTAAATACTTGCATTGAAGAATACTATTTTTCCGTTGTGCAAACTTTTTGCTTAGATAAGCAATAGCAACGTCATTAGAGCTAGCATTATCAACGGTGATTGTAAAAAATTTCTCAATGCCCCACTCAATCAAACATGACTTAACTTCCCTCCCAATAGCCTCGCCTTTATGACTTAAAATAGGACAAAAGTTGATAATTCTTTTTGTAATTTCCAATATTCATTAATGTAATGTGACGTAAGACATATATAGTTTATCTTTTGAATAGATGTCCATGTGTCCGTCGTAAGACAAACCCTTTGATTGGACTCCATAAAATAAGCCTTTAACTTAGTCCTCTCACTAGCATAAAGATTGTAGCAATCTCGTGCAACGGTCCATCTCGACGGTACACCAAACATCGGACATGCAATAGAAACAAAACGTTTGAAGCCCTCACCCTCGACAAACCGAAATGGAAGCTCATCGACAATTAGCATATAAGACAAGGCCTTCCATACGGACTCTTGATTAAATTGTCAACTAGTGAGTGTTGACTTGCCTTTCTCAACACATTGTATACTCAATATTGATTGAGAAGGACCTTTGTGCTTTGGATTAAGGTGACATATAAGCCAATAATTTCTAACTGAGGAGGTCCCATTAATAACAGGGTGACAATAATACTATTTTTTGCAGTAGTTACACTCTGCTTTTGGGTTCTCATTCACTTGAAATTGTCTGAATTCATCCCAATAAATAGCCCTTTTTTTCCAATGCGTTTGTTTTTTTACTTTGAGTTTATAATTAGTTGTGTCAGGGTCATTTGTGCATTGGGAACTTGTTCCCCTCACAACCGGAACCTCAAGCTCAATAGGTTGAGCTGCGCTTGACATCTAAAATATACATGAAAACAGAAATATATTTCAATTCAAAATCAAATTCACAAATTGAAACTGAAGATAAAAAAACGCACATTGCATAGTATGATGTTGATGCCATGAACTTGACTTATTTGTCGCAATAAATGACCTATTAATTTTAGATAGTAATTTTAGTATAAGAAAGTAATTTTAGTAAATAATATATCATTTTTATCAATTTTATGTTTACAAAATATGGCATATATAGTATATACATTCCAGATTAAGCAAAATATGCCAAAATGTGCCAAAATGTTTAGATTATATACATTCCAGATTAAGCAAAATGTGCCAAAATGTGCCAAAATGTTCATATTTCAATCCTACATCAAACAGTGCTATCAAACAGTGCTACATATTAATTAGTAAATATCATATAAGATAATAGTTTTTGTAAACCATAAATCAATTTTATTACTATTAGTATATGTTTTAACAGTTTTTATCAATTTTTTAATTAATAAACAAACCAATCAATCAAAAATACAAGACTTGTAATGTAAAAATCTGACATATATCTATTTCTGATTGTAAACAAAAAATCAATCAATTCACAAAAGTTCAAACAATAAAATTCAGATCATAAGCAATTTGGCAAACTGACCATTGCACAATGCGGCAATTGTGCAAACTGGCACTATAAGCATAGTTGACTAGCCCTGCAAACAAATTACATTTCCAACCACAAGTATATTTCAAATTTCAATTTCCTTCCATTTCCAGCCGCAAGTATATTTCAAATTTCAATTCCCAGACACATACGAGAGAGAGAGAGAGAGAGAGAGAGAGAGAGAGAGAGAGATTCTTACAGCGATTAATGTAAAATCCAAGCCAATGATCCAACTCCGAGTCCAAGTTGTCCAACCCACAATACATGCATAATTAACAAATAAGTATTACTATGAGAATTAAAGATACATAACAGAAACTAGAATAAAATTAATTAAAGATACATAACAAATATGTTCTAAAAACAATGAAATTGACAGTGAGCATACATTTAAAGGGTAGTTAATGCAGAAACCAATCCCATAAATATCATTATCATACATTTAAAGGGTAGTTAATGCAGAAACCAATCCCATAAATATCATTATCACCTTCAGCAACTACTATATACTAAAGTATGATAAAGAATATAGATCTTACATGAAAATAAATTACTTAAGAGTAGGGAATATACATCTGACATGAAAAATATATAGATCTGACAAGAAAAAAAATAACTTGCAGTCTAAAATGTAGAACTTACATGAAAAAATATCGATCTGACATGGAAATAAATTACTTACAGTAGAAAACGTAGATCTGACATAAAAAAAATATAGATCTTACATGAAAATAAATTACTTACAGTTTAAAATATACATCTGACATGTTACTTACAATTTAAAATATAGATCTGACATGAAAAAAATATAGATCTGACATGAACTAAATTACTTACTGTCTCAAATGTAGATCTGACAAGAAAAATATAGATCTAATCATCTAACATGAAAAATATATAGATCTAATATGCAAATAACTTACTTACAGTCTAAAATGTAGATCTGAACATAAAGTATAAATTAAACACAAAAGTATAGATCTGAACATAAACAGTCTAAAATACTTACAGATCTAAAAAAATATAGACGATATAAATCAAATCCTCAATATAAAAAATAATACTTACAGATCTAAAATATAAATGTAGATCTGGTCTACAAGTAGTCCCCAAACAGTAGATCTGAACTCAGATCATGATTTTTAAGGTTGATCTGAATTAGGGTTTAAACAGAGGAGAGGGAGGTTTGAGAGAGGAGGCTCGAGAGTGGCCGAGTGGGAAGGAGGGGAGGAGGAGACGAGGGCTGGGTCACGACGAAGGGATCGGAGGTCCGGAAGTGGAGTGAGGAGAGGGAGCGGCGTGAGGAGAGGAGAGGGAGCGGCGTGAGTCTGAGAGAGGAGAGAGAGTGTTAGGGTTCTGTTAGTTTTTATATAGAGAGTAAAATTACAGAGGGGTATTTAGGTAATTGTAAAAGTTAATCGGTTTTCGGTTTTAAAGCGAAACCGAACCCGTCACCCGAAACCGAAACCGAATACAGTTTAATGGGTTTTCCAGAACCGAATCCGACCCGAAATTTTTCACACCCGACCCGAATCCCTAATTCGGGTCGGATCGGTCCGATTTTCGGTCCAGACCCGTTTTCTGCTCAGCCCTAGTAGACCTGCTATTGCTGCCTTCTATTGACTTATTTTAATGGGTTATTTACACCAAATTATTTTCTATTTTTTATATTTATTATACGATTTTTTTTATTTTAAAAATAATTATACATGTTATATTTTCAGAATAAAAGTAATTACTATAATAACTTTTTACATAAAACATAAAAAAATCCGTATAATTATTTTAAAAAAATGTTTGTATAATAAATATAAAACATTGACAGTGTAAATAATCCTATTTTAATTGAAGCTGCGGATATATATAGAGTAGCTCATATTAGGCAGTTGCATTGCGCTTACGCCCAAGTCTTTGCACAATTGACATGTTTATTAACCCTACTTATACAACTGGAATTCCACAGACTTGTCAAAATTGATCGTCCGTACCCAAATATACTTTACCCTTTGATACAACATCAGGCTAACCACAGGCGAATTTTTTTTTTTTTTAAGAAAGGATACTTCATTGAATAACACCGTCCATCATACATTATACATACATGGGGTATGCATATTTCCCCTCGTTATATGTTTTCTTCCAGACATTTAATGTCACAGTCAATGCTATAAATGATTTCCGACAACATTGAGGTTTTGCCTTCAAAGACTGTGATTTTGTTTCCTCCATACGTGCAAAAATGTCGATAGTAGTCTGAGTCGGACCTTCCTGTATATCATGTCCCTTTGTTTTCCGGCACTTTAAGCCCCTTGCAGGCGTCATGCAAACCAACTTGGGATCTGTAGAACTGCCACAACGCCTGTGAAAATGCACATTTGAAGAAGATGTGGTCACGTATTTCAGTCTCCCTATTGCAGAACACAAGCTGCATTGGGGATCTGTATCCCGAATTTAACTAGCCTTTCCTTCGTGAGCAGTCGATCCCGCACAGCATTATACATATATAACTCCTTTTGTTGCAGCTCCCTTCATCCATACCGATATCGTCCAATTAACCTTTGGATACCTCTATCGAACATGGTCGTATGCCATATGCTGGCTGAACCTGCCATTCCCGGATACGTCCCATGACCAGTAGTCTGCCTTGTTAGAAATATTGTTGTTTTTCTTTTTACTAAAATTTCAGAATACAAAAAATAAAATTAGATGTTACCGGCCTCTGGGGAAGTCGTGCACGAAGCACTGCCCTAAGAGTTTATTCGGGATCTGTGTGCAGACGTTCCCGAAGCTCCTAGTGGTAAAACCCCCGCACTACCGGTATCTCGTTGCCGCACACGACTTGGAGAGAACGACTAGGACTTAGCTCTGCCCAGAGCTTGGAGATGAAGACGAAGAACTGAACAGAATTTTAACAGAGATTTCGTAAGAATATTTTCTGATACGATTTACAAAGAACACAACCGAATATATAATGTAGTTGTGTAACGGTCAGAATTAATTTACGATTAATTCAGCCGTTACAAGATAATTAACTGAATGAACCTGGACACACACACAAAAATAACGGTCCAAAACATTTGTAACGTTTAGAATTAATTCCAACGTTTAAGAATAAATTAAATGAAAGAAAGAAGAGGAGCAAAAAGATTTTTAGGGTCCCAGCCCGAACCCGAAGAGGAAATCGGATCGGCATTCGGCGCCCGCAGATGTGGGCGCGTACCCGCACCCGTTACGCGCGCCGAACCGAACCGAACCGAGCCGAGCCGGGCCGGGCGGCGGCGGCGGCGCGCGCGTGTGGCCCAAGGGGTTCCCCACACAACAACTTAATAGAGCAAAGGAGAGAAAGTAATATATGTACACAAGAAGGCTTTGGTGCATCCGATGTGGGACTAAAGAAAGGGAGAGGAATTGAGCTTTTGCAAGAAAAACAAAACCAAAACCAACAATCCCCCCCCCAAAAGGTCAAGTTCCGAAACAGAGATAAGAGTGAAGTAAATAGAGAGAGAGAGAGAGAGAGAGAGAGCATCTGGGCAGTAAAATACTATGCATAGATGAGATGGACTATAGCCTTGAATCTCACGTAGTGACTATTGCCTTAATCTGAAGAAGTGCTTGATGGACTATGCCTTGAATCAGACTTCTTGAACCAGATTTAGAAAAATAGCACACATAGTACGCTAGAGGTCCTTGATCTATCGGGTGGCGCTTTTAAATGGCCATGCGCACTTTTTCACATTCATGAGAGTTGTCTGGGATCGCCCTGTCCCATAGTCGCGGCCTTCACGACCTCTCATATAGGTAAGTCCTTAATGGTTGGTGATATGAATCAACCCAGCATTACAGCTTGGACCTATTAAGAGTTTAAACTCATCCTAACCATATCACACAGGAACACTGTCACCATAGGGATGGGGAGTCATTGTACACATGTACAGCTGCTTGGGCTATATTTTAATGAGACTTTTAATCTCGAGTCAGTGTTCCATAAAGTCACCTAAGTTCAGCTTGTTTCTACCCATTGAACCGGCTTCTTGGGATCTCCAGTCAGACTCGGTTGGGTTGCCACTGCTGGTGACTAACTTATGGGCTTAACCCCATCCCCCTCGATGATTCTAGGATCAAAGTCCTAGACAGACCCTTCGTCAAGTGATCTGCAAGGTTCTTTTCTGACTTTATATAGTCAAGAACCACATATTTGCCTAGTAGGCCTTTTATTGACTTGAAGTGCAGCTGCAGGTGCCTGTTCATCTTAGCATTCACAGAATCATGCTTTAGTAGTTCAATAACAGATTTATTATCACAATTTATAGAAATTGCAGGAACAGGACTAAGAGAAACAGGTATATGCATAATAAGATTTTTAAGCCATTCAGCTTCTGTACAAGTTGTATCTAAAGCTATCATTTCGGAGTCCATTGTACTCCTAGCTATGATAGTTTGCTTGCAAGAGCTCCAGGAGATCGCAGCTCCTCCTAGAGTAAATACATATCCAGTAGTGGATTTTATATCATGTGAGTCGGTTACCCAGTTTGCATCTGAATAACCTTCTATGATATCAGGGTGCCTAGTAAAATGAAGTTTGTAATCTATGGTGCCCTTGAGATATCTAAATACCCTATCCAAGGCAGTCCAATGTGACTGATTTGGGTTACTGGTATATCTGCTTAGTCTCCCAATAGCAAATGCAATATCAGGTCTTGTCCTGTTTGTTATATACATAAGGGAGCCTATCATCTGTGAATATTTATGTTGTTCCAAAGGTGGTCCTTCATTCTTTTTCAGTACAATACTGCTGTCATAAGGAGTAAGGACAGGTTTCTTATCAAATAACTCAAATCTTTTTAGCATTTTTTCAATTGAATGTGCTAAAGATAGAGTATAACCCTCTTTGCCCTTGGTCACTTGCATTCCTAAAATTAGGTTGGCTTCTCCTAGGTCTTTCATA
This sequence comes from Iris macrosiphon, assembly GCA_036927795.1. NCBI lineage: Eukaryota > Viridiplantae > Streptophyta > Magnoliopsida > Asparagales > Iridaceae > Iris > Iris macrosiphon. The sequence continues at coordinate 8,997,760 of JAYESA010000010.1, read as the reverse complement.
TCAAACTGGCTAGATAAATAGTTCTTTGTAATATTTATCAATTCCAGTGATGATCCTAGGATAAGGATGTCATCTACATACAAGCATAAAATGACACAATTTTTACATGTACCTTTAGAGTATATACATTTATCATACTCATTTGACAAGAAACCATATTCACAAATTACTTTGTCAAATTTATTGTGCCATTGTTTGGGAGCTTGTTTCAGGCCATAGAGGGATTTTACTAGTCTGCAGACTTTCTTTTCTTGACCTTTAGCAATGAAACCTTCAGGTTGGTCCATATAAAGTTCTTCCTCTAGATCTCCATTCAAGAATGCTGTCTTAACATCCATTTGATGGATTAGCATATCATGAATGGATGCTAAGGCCAAGAGAGTTCTAATTGATGTGATCCTAGCTACAGGAGAGTAGGTATCAAAATAATCTAACCCTTTTTTTTGGGTAAAACCCTTAGCAACTAATCTAGCTTTGTATTTCTCTATAGTACCATCGGCTCTGAGTTTCTTCTTGAAAATCCACTTACAACCTATTGGTTTATTCCCTAAAGGTAGATCTGTTAGAAACCAAGTGTTATTCTCCATGATGGAGTTGTATTCACTGTTAATGGCTTCTTTCCAGAAGGGAGCATCAGGAGACGACATTGCTTCTTCATAAGTTGAGGGATCACCCTCTATCAAAAATGTGAAGAATCCTTCTCCTAAATTTTTCTCAATCCTATTCCTTTAACTCCGTCTTGGTTCTAAGTCTTGTTCAGATTGAGAGATAGGTATTTGGACTTGAGAACTAGAAGAGGGTATGGAGGAAGAGATTGAACTTCTATCCTTAAAGGGAAATATGTTTTCAAAGTAAACTGCATCTCTTGCTTCTATAATGGTATTATTAGAGATTTCATTTACTTCTGAGTGAGTCACTAGAAATCTATTGGCATAGCTGTCTAAGGCATATCCTATGAAAACAGCGTCTACAGTCTTGGGACCAATTTTCCTCTTTTTAGGTTCGGGAATTCCGACTTTAGCAAGGCATCCCCAAACTCTAAGGTAATTAATCCTAGGTGCTCTACCTTTCCACAGCTCATAGGGAGTCTTATCTTTTGTCTTACTAGGAATCCTATTAAGAATATAGCAGGCAGTTAAAAGGGCTTCTCCCCACAAGTTATCAGGAGCACCAGAGCTGAGAAGCATGGCATTCACCATATCTAACAGAGTGCGGTTCTTGCGTTCAGCAACTCCGTTAGACTGAGGTGAATATGGAGCAGTTACCTCATGAATTATTCTATGTTCTTCACAGAAGTTAGTCATTTCGTTTGAGGTATATTCTCCACCACGATCAGATCTAAGGATCTTAATCTTCCTTTCTAATTGATTCTCAGCTTCAGATTTGTAGACCTTAAATCTATCTAGAACTTCATCTTTGGTTTTGAGAAGGTAGATATAACAATACTTTGAATAATCATCTATAAATGTAAAAAAGTATTTTCTACCGCCTCTAGTCAAAATCCTATTTGAGTCACATACATCACTATGGATAAGTTCTAGAAGGTCAGAATTTCTTTCTACAGATTTGAAAGGTAATCTAGTGTGTTTGGCTTGAACACAGATTTCACATTTGTGTTTGTCATCTATTGGAGTCTTGGAAATAAGATCTAAGGTCATCATTCTTTTAATAGAACCTAGGTTCACATGACCTAGTCTGCCATGCCAAACATTTGATGATTCTATATTAGAGACAATGAGAGAACCATCATACATTTTATTCATTGTACTTAAAATGAAAAGACCGTCTTTTACAAAGCCTTTTCCTATAAATGAGTCATGCTTAGAAAAAACTACTTTATTAGCCTCCATTACAATTTTGTATCCTGAGGCTACAAGAAGGGATCCACTAACTAGGTTTCTCCTGACAGACGGCACATGAAGAACATCCTGAAGAGTTAAGATTTTTCCTGATGTCATTTTCAGGTTAACTTTTCCTCTTCCAATTATTTGTGCCGTTGAGCCATCTCCTAGGGTCACACCTCCTCCACTTGATTCCTGATAGTTTGAAAAACAGGAGCGATCAAACGAAACGTGAACATTTGCTCCAGAATCCAACCACCAATCATCAGAATGGTAAGATAGGTTAATAAGGGGTTGAAGGCTTACAGACCTTAAGGAACTCGAAGAACCTTTGTGAAGCATGTTCGCTTCTGGTCTAACTGAGTCTGACTGAAGTTATAGGTTTTTAGTTTTGGTGATGATGGTTGTGGTGGTTAGGCTGAAAGTTTTTCTTCTTCTTGAAGAAATTCTTTTTGGGTTTATAAGGAAAATTAGACTTGGGTTTTCCTTGGCCTTTACAAGATAATAGTTTAGGTGGTCTTTGCTAAACAATCTTAAAATCTTTAGTTTTTCAAGTGTTGATCAACTCAGGTTAGCTGTAGGGGCCGGTTCCCAGCTAGCGGTGGTCCGAAGACTCTTAAATACCGTGTCGCTTAGGGTTATTTACACCCGGTTGACAGAAGGACCCTTTCGGCTTGTGCCCGAGTTTGTCTCTACTTTGAAACTTTAGATTTGAAGATTATATTTGCAATTTCCTTTTTACTAAACTATTTTCTTTTGGTCCAAAATTGCTTTCAAAAATACTAAGTGATTAAAAATTGCAATTGACAAAATTATCAAATGTACTAACAATATTTAAAACACTTTAAGCAAATTTGCAATTTGACAATAGATAGAAAGAAAAAAATAGTTTTCCTTACACAGTAACTATTAAAATATGAAGTGGATATCAATTCTTTACACAGTAACCAAATTGACAAATAGATATGAAGTTTTCCTTACACAGTAACAAAATTGCAATTTATCAAAAAATTAAACTATCAATTCTTTAGAATATGAAGCAACTATTAGGTAGAAGTAACAGTAACAGTAACTATTGGTTAGAAATTTGAAAAATACTAAGTACTGTTGATTATATTCAATTCTTTAGAATAGCAAATTATTTTAAAAGAATCCGAAGAGTAACTATTAGCTATTTCTTACAGTAACTGTTTCTTACATCAACTATCAACTTGTATCAGTAAGTATTTCTTACAGTAACTATTTCTTTCATGAACTATCAACTTGTATCAGTAACTCTTTCTTACAGTAACTATTTTAAAGAATCCGAATAGCAAATTATTGGATAGAAATTTGAAGAATACTAAGTATCAGTAACTATTTCTTAGAACTTGTATATTTTGCTATTCAAGTACAGTAACTATTTAAATTCTAACAAATTTGTAGAAATCAATTGTAACAAATAAATTGCTACAGTATTTTTAGAAATCAATTCTAACAAATTTCTACAGTATGTTAGGGAAATGAATTCTAACAAATAACAAGTTGCTATCAAATTGAATAAACTCTTAGATTGTTAGAAATATTGTTGTTTTTCTTTTTACTAAAATTTCAGAATACAAAAAATAAAATTAGATGTTACCGGCCTCTGGGGAAGTCGTGCACGAAGCACTGCCCTAAGAGTTTATTCGGGATCTGTGTGCAGACGTTCCCGAAGCTCCTAGTGGTAAAACCCCCGCACTACCGGTATCTCGTTGCCGCACACGACTTGGAGAGAACGACTAGGACTTAGCTCTGCCCAGAGCTTGGAGATGAAGACGAAGAACTGAACAGAATTTTAACAGAGATTTCGTAAGAATATTTTCTGATACGATTTACAAAGAACACAACCGAATATATAATGTAGTTGTGTAACGGTCAGAATTAATTTACGATTAATTCAGCCGTTACAAGATAATTAACTGAATGAACCTGGACACACACACAAAAATAACGGTCCAAAACATTTATAACGTTTAGAATTAATTCCAACGTTTAAGAAAAAATTAAATGAAAGAAAGAAGAGGAGCAAAAAGATTTTTAGGGTCCCAGCCCGAACCCGAAGAGGAAATCGGATCGGCATTCGGCGCCCGCAGATGTGGGCGCGTACCCGCACCCGTTACGCGCGCTGAACCGAACCGAACCGAGCCGAGCCGGGCCGGGCGGCGGCGGCGGCGCGCGCGTGTGGCCCAAGGGGTTCCCCACACAACAACTTAATAGAGCAAAGGAGAGAAAGTAATATATGTACACAAGAAGGCTTTGGTGCATCCGATGTGGGACTAAAGAAAGGGAGAGGAATTGAGCTTTTGCAAGAAAAACAAAACCAAAACCAACATGCCTCACCTTCAGTATCTATCGGAATAGCTTCTATATCTTCTTTGAACCAGTTATGTATATCTTCTTTGAACCACAGACGAAACTAGCCTAGTTCATGTTGTTATTATCGGATTACACAGATCGTACAAATGTAGGTAGAAAAACAAAATAATACAACTGATTGTAGCACTTTGATCTTATGCAATCAGATTACAATTTGACTCTTGGATACAGAAATCTGGCAACAACAACTTGCTGGAAAAAGAAAACAATAAAAATTTTACAATTGCAGTTGCTACAACGAGAAAAAAAAACAGAAGAAGAAAACTCAGAAGATTGATCCTCGCCGGGTGATGAAGATCATCGTTGCGCAAAGAAAGATTCGATTTTCTATGTTGATCTGCTATCAAGAAACAATAAGTTCGAAGAAAAACTTATTGAACGTTTCTTGTCACCCTTGCTGTGGATTTCGAATGGGTCGAACAAGCCGACGAATAACAAGAAAGAGGGACAACAAGGAAGCTGTTCTGACTGCTGCTAACTCTCCTCTCGTAGAAATATACATTTTATGTGGATCTCGAACTGGACGAACGAACCGATGAACAACAAGAAAGCTAACTTTCCTCTCATAGGAATATATATTTCCTATCTTCCTTAGAGAAAGGAAGAGTTGGCAATTATTATGTCAAAATCTCCACGGATAATGAATAGCAAAGTGCGTAATCAAAGTGCCACTTTGCGTCTTCGTCCACATCCTCATCCAATATAAATGTTTTGTGGAGGTCTTGATCCTTGCCCTCTACGAAAATATCTTATCATCTTAACCACATTTACTTTCTCTCTCCGGCCTTGCTTGGTTTGCGGAATCATGGAGATGAAAAATAAAATTCATTAACTTCCTATGATTTGGTGTCAAAGAAATTGAGGAGAAAAGGAAAGTGATTACCAATGGAAAGAAAAATGGTTTCCTCTATCCAACCAAAGATTCACTTTTCCACCTTTAAGTATTCACTTTCCCTCCCAATTTTTTTGACATTTCCAAAACACCAGAAAGAAAAATCAATAAAAATTATAATTTTTCAAGGCCCTTGATAAAGGCACTACAAAATACACTCAGGGCAGCCCAAATTATTATTATTTTGAATATGTCACATCCCAGTACCGGAATACGGAGACAGACATGGCCAGCTCCTTGTACAAGGTATAGAACGTCGTACGGCGATCACGGTTGTAACTAGACAAGAGGGGTTCATACTACAAGCAAGTCACTTAGGGTCACATAGAACATCTAATGTCTCAATCAGTCAAACGATGAAAGTAAACATAGAATATATATGACAAGGAAGTAAGGCGTCCCAAACTTCCTGTCAAAATATTCTAGAAACCAGCTGTACAAAATGAGAAGTTGGCGGAGTAGCAAAAGTACATGACCATGATCAGCTGCCGTCTGATTAATTACAATCATGTAAATAAAACTAAATGTCTAGATTTACGGCTAACAAGTGCCAGTGGCTAAACGCCCAAAAGAGTAAAATGTACAGTAACAAGCAGGAAAGAAGAAACCCACTTGTGCCCCTAACGGCCATCCGTCTGGTGTGCGCCATTGTTCAGGACAAAGTACGCTGGATCCTCGGGTGCTGGCTCTAAACCTGGCAAAGCAAAACCAGTGGGGTTAGACCCCAAATAGAAAGTACCAAAAAGGAAGCACGAATGAAGAAACAAAACAAGTGAGAAATAAATACACACACACACACACACACACACACACACACACACACACACACACACATATATATATATATATATATATATATATATATATATATATATATATATATATATATATATATATATATATATATAAAATTTTGTCTCGTAGTTTCAGTCCATAGCCTATCGTGATACAACAATCTAACCCTACACAACCAAACAAGGATAAGGGTTAGACCATCGCACCATGATAGTCCATGTCCCTAAATAATTTAATAGAATATACAATACACAATTAATCTCAGTTACATAATCGGCCAATCATGTCACGTCACAGTCCCAAAACTCACGGAACTAGCACGTGACTTGGCCAGTTGGTACGAATCGAAAGGTAATCCAACTAATAAATTCTCACAATTCGTACGTATGCTGTCTATATAGGACTCAAGTCCACAAAATCTAAAACAAACCACAGACAATTTATATCTCATCTACGACAAATAAATATCAATTAAATTAAATAGATAAATGATGAATGTAAATACGAAATGTTCAAGTTCATCACGAATTTAAGAGACGTTTGGTGGAGAAAAATCCACTACTAGTAGACGAAAAATAAAAGACAATAAAATAAAATTAAATCCATGCTAAAAATAAGCTAAGGTTTGGCAGGTCCATCAACTGCTGTCGTACCACTATCTGGTGCTGGTCCGTAAGTCTGCAGGTACTCCTCTTCTGCTAAATCTAAAAAGGAACTAGGTCCTCAGTGGGACGTAACAAGATACATAAAAATATGCCATATGTATATTATATAAAACAGTATTATAAAAACTAAGCAAGATGGTATCATATATAATGATCCGTTCTGCTCAAGCGGAGAGCCGATTCAAACGGCACAAGTGCGATGACCCGACCCGCTTTGCTCAGCGAGAAGACTTGCTTGAGGCAAAGAATTTCAGACTTGGCCCTTCAGGAGTTCAGACTTAGAATTTCAAAGGCTCGCTCGGAGTATCGCTCGACCGAGGCAAATTATCGCTAAGGTGGGTGGCTACGTTGAACCTGTCTTTGCTTAGCCTGCGGACTTAAAAATATGGTTGATATATGCTAGTCACTAGACAAATCACCCCTTGCATGCTAATAAAGAATACCATACACTTAGCTAAGGGAATAAACCCATCTTATTTCTCTGTGCAAAGAACATGGAAGTAGATTGGTTGAACGGAATTGTATGCTCGCTTTACAGTTCTTATAATCTCACCTTCGTAGCGTTACTTTTGTTCCTTATATGTTCCTTCAAGTATATTGCTCCATATGTCTTGAAATGCTCGTCACATAGATATTTCCTAGATATAGAAGAACAATTAGATCATGGTTCACTTACCTGTGGCAGGAAGACTATCAAAATAGTCTTTCCAAGATAATTAGATCATGGTTTACTTACCTATATATCGCACGGTGCACTGCTAGACGAGTTGGGCTTTATATCTTATGCCATAAAACTGATCCTAAGGCAAGATTAGAAAGATAACTTAATAGTTTGTGCACGGAAATAATATAACTTGTTGGATTTGTCGAACGGGCGAGAAGCCTCCCCACCAGTGCATTCATGTATTGATAACCCACCAGTGCATTCATGTACTGATAACCCACCAGATTGCTTGTAGGGTGTGGGAGAACCTCGTTCTGTGTGGAATGGCCCCTCGTGCGCGCTAAGGCGTAGAGTTCGCTCTGGAGCCTTGGAGTGTTGCGTCCGGAGCTGGAGCACATATATATGACATAATGTTGGAACATCGCCTATGTATCTTTCCAAGTTGTAAGTCGCTTGGCACGCCTTTATTATTTGAGAGAGAGAGAGCTTGAGCGACTTGTAATCTCGGCCTAGCATTGCTTGTAACCATATTCATTATCAAAAAAGAGCTTATTTATGTATCATACTTGTGTTTATTATATGCTTCCGCTATATCGACTTGGTGAACTAGTTATCAACGGTCGTTTCGGTATTTGCCTCGCACGAGCGCAACTCCAGGCTCGCGCGACATCACGTCCCGATGGAAACGATCGTCCTGCGGGAGCGCTGGCGCGGTGATTCGCGCCTAGCGGGGATGGCTGATTCCTGCGGGAGATCGGGACGTGACATCATACAAGGTTGAAACTATGCTAAACATGGTACATATATGAGAACCACTACTTGTGCGTGAACTGCTAAAAAGAAAAAAAAAGGTCAAACCACCCTCAGCGAATTACGGCTAAACGAGTCAAACCATAGACCTTCGTGGCCAATAGGATAGCAACATAACCCTATCCTTCATGGACACTAGGTTATAACGAAAATAAAATAAGAAAAAGAAGTCCATACACGTATAATTGTTCTCCCCTTCCCGTGGCTCGATCTCTAAAATTATGACAATGACTCAAGGGTAGTGCAAGTAAACAAATAGTGCCTAACGACATATTTGGACACGAGTCTAAATGATACATTTAAAGCATACAATTGTGTAAAACCCCTAATTTTATAAATTGTATTTATAGTAATTATGAGCTAAATAGAGGAAATAGATTTATTTAATTTTTATTTGAGGTGTTTGTACACTTAGAGGATTTATGGGGCCATTATAATTTTTTTCTAATTTATTCCATGTAGGAGACCCTTTGGACCGTAGCTAGCTTAACCGTATGCACCAATATAATAATTTTTAGAATTTTCTATATATATATAAATAATTAGAATAGAATTCCTATTGGATCTCTATCCAAAACCCAAACTCCTAAACCCATTACCCGCTTGCACCCAAACCCGCGTAAGGTGAGAAATCAACGGCAGCAGTAGCAAACCAACTTTTCTCCCCTCCGTGCATAAACCAATTCCACCGCTTAATTCCTTTCTCCGTACGTAAAGTAACCCCCGCGTATATTCATTCCTTTTTTTTGCATGTGACTCATCCCCCACCGCCTCTTTACCTATTATTACTAAACTCTCCTCAACCGAAACCTAAACCAATGAAAGGAAGAAACAGCAATGGTAGTAGTTTCTTAAACACTAAGTTTTCCCACCGTCTCTTATCTCTATATATTACAACTCTCTCAAACCATAATCCAACTTCTTCTTCCAAACACATATATTGGACGTTGCACTTTACAGAACCTTTGCTCGGCAAGTATACCTTGCCATTGTACTATTATTTATATTCCAGCTGATACATGCATGTTTAATTCTGCTTATATAGATATTTATTTATGTAGATTTTGGACCTACTTTATGAGACCACCCCAGTATCATGGAGCATCATTAGATTCATTGGCCGTGACACAGTTGTTACACGAGTTATGAGTCTCATATAGATCACGGACTGCGTGACAGGTCTGGCCTCCTGTAAGTATTGGCCGTACGTTAGGGATGACTGTTGATAGAAAATCTGTATGCTAGTAGACCTGGAAGTTATTTAGAGGTATTATCGTGTCATGTATATGACATGTTTAGAGCATGGGGTGGGAAAAACAACAAGTAAGGCATTTGGGCTCCTTTGCACTTTTTTCTTCTGTAACCCGGAAGCTCCACTGGAGATACGGGCGGTGATGACCCCATTTACAATTGGCTAAAGACAAAGACTCTTACCCTGTGACCAGACCCTTTACCCTAGTTGGATAACCAAAGTTTACGCCAAAGACTCTTACCCTGTGACCAGACCCTTTACCCTAGTTGGCGTAAAGGCCAAACTATGAAGAAAATTGCCTCCTTTACGCTACAGTAATGACAACTGCTACCCACGTTCCCTTAGACTTCTAAATCTACGTATGACACATCATACAAGCCACGTAGGTAACTGCCATGCGTAAACTTGATGATTCCTGAATAAATAGATAACCAGCGTAGAGTGGCCTGATTAGGCGTAAAATATAAGGCAGCGTAGAATAGCCTGATTAGGCGTAAAATGTAAGAATGATGAGGTGAGCGTAATTTTTATAGCCTTAGCTTTTCCAGTCATGACTAATTAGAATGAAATCTTGTGCATTAAATGCAGAGATATGCCTCGAGCCCTATGTAAGAAATAGCTTTTGACGTGGCATCTGATTTTATCTTATCTTGAGCGTAAAAACCCGTATCTGTAGGCAGCGTATTCAGAAGACTCCATTTTCTTCCTTTTGAATGCGTAAAAACTGACTTGTGTCAAATATGACACTAAACGACAACCTGGGTCTCTGTGCAAAATCATCATCACAGCCGACCTCTCGATCATCGTGCAGTACCTTTGTCAGATGTCAGGATTCACAGATTAGTCTGACAAATTCATCCAAGGAATACGAAGAGCTTCTCGTACAAATTTTATGCAGACTTTACAAGACAGACTTTACACTGGCCGACTTTTTACGCAACTTTACGCACACAGAGTTTTACGCGCAGAATTTTTTTAGCAGATTTTACGCGCAGGAGATATTTTACGCGCAGATCTTTTACGCACAGACTTTACGCATCATATATTTTATGCAGCATATACTTTTACGCAGACAAATTTTATGCGCAGACTTTACGCAGGCAGATTTTATGTGCGGAAACTTTTACGCAGACTTTTTTCCAGACAGTTCTGAAGTTCTATTTTACGCCAAAATTACCTTGATTCTTTACTTTACGCGGACAACTCTGAAGCTCTGCTTTATGCAGGAAGCTTGTCAACCTGTTTTATGCCAGTACCTTGAACCTTGTTTTACGCAGGGAGAGACTTCATGTATGTTAGGGGGGGTTTGACTGTAAAATATGCGGAAAATTCCCCAGCGTATTTCATGCCTCTACATTCTATTTTTGATTCCTGTACTTCTTCTAAACATTGTGTACATCACCTGCAGAGAGATGGATATGCAGAAGGGATGTACTATCACCGATGGTGACAGAACTCCTGGAGTCAATGGTCAGACTCAAGGAGGGACCTCAACAATTCCTAGACTTCCAGGACCAAATGGACAGATCCACAATCCAGTTCCATCTGATCTTCCCGTTCCACCTAATGGGAACCTTCCGGTCTTATCAACACCGCAGGATGGCCAGGCAAAACTGTTCCAATTCTTCCAGATGATGATACAGGAACAGAGACAGCAAACAGTAGAACAGAGACAAGAATTCCTAGCAGCACTTAAAAGGATGGCTGCAAAGACTACTGTAACAGCTCAAGCACTAGCTCTAGTACCTCGAGCTAAAGTTGGTTCAGTAAAAGACTTTATACAGATGGGTCTGAGGCCATACAAAGGCATCGAGAGTCCAGAAGAAACTATCAACTGGATCACTCATACTCAGAAATTATTAGAAGCATCACAGCTACCTACAGAGCTGTGGATGACGGGTGTAAGGACGCTTCTAGATGGTAATGTTCATCACTTGTAGGAATCCATAGAATGCCAGCTGGGTACATACCAGACTTGGGAGCAGTTCCTGGAGTGCTTTGAAAGGAAGTACTTCCCGGACACCGTCAGAGATGCATTGTACGATCAGTTTCTCCACCTGGAGCAGGGGAATAGAACAGTTGATGAGTACGATGCCGAGTTTAGTCGCCTTAGTAAATATGGCGTTGCCCTGATACCAGATGACTTGGCCAAGGCTAAGAGGTTTCATCGTGGGATGACTCAGGAACTCCAATATTACACTAGCTCCCAGTCCCAAATCTCTTATGCCGAATTACTGACAGAAGCCAGATTGCAAGAAACCATCAGCAGAGAAAAAGAAGGTCAGCCAAGGACACAACAAGGACCAGCTAGGATGCAACAAGGACAGGTAAGGACACAACAAGGAGGACCTATCAGACGTCCCTTGGCATAGCAGCATCAGCAACACAGAGTTGGACCGTACCAGATTTTGGAGAAACCCCAATGTAATTATTATGGGAAAATTGGACACATTTTAAGAGATTGTCGAAATCGCTTGGGACAGTGTTTACGATGTGGTTCCGGACAATATTTGGCAAGAGATTGTCCAAGGCAGCAGACATCGGCACTACCACCGCCATCACAGAGACTAGCACTTCCAGCACCAAAGCCAGCTCAACAGATGGCTAGACCAGGAGCACCTCGACCTCCAACATCAGGAGGATTTCAGCGAGGACCACCACTACCTACCCAGGAGGAACAATATATGAGGGCCGGACACAGACAGCCGTAGAGGAATGGGCAAGCTTTTGCAACAGAAGTGGATGACTTGGATCAGGAGGTGGATGTCATAGCAGGTATCACTCCTGCTTTTACTTTTTCTGTTGTGACATTGTTTGATACGGGAGCTACCCACTCATTTATATCATCTAGTTTTATTGCCAAACACAATATTGCCTCCACACCTTTAACTAGATGTATTAGAATTCTTACCGGAGGAGGAGTTGTACCTATTAGTCGAATTTGTAGATCGTGTCCTATAGTGATACGTGGCAGAGAGATGAACGCCTGACTCTTAGTCCTTCCTATGCCAACTTTTGATATTGTACTTGGAATGGACTGGCTAAGTAAGTACCATGATTTCTTCGATTGCTTTGGAGGAAGCATTCTTTTCAAAATACCAGGCCAGCCTGAACTTGAGTTTGCACGAGGATCCATAGAAATCCTTGATGGTATGCAGCTCGCAATGAACGATGTTGTCTATCATCCCGTTATTATAAAATTTTGAGACGTCTTTCCAAAAGAATTACCAGGCCTACCCCCAGACAGAGACGTAGAGTTTTCGATTGAATTGGCCCCGGGAGAAGCACCCATAGCATCACATGTTTATAGACTGGCGAAAAAGGAGATGGATGAACTGAAGACACAGTTGAAAGAATTAGAAGAAAAAGTTTCATCCGACCAAGTGCATCACCCTGGGGAGCACCATTGTTGTTTGTACCAAAGAAGGATGGGTCAATACGTATGTGCATTGACTATAGAGCCTTGAATACAGTGACTGTGAAGAATAAATATCCATTGCCATGCATTGATGACTTATTTGATCAGCTCAGTGGAGCCAAGGTGTTCTCAAAGATAGATTTGAGATCGGGATATCACCAGGTGAAGGTACAGAAGGAGGACATCCCGAAGACCGTATTTCGGACAAGATATGGACACTATGAGTTTCTGGTCATGCCATTTGGATTGACCAATGCTCCAGCTATCTTTATGGACCTAATGCATCGAGTCTTCCACCAGTATTTGGACCAATTCGTGTCATCTTCATAGATGATATACTTGTCTATTCAAAGAGCCACGAGGAGCACGAGAAGCACCTGCAGATTGTTCTAGAGACATTGAGGAGAGAGCAGCTATATGCGAAGCTCAGTAAATGTGAGTTCTTCTTGGACAGAGTTTCATTTCTTGGGTATGTCATTACCAGAGATGGTATTTCTGTTGATCCAGAAAAGATCTAGGCAGTCGAGACATGGCCTGTTCCTAAATCAGCAGCAGAGGTGAGAAGTTTCCTTGGACTTGCAGGTTATTACCGACGGTTCGTGGAGAACTTTTCAAGGATAGCAACACCTATGACTCGGCTAACTTGCAAAGATCAAGAGTTCAAATGGACCAACGAGTGTCAAGCCGCTTTCGAGGAATTTAAGAAGCGACTGACTTCAGCACCAGTATTGACTATTCCATCAGGATCAGGAGGATATGTAATCTACAATGATGCATCAGGGAAAGGCTTGGGATACGTATTGATATAGCACGGCAAGGTGATTGCATATGTATCTAGACAGTTACGAGTACATGAGAAGAATTATCCAACTCATGACTTGAAAATTGCAACCGTTGTATTTGTTCTAAAACTATGGAGACATTACTTATATGGGGAACGAGTGGAAATCTATACAGACCACAAAAGCCTCAAGTATGTCTTCACACAGAAGGAGTTAAATATGAGACAACGTCGATGGCTCAAATTAATGAAAGATTTTGAGATATAGCTACATTATCACCCAGGCAAGGCTAACGTTGTAGCAAACGCATTAAGCCGGAAGCCAGCAGCTTATTTCTTAACGACACAGAGGGAATTATTGAAGGAATTGCAAGGTCTTGGCATTGAAGTAATATTACCCATAACAGATGGGACACTAGCCAACTTACAAGTACAATCATCACTAGTAGAAAGAATCAAGGCAGCATTGCCTACAGACGCCAGGTTCAGAAGATTAAAGGAAAGAACAGAGGCCGGAGAGCAGACAGGACTGCGCATTCATGATGATGGGATATTACGATGTGGTGATCGTCTGTATGTTCCAAATGGAGAGATTCGACAGGAGCTGATGACAGAAGCTCATAGTTCGATATATTCTATACATCCTGGAGGCACCAAGATGTATCATGATTTACGACAGCACTTCTGGTGGCATGGAATGAAAAGAGAAATAGCTCGCTTTGTAGCTAAATGTCTGGTATGTCAACAAGTAAAGACGGAGCACCAGAGGACAGCAGAATTATTGCAACCACTTCCAATTCCAGAGTGAAAGTGGGAACACATCACTATGGACTTTGTCACAGGTTTTCCCAAAAGTCCAAGTAGAAGAGATACAGAATGGGTAATAGTGGACCGACTCACTGAGTCAGCCCATTTCTTGCCTTTTAGAGTTGGCCAATCTACAGAAGCTTTGGCTGACTTATATATGAGGCAGATCATGAGATTGCACGGCGTACCAGTCAGTATTGTATCAGACAGGGATTCGCATTTTACATCGCACTTTTGGAGGAGCATGCAAGAGAGTCTTGGAACTCATCTGAAGTTCAGTACATCTTATCACCCACAGACAGATGGGCAGTCAGAGGGTACTATTCAGACATTGGAATATATGTTGAGGGCTTGTATGTTAAACTTTGGAGGATCATGGGAGGACCACCTACACCTTGTGGAGTTTTCTTACAACAATAGTTATCAAACGAGCATCCAGATGGCTCCGTTTGAAGCATTGTATGAAAGAAAGTGTAGGTCTCCTGTATGTTGGAGTGACGTGGGAGAACGTTAGATTCTGGGACCAGAGTTAGTGGTCAACACCGTTGAGACAGTTAAGAAGATACAAGGACACTTGCGAGCAGCGCAAGACAGGCAGAAATAATGGGCAGACCTTCATCGTCGTCCCTTGGAGTTTAAAGAGGGCGATCATGTCTTCTTAAGGATATCACCTACCAGAGGCACCATTCAATTCGGAGGGCGTGGCAAGTTGAGTCCAAGGTATATTGGACCATTTGACGTGCTAGAGAGAGTGGGAGAAGTGGCATATCGACTTGCACTACCACCTTCACTTGAGGGAGTACATAACGTATTCTATGTGTCGCAGCTCAGACGATATGTAGCAGACAGCAGTCATGTTCTCGACCATTCGGAGATCATCATTGGGCCGAGCTTTTCCTATCAAGAGCAACCCGTGGGAATCCTTGATCGTCGAGAGAAAGTATTGAGGAACCAGTCTATTCCCTTAGTCCGTGTGGCATGGAAGCATGGCGCGCCAGAAGAATCTACTTGGGAGTGCGAGGATGATATGCGCCAACATTTTTTGAACCTATTCGCAGACCAAGGTATAAATTTACTTTGTTAATTTATATCTCCTATCATTCTTGACGTTCTACCACGGCTTAGTTTTAATTTCGAGAACAAAATTCTTATAAGTTTGGTAGAATATAAAATCCCTAATTTTATAAACCGTATTTATAGTAATTATGAGCTAAATAGAGAAAATAGATTTTATTTAATTTTTATTTGAGGTATTTGTACACTTAGGAGATTTATGGGGCCAATATAAATTTTTTTTTAATTTATTTCATGTAGGAGACCCTTTGGACCGTAGCTAGCTTAACCGTATGCACCAATATAATAATTTTTAGAATTTTTTTTATATATATAAATAATTAGAATAGAATTTCTATTGGATCTCTACCCAAAACCCAAACTCCTAAACCCATTACCCGCTTGCACCCAAACCCGCGTAAGGTAAGAAATCAACAGCAGCAGTAGCAAACCAACTTTTCTCCCCTCCGCGCATAAACCAATTCCACCGCTTAATACCTTTATCCGCGCGTAAAGTAACCCTCGCGTATATTCATTCCTTTTTTTCGCATGTGACTCATCCCCCACCGCCTCTTTACCTATTATTACTAAACTCTCCTCAGCCGAAACCTAAACCAATGAAAGGAAGAAACAGCAACAGCAGTAGTTTCTTGAACACTAAGTTTTCCCACCGTATCTTATCTCTATATATTACAACTCTCTTAAACCATAATCCCACTTCTTCTTTCAAACACATATATTGGACGTTGCACTTTACAGAACCTTTGCTCGACAAGTATACCTTGCCATTGTACTATTATTTACATTCCAGCTGATACATGCATGTTTAATTCTACTTATATAGATGTTTATTTATGTAGATTTTGGACCTACTTTATGAGACCACCCCAGTATCATGGAGCATCATTAGATTCATTGGCCGTGACACAGTTGTTACACGAGTTGTGAGTCTCATATAGATCACGGACTGCGTGACAGGTCTGGCCTCCTGTACGTATTTGCCGTACGTTAGGGATGACTGCTGATAGAAGCTTTGTATGCCAGTAGACCTAGCAGTTATTTAGAGGTATTATCGTGTCATGTATATGACATGTTTAGAGCATGGGGTGGGGAGAACAACAAGTAAGGCATTTGGGCTCCTTTGCACTTTTTTCTTCTGTAACCCGGAAGCTCCACTGGAGATACGGGCGGTGATGACCCCATTTATAATTGGCGGCCTCTGCGGTTCAAAAGACGACATGCTTTGAGGCCCCTGATTCTCTGAGAGAGTCATGCCAATCCCATTATATGGCCAGATAGCCCACTTGGTGGAAAGTTGTTATCAACTGCATTCACTTAGACGGTTAGGCGACCCATTTGATGTTTATATTTTAGTACTTATTGGCATATTATTATGTATCTTGTTACGTCCCTCTGAGGACCTGGTCCCTTTCCAGATATGGACGAGCAGGAGTATCCGCAGGAGTACGGACCCGGACCTGACTCTACTTACCTGACTGAGGAGGTCTTGCCCTCAGAGTAGCTGTGGTTATTTCCACTGTTTAGAGATTTTATTGCTACTTCAGTATAGTCATTTTGTAGTGGATTTGTTTCCACCCGACTATCAGACTAGATACTCATCTTGATATTCAGTCATTATTCAGCTCTTTATTTCTACCTACTATTTGTGTTGTGGATGAGATATAGATTATGTGTGACTTGTTGTGACAGTATATTACCACTGGTGGATTGGATATTCATGTACAGCGTACGTGTGTATATGGTTTCCATATATTGGAGTTCATATACATACGGCTGGGCGTGTTACGTATTCCTAGTCCTACGTATTTTGGGACTGGGGCGTGACAGCTGCCGTTGCTGCAACCCGCTGCGGCTACTGCCGTTGCCGCTGCTGCCCACCGCCGTCGACGTCGGAGCTCCACTCGCCGGAGGACGGGCAACCAGCAGGCAGACCCCCCCTTCATTCGGTTGATCAGTTACTCGTCCACTAGCCTTCCTTCCTTGTATCATGTTGTCATACTATCATGTCGTCGTATCGTCAAGTTGTGTCGCGTATCGTACGTGGACACAAACAAGTTATGTGGAACCCTATATGTGGGTATGTATGATAGTTAGAATTAATCAGTAATTAACAGATGAGAATTATTCCTAATCATAAGAATGGTATAAGGAACTTGCCTTCCACCTAAAAACGTAGACATAGACCTAATACTCTTAACATGGGAATTAATGACGTGTAATTTAACAAGACGTAATGTAGTGTCATAAAACCATAACTTAGTAAATTATAGTCGTAAGGTACACGATGACTGAGGACAGGGCATGCGTGCATCCTAGCTACGTGTACACGCGCTACTATAGTCGACCAGCCGTTATCTTGCGCCAGTACCTAAGAGCAGCATCGTAAGTTGTGTGTATGTATTGCTTAGTGTCTGATGTCCATATTTGCTATATTGTATTGTGTGTTTAGGGTCACTGGACCAGTCAGGAGACGCTGCAGGAGCAGGCTATTGGCATTCACAGCTTCAGGACCCAGGCAAGATACCTTGCCATATTTACTGTTTATATTAAATGCTGCATATGTTGTATGATATCTTGTTGTTTTATTTTATATGACTGTGCGCGTACGGGATTGACTCGGGTGCAGTCGACGGATGAGTCAATGATTTAGTATACTTGACCTAGCCAGTAGCAGACTCACCCCATTGAAAGGATACTATGATATCTTCCGAGACCTGACACTCCTACACGTTCACAGTGACAAACTCATATTGGGATGCGGGTTCGTGTACTCGACTAGCTATCGGTGCGTGTGACATGCATCACGGCTAGTACGTAACTCAGGATTATTTTATTTGTAGAGACTGCCATATAGATACGTGATATGCACGTTGAGTATTTCGACTAGTGTATCTACATTGGGCGGGGATGACAGCTAGTAGGCGTATGGGATACACAGATTGGAATCTGTGGTATCTGGAGGAGCCACGTATCCAATGACTCCCTTTATGCAGGTGCCCCGTTCTTCGGAGTGGTATGGACGTTATATTATTCAGGTGTCCCGTTCTTTGGAGCGGTATGGATGTTATATTATTCAGGTGCCCCGTTCTTCGGAGCGGTATGGACGTTATATTATATAGATGCCCCGTTCTTCGGAGCGGTATGGACGTTATGCCTACACCTACCCATACGTACCAATGTTGTCCTCATATTGCATACACTTAGATGGTTAGCATACCCTTTATTGCATTTATTTTATTCAGTATTCATATATATGGCATGCTTCTATGTATCTTGTTACGTCCCTCTGAGAACCTGGTACCTTTCCAGATTTGGACGAGGCATATTACCCTGTCACGCCCCAGTCCCAAAATATCGAGGGACTGGATGCGTGAATATGGCCAGCAGCATGCACCGATGGACAAACCCAATTTAATGGATCCATCGGGCATACTTAAGCTGTATTACATCAGTCGGGGTCTACTATTCTCATCCACAGATATAAGATATCAACTTCAGCAAAAGAAATATTAAGTTACAACCAGACAAAGTAAATAAAATCGGAGAACAATCCGATATTAAGTCTGTTACATAAGTTCTCAAAGACAGGAAATAAAGAGTTCAATTAAACAGGAAATAGAGAGTTTAATGAAACAGGAAAATAAAGACTAAATGACTGAGCTTGGTGAAGCAGTTGTTCAGGAGAAGTCCTCAGCGGTCACCTCGTCCTCAGGTTCAGGTACTGCTCCGAGTAGTGCCCCTGTTCCGTACACCTCAGGGTAGATCTCGTTTGCTATAACTGGAGAACAAAACCAGGTCCTCAGAGGGACGTATCAAGGTACAGAAGAATACGAGCCATAATACAGTGAATGAGCATGCAAGTCAACCAAAATGTTAAACACAAGAGAAGCACAAGAAATTAATAAGTCTAAGACAGTGGCATGTCGATGTTGCTATCAAACAAATCTGGGTGAATAGTTAAACTAGCTAAGTGATCATGCAAGTTAAGAGTTATTAATCATACTTTAGGCTGAGACTACTACAGGATCAGTGACAAAAAATCATAGCAGTGTTTTCTCGAAGGGCCAGTAAAGGTGCCAAAGCTCTGTGTCAGAGACTAGGACACTTCCAGATAACCAGATATATATATAATATAATCAGCCTTGATATGGTAATACTCTCCCCACCCAATGAAATCTCACGTCACAGTTCTCAATGTTCATGTTACGCAAGATTAGAACTAATGCAGTCAGTCATTTATTAAGTTCTAAGAAAATAAGCTTAAATCATGAAATCTATATCCTATTATGAAACTCCTTGAAAATCAGGAAGATTCTATATCATGCTTTGTGTCAGGTGTCCTGGGGATAAAGTATTTGATAGGGAAAGTACAACAGCCACAGAATTTAAAGCAAGAGAATCTAAATGAATCAATAAACTGCATTTTATGGCAAGGTACACTTGCCTGGATTTCCTGTTTCAGTTGTAGCTCGAGCTTCAGCTGGATTTCCAGGCAGTACTCCGGTTGCTGAAATAGACATCATCATCAGGTCCAGAACATATCAATCAGCTAGGATCGCCTTTCCTTGAGTCTAATTTGGAGACAAGGGCAAAAACGTTATTTTCGGGTCAAAACGGGGTCCAGATGTGGGCCGTCTTGCACCGAAAAATGCGTCAGGGTCAAAGGTCTCAAAAACAGTCCAACTTAGTGTCAACAGGTCAGAAACGATGATACGAACCCAACAGAACTTCCAGAATTGGATTTCGATGAGCCGTTCTCAAAATCGCCCGTCGGATGGAGCCTGTGGGGCCCACGACACACGATTTTGTCAACGTTCTCAGAATCGAACCAAACTTGGCTCACAGGACCAGCGTATTGCTACGAGTCCAATGGCGCAAGTTTCGTCTCGATCTGACTTGTGTATACTAAGTTACAGCGAGAAACAGGAAGTACGGATACGGGGCGTTGTCCGCGGATACGTACTGATTCCGGTGTGCACGCACATCAAAATCAGCTTCTGCGAAATCCTGCACGTCCGTATCAACGACGCACACGTATCGGTGAAGACCGCACGCGACCAAGTCGTCCCGTTTGGCGGGGCGTACTCGATTTCGGGGTGAAACAGGGCTAAGTTTTTCCTGTTTTTGGATCGCGATGTGCGATCACCACAGGACGCGATGCCTCGAGCAATTTGTACGGGTACCGAGAGGGTCATGCAGGCTACACAAAAAAATTTACGGAATCGAATTCCGAGCTACGAGTCAAAAGTTACGGATACCTGAAGTGGTCTGAAAAACCGAGTTTAAACCGTATCCGACACGCGTCCAAATCGTGTCCGACACTGTTCACTAGGGTTAGGGTTTCTGTGTCCGGTCTCTGCGTCGGTGTCCTGCCCGTGTCCAGCTTAGGGCTTCTGCGTCTGGGTCGTGTCCGAGGCTCGCCGGAGTGCGGCTCGCTGCGGGAAACTCGACGGGAGGCGACGGCTTCACGGTGAGGCCAGGGCACGGCGGGTCAGATGGACGGAGTCAGCGGAGGAACCTCGGCTAAGGGTGGCTGCTGTCGCTGGGAGTCGGGAGGGCAGCCGGCGTCGGGTGCGAGCTGGAGGGGCCGCAGGCGAAAGGCGGCAGGGCAGGGTCTGGGCGGAGGGAGGGGAGACGTCAGCGGCGAGGTGGCGAGGGACTCGGCGAGGCGGGGTCTGGGGATTACGGCGGTGGCTGGGAGATCCGGCGGGTAGGGTTTCGGCAGCGGCAAGGGATGCGGGTTTACATAGAGGCGGAGGGGAGACGGAGCGTCGACGGGTTAGGGGAGGGGAAGGTCGTCGGTCGGAGGGGTTTCAGTGAGGGAAGACGAAGGGAAGCGTCGTCGGCGGCCGGCGGCGGGCGTAACGGCCGGAGAGGAGGCCAAACGGTGGGCTTGGGTTCGGCTGGGGAAGAGAGAGGGAGCGGGTCGGGTGGATGCGGGTTCGGGTCTGTCGGACCCGACCCGACCCGACAATAGTGCGGGCTGGGCCGCCCATTGGGCCGGGTTGGTTGGGCCGAATAATGGGTTGGTAATATTTAATAAATAATACCTTAAATAAATAAATAAATAAGTAATTAAATAATATTAGTTTTTAGGCTTTTTTTTTTAAAAAATCATCCGGGGTCCAATAAATTCCCGAAAAATTACCATATTTCTAGTTTTTCATTTTACACCATAAAATATTATTTTCATAATATTTTAATATGATTTAATAATAATTAAAAATCCTCTAATAATTAAAGAACCTGAATTTAATTAGGGAAAATTCCCAGAAAATTCCAGAAAAATGTAAAAATCCAATAATTAAAAATTTTCTTGAAAATCAGGGGGATTACAACCCCATAGTATACGGACCCGAACAGGAGACGAGGTACGCTACAGCTGAGGAGCTAGAGGTGCTACCGTCAGAGTTTTCGTGATCAGTTGGTAGGCCTTCTGCCTAGGAGTGGGTGCATCATTATCTAGTCAGCCGATGCCCTAGTCATTATCTTTTATCTATCATTTCAGTATTTTATTTCGTCATAGTAGTGGGTTTGTCCCCACCAGACATTCTTGGTTGTACTATGATATTTTGAGACTGGCGTTTATCTTTCAGTATTTATTATTAGTACATTCTTGCTGTTTATATTGTGGATGAGATTAGATTACCCGTTGTTTATTGATATTGGACTTGTCAGTTATTTAGGACAGCGTAGCACTCTTCGTTGGATCCATTAAATTGGGATATCCTCGGAGATGTGACAGCTGGCTATTGCCACGTGGCCTGGTCCCGTGTATTTTTGGGACTGGGGCATGACAGAATCTGTTAAGTACCCTGCCTTGCCGATACGGTCGATCCCTTAAATTTGGGGTCCGATGCAAAGTACGATCTACTCAATTGGTATGACCATGCGAGCAGACCATGCTCTCCAAATCATCCGACCGATCAGACTAAGAAAGACGGCATTATTGCTCCAATCCCGCTATCCGAGTACTGTTCTGAACGAACACCTGATTTCATCGAACTTCGTATGTGATCTGCATATGAAACCAACTCAAATCAATACTTGCGCCTAAATCCAATAAATCAAAATATAACCAACCATTGCCTCGTTTAATCCGACTTAGTGTAATGCACCGTACGGTTGCGGGACATTACATGTGTTACGACACTACAAGTTGTTATTAAGCCGTGGTTCATAACATTACGTATTTTAGTATATGCATTCCAGTATATATTCCAGTTATGTTTCAGTTTCATTTTATATTACAAGACAATTTACAGATAAGTTATGTTTACAAAACCTGTTTATGTTTACAAAACCTCTTTATATTTACAAAACCAGTTTATGTTTACAAAACCTTTTTATGTTTACAAAACCCGTTTATGTTTATAAAATTATTTTATGTTTACAAAACAAGTTATGTTTACAAAACCTCTTTATGTTTACAAAACCAGTTTATGTTTACAAAATCAGTTTCATTTATAAAACATCTTCATGTTTTCAAAACCAATCTTATTGACAAAAATTTATTTATATTTTTAAAATCCAGTTTATGCCTATGTTATGTTGTGTTATGCTATCAGCTATCTTCTTTAGTTCTTTATCCATCATTATTTGTGATGTGCATTATAAGTACTAGTCTAGCGTACCCTTGGCCATCGGGTTGACTGCAGTGCCGGTGGTAGCGATATTCTTCAAAACATGCATTTGTTAGTAAATATGTTTGTGATAAGCCTAGTTAGTTAATTATAGCAAGTCGTAGGCATATTTGGCAATGATATGTTGTTTGCCTTGTCTGACAAGCTCGCCCTGTTATATTCTTTTTTTTTTGCACGTGGTTAGAGTGCAAAGTTTTGCTCGGGTGAAGGTTTGCAATCTCGGTCCTTATTTGGTTTAAGGGTTATGGTTCTTATCCAGAGTAGTTCCTATACCCTCTTGCCGCTCGTCGCCTTATCTTTCTTTATAGTTAGTTTATTATCAGCACACCAGTCCTTATAGTTATTTTGTCCAAACAAGTACATTGGTACCGTACAAAGTTTGACCCGTATTTATTTAGTTATTCATTTGTCTCTTATTTCTGTTGATTGTGATTTTGTTTAATACCTTGAGATCTTTGTGGTACTAGTTGATTGGGGTTCTGACCCCACTATTTGGCCAGATTACCCAGAAAAGACACATGATCTACCGTACTTCCAGTAAGATGGCTCGTACTCATAGGACTGCAGCCGAAGCTTGCGAGTGGGTTTCTTTCTTCCACCTCTCATAGTGTTATCTTATTTTGTGGTGTTCAACAAGGGCCAGTATTAGCCATTTTGTTCTGAGATTACTCCTCTGACTTTGGTCAACATGATGTATATATTAGACCATGGCTGGTATATTTGATTATGTATAATTATACTCTGCTAGTACAATATTTTGTATTCACTAGATTCATGATCATATATGACATGTAATTTGGGATACCTCTTTACTTTTATGTATGATATACTCTTAAAATTGTTGTTGATGGATTAAGATACTAAGAATTGTCGGCCTTAGGACTGATGTCATAGCATGCTAGAGTCCACCCATTTGTCTTTTAGACAACCTTAGCACATTGCGGCTTACTTAGATATTCTGTAAGGTGTGGTTGGCCATGTTAGTCCTCATATTTACCTAATATTCTGGGAGCGGGGCGTGACAAAGTAAAACCTACAGGTGCTCCCTTGCGCTGTTGTTGTTATTGCTGCCTCGGTTGCTGCCAAGCTGGTACTGTCACTGTTGAAGACGTCGTCCTCCGCGGTGCTGAATCAAGAATACGAACGCCAGGTGATGGTGCTGACGTTCGAGGTTGTCACACCCCAGTCCCAAAATGCCGAGGGACTGAGCACGTGAGCAATGGCCAGCAGCACGCACCGATGGACAACCCAATTTAATGGATCCATCAGTGCATGCTTAAGCTGTAGTCTATCAGTAATATGTTACAAGTCTCAGGTATTTCTAATCTCATCCACCAAATAAACACAGATTAATTGCCAGAAATAATACAATGGAATTAAATATGCAATATCAAATAAGGTTATCTCGGGAAACAATCCGAGAATTAATCTGTTACAATTAAGGAAACATAGACTGGAAATAAAATACTGAAAAGAAAATACTGTGTAGCTGAAGCCGGTGCTCAGGTGAAGTCTTCGGCCACTATCTCGTCCTCAGTTCTGGGTTCTGCTCCAAGGAGTGCTCCTGTACCGTACACCTCGGGGTAGTTCTCTGCGGCTATACCTGGGGACATAGTCCATTCCAGGTCCTCAGGGGACATAACAAGGTACAGAAAATACAAGCCAAAACATATGCAGTGCAGCAACAAGATAAACAGTAGGGTAAATATATAAACCAGCTAGTGATATGCAAGTGAGAGTTTTAATCATACTCAGGCTGAGACCACTACAGGATCGGTGTTGGAGATACCCATAGCAGTATTTTCTCGAGAGGGCCAGAACTTGTGCCAAAGCTTTGTATTAGAGACTAAGACACCTCCAGATAACAGTATTTACATTATAATCAGTCTTGATATGGTAATACTCTCCCCACCCCATGAAATCTCACGTCACAGTTCCAGAGAATCTCAGGTATAATTCAGGCAAGATCGAACTAATGCAATGAGTCAGGATAGAATCTAAGCATGTAAACTATAAATGTTATGAATATGAATCCTATACGGAATCACCATGTATATCTCAGGGAATTCCGTCATATGATTAGTGTCAGGTGTCCTGGGTTGAGCAGTTAAACAAGTTTTCATATGAATCTACAAGAAATCAAGTAAAATACTATAACCAGAATCACTGCTAATTGGCAAGCTTTATGTTCACACTGATGCAAAATTAACCAAGAAAATATAACAAGCTGCAGGGTTTGGCAAGCTTTACTTGCCCACTGTTGTATAACTAAGTCAAGGAAATAGGTAGCAAAGCTGCAAGTATTGGCGAGGTACACTTGCCTGTGGTTCCGGCTCGGGTTGCAGTTCTGACTTCGGCGGAAATTGCAGGCGGTACTCCGGTTGCTGAAACAAACATCACCATCAGATCCAGAAAATATCAATCAGCTAGAAATACCTGTCCTTGGGTCCAATTTGGAGACAAGGACAAAAACGGCAGTTTCGGGTCAGAACGGAGTCCACAGGTGGGCCCGCTTTGCACCGAAAAACGCGTCCGGGTCAAAGGTCTCCAAATTCACCAAACTCAGTGTCAACAGGTCAGAAATGCTGATACGAACCCAACGGAACTTTCAGAATTGAATTCCGATGAGCCGATCACAAAATCGCCCGTCGAGCGGGGCCTGTGGGGCCCACGACACGCGATTTCGTCAACGTTCTCAGAATCGAACCAAACTTGGCTCACAGGACCAGCGTATCGCTACGAGTCCGATGGCGCAAGTTTTGTTTCAATCCGACGTGTGTACACAAAGTTAGGGTAAAATACCGAAAAGTCGGATACGGGGCGATGTCCGCGGATACGCGTTGATCCCGGTGTGCACGCGCACCCGAATCGACTTCTGCGAAATCCCGCACGTCCGTATCGATGACGCGCACGTATCTGTGAAGATCGCGCGTGACCAAGTCGTCCCGTTTGGCGGGGCGTACTCAGTTCTGGGGTGAAACAGGGTCTGGTTTTTCCTGTTTTTGGATCGCGGTGTGCGATCACCACAGGACGCGATGCCCCGAGCGGTTTGTCCGGGCACCGAGAGGGTCATACAGGCTTCGCAACGCAATTTACGGAATCGAAAACAGAGCTACAAGCCAGAAGATACACGCACCTGAACGGGGCTAGAAAACCAGGGTTAAAATCGTGTCCGACACGACACAGGACACGTGTCCTGTGTCCGACACGCGGGGGGGGAATTAGGGCTAGGGTTTGGGCTCGGGATACGGCGAGGGGCGGCGCTGGGCGGCCGGGCTGAGGCGGAGGGGGCCGGGGTGCTGCGGCGGAGGGCGGCGCGGCGCTCAGGCGGAGGCGGCGGCGGCGAGCGGCGTCGACGGCGGCTCGAGGAGCTGCTGCTGCTGGTGCTGCGGCTGGGTGGCCGTCGACGGGGGAAGAGGAGGAGAGGGGCGGCGTCCGGTGGCTCGGGGAGCGGCGCTGGGGTGCTGCAGGTCCGGGCGGAGGTGACGGCGGCGGCGAGTGGTGGTTGGCGGTGGTAGAGTGAGGCCGAGAGGGGGAAACGGGGGGGTTTTTATAGGGGCTGGGGGCGGAGGTCGAGCCGAGGGAGGCGGAGAGAAGAGGGGGGTCGTGGGGTGAGGTGGCAGCCGGAGCGGGCGGCGCGCCGGGCGGAGCGGCGGTTGCGGGCAGCTGGGCTGGGTCGTGGGGGAGAGAGAGGGGGCCGGGTACGGGCGCGGCGGGTCGGGTTCGGTCGGGCGGACCCGACCCGACCCGATAGGGGATGGGCTGGGTTTGGGTTCGGACTGGGCCCGGTGGGCCGGGCCCAGTGGGCCAGGGTTATAAAAAGAAAAATAATAATAATAATATCCAGTAATAAATAATAAATAAATAATTAAATAATTAAATAAATAAATTTAGGTGTTTTAAAAATAGGTCCGGGGCCCAATAAATTCCAGAAAAATTGTTCTAAGTCCATTTTTCATTTTACACCCAAAAATATTATTTTCATAATATTTTAATACTGTTTATTATCATTTAAAAATTACTGAAAAATTAAAACCCTGTTTTTAAATTACAGAAAAATCTCAGAAAATTCCAGAAAATTATGAAAAATCCAGTTTTGAAAATCTTGAAAAATCAGGGGGTTTACAATCTACCCCCCTTAAGAGGATTGCGTCCTCGCAATCAAAGAATAACCGGTCAACAGAGATGACGCGGTCACAAGCATCGTTTAAAAACACATCACAAGATATTTAGGGAAATATCGTTTCCCTAACAAGGAAAGTTATGCACTTCCAGAGAAAATCTAGTTAAAGCAAAAGATTACAACTTTTATGAAAATCAGGTTATTATTAACAAGTTGCAATTTACTAGGTTGGGGCTGAGGTCACGAACCAATAGGCACGAGCTGCTATCAATACCACAAGCCGTTGCTAACAACCTCAACCACCTCCTCCACTCTAAGAATGAGACCTCTTCTGGTCCCCTGCCCTCGCTAACAACCTCTGCATGGTAAGCTCGTACCTCCGAGCTGCTATCAATACTTCCCCATAAGTTTGGCAGTCGTACCCCTCTACCAGTTATAGAATCTCCAGATGAAGTCCTTGCTAGAGCCTCATCACTCTGTCCGACTCCGTAGCCACCATGGTCTGAGCGAATCTACTTAGCCTACAGAATTATGTTGCATATCCGTCCACAATCCTATCGGCTTGCTTGAGACAGATAAACCTTTGTTGAAGCTCATATTGTACAATAACTCCAAAATACTTTGCCCAAAATCGAGTCCTGAAACTGTCCCAAGAGATAGGATGCCTCAAGTAAATCTCTACTGACGCCCACCAGTCACGGAAAAGGTCTTGAAGCTGCAGTCGGACCTGGTCAACTTGTTCATCAGCTGAAACCTTCAATGCTGCCAGAATAATCTCAATATCTTGCAACCATGTGCTTGTTGTGATGGCATTCGAAACAGTCCTTCCGTCTCTCTCCAGAGTCGTTTGTAAACCTCGGGTTAAGTCAGCAAAATCTAACTGATGCCCCCGAATCAGTCCTACTATCTCTCTCAAAAGCCATCTGTAAACCTTGGGTTAAGTCAGCAAAATCTAACTGATACCCCTGAATCAGTCTTTCTGTCTCTCTCCAGAGCCGTCTGTAAACCCTGACTCAATATGGCATTATGCTCTTGTTGTTGAAATTGCTGATATTATTGCACCATCATCTGATGTTGCTGCGTAGCCATCATTCCCCGAAGGATCTCTAATAATGTCGGGGTGTCAAGTACCGCTGGTATTACTGGGGGTACGGGGATTTCAGGGGCTGGTGGCTCAACATATCCAGCTTTCGGTTCTACTATGCCAACTTGCTCAACTATTGGCTCTATCCGAATCTGACTCTAAGCAGGTGCTACCTCTCGTTGTTGCCCAGGGGGACCATGTCCTGCCATGCTTGTTGCTCCAGCAACTGAGGAAGCCCTAAAAAAGGACAAGAAACATTAAGAACATGACGGGAAGGATCAAGTAGGCAACAAGTTTTAATAGTTCAAGCATCGGTATCGAGTAAGACAAAGCAAGATATCAAAGGGGACATGTTTGATTGAGACTCATAGGACCACAACTGTCATGCCCTGATCTCCCGTAGGATCGGTCGTCCCCGTTGGATACGAATTATCCTACCAGCACTCCTGCAAGACGATCGTTCCAATCAGGATGTGATGTCGCACAAGCACAAGTTGTGCCCACGCAAGGCCATTATCTAAACAGGCAAAGAAATAGCTAAGCCACAGAGTCATAAAGATAGTCCGAATATAGCAGAATAAGAAATCGAACAGGTGATAGATGACAAGTTCACATAGTCTTTATAACGGAAGCATTGAATGAACACAAGTATGAAACAAAAATATGCACTTTATTGATAATCAAAAAATATTACAAGCGACGCTAGGTCGATATTACAAGTCAATCAAGATCTCCCTCTCCAAACAATAAAGATGTACCAAGCGGCTTACAACATGGGATGATACATAGGCAATGTTCCAATATATTATGTCTTGTATATGTGCTTTATCTACGGACGCAACACACGGTCATGACCCATCACTGAATAATCGTGCATAGGCCGTGGGTACGTCCAGCCTACGCCGCAACATCTGTGGTAGAATGTTGTATTGGTATTCTAGACTATCTATCAATAATGATCATCAACAAATAATGATAACTCAATGAATATGAATACTAAATCACAGAATCTATAAGGAAGAACAACGCACGAATATCATATAAGGAGAACAAAATAAGAGTTAATACATCTCACACGACTAATAATATCCAAGATTCTCCAAAAAGAATAAAAAACTAATGTCAAAGCTGGAGACAAATTCAGTACAATAATCTGTCTATCTACTGAACTATAGGTAAAGTGTTCTCAGCCTCAACGAAGATGAGTCCCTCCTGAGCCACAGTCGCTAGCTCTAAGCTTACTACGTCCTGAAGCCCGTAGTGAGTGGGATACCACTCCTCAGTGTCAACTGAAAAAAATATTCAGTCAGGATTGGAGCGAATTACACCTCTAACAGCAGTCCAATAAATGATAAAGACTATGTATCAGTAAATAGAGAGAATATACAAGATTAATAGAGCATGGCAGAAAATATACAGGAATAAGAAATACAGGAAATACATACAAGAGAGATGAGCATCATATATATAATAGTCAAAAAATACAACTAACTAAGTGAGTGAGTACTAGCTTCAACATGTGATTGGCTTGGGTCTTTTGTTCAGGAATCATGGCCTGGTTAATCATACGTACGGTGTATGATTAACACTACACAGAAAAATAGGAACTGGGGGTATGATCACATATCTACACTAACACTCTCCGCCCCGACTGGTATAGTGGATCCAACCATGGCACGCATGACACAAAATTCTATAAGAATGGCGCTAATCTTCTTATGAATCAGTATCCATACATGTACAAGAACAATAGGGTTGCACAGGATACGCCAGAAACTACTAGGAATAATATCTCAAGACGGAATCCAGGAATACCAATCCGTGTAACCAAGTATCAAGAAGTCAGTGTAACCAAGTATCAAGAATTCAAGGATATCTACACTAAATATAAGAAACATAGAAGATATCATAAACAGAAAACTATCAGAGAATGTACTCGCCTGGAATCTGGGATAAAGTATCAACGGTATCCATAACAGTACCTCGAAGACCTAAATATGGAACATCTTGTCAATACAGTATTTTTGCAATGATAAAGAAGTTAAACTAGCCAAAATCTAGGTCTTAAAGTTATAAGTCAAAATAGTCAAACTATGCCAACTCTAGGTCAAATTTGTCAAACTAGTCATTTCTAGGTTGTATTAGCCTATATATAAGTTTTAGGTTAATATCTTGAGGATATTAGCTATACTAGTTAATACTAAGTAATATGATGCCTTATAGTATCAATATCAATATATACCTAAACTAGTTATTAATACGTATAACTATTATGCACTAGTAATACTAGGTAATGATGATACAATAACATATATTATATACATTTATACACTTAAACTAGATTATCTACTAATACCTTAGTTCAATACCCCATATGTTATAATACCAGACTAACAATTTCTTGCCTACAACCACTACCAAAAACATAGGCCAGTAGGATACCCATTACCTATACGATTACTTCTGATACTTGATCCATCATCACACTTGGATACTAACTGTTAATATGTTTCCTAGAACCTACACCACTATGTTAACCCACACTCCACACCAACCTTAGCAACCGCACATACACTAGTACATGTATATAAGCACACACCTGCATACGCTTCTACATATTCTCAAATTCAACCAATCATGTGCACACAGGTACTACCCAACTTTGATGTCTCTACAGTTAATACTTCTCACTCCCATCTACTGTGAACACTTCTGAACACACCACTAAACACCAACCATAATAACAGCAATTTGAGCATGCTACTACTATTGTTACAGACCTAACCGACTCCTCCTCTTATACTGCAGACCATACCTTATCCCCCTTTCAAATGCATACTGCCATAGTAGTGTTTGAGCACTTCTGCTCAGGTTTCCAGGACTGCAGCAGAGTTGTTGTGCAACCGAGCATCAGTTGCATCCCCCAACTATCAACAGACACACACACACAGGCACAAAGCCCCCACTGATACAAGACTGAACAAGTATTCCCTTCATCCCACACACACCACTCTAATATCCAAGTTCAGTCACAACACCATGTATCTTACCTACATACAGACTCATATTATACATAATTAAACACACACGACCTATTAGACATACTTATATATATACCTTTCTAATTACACCTGAATCAATACTTATATTATCTATTATGATACAAGCAATTATATATATCAATATAGTAATTATAATACAACAAGATGTACAATATACATCAATATGAAAATTTCACAAACACAAGGAGTGCATCACCCAAATATCACACTAGTTCTATGATACTCTTGTGATACACCCTTGATACACTATCCAAACTTTACCCCAACTCTCCACAAAGGCTAAGAACAAGTCTAATATCATAATTAGAGACAAATTGAAGTGATAGCTATATAATCAAGTGCTTGTGGCAAAATATGACATTTATATCACCCGTGTCGAAGGAAAGAACCCCAAAATTAATCTGTATCACAAAATATTATAATACGGCCTACTCTTATCCAATTGTGGATACGATACTAGTCTCACACAACCAAACTAATGTCAATTTGGTCCACTTTATCTATTGACAAACACATGATGCACCAATCTCGGATTTTCTCTAAATTGGACACAAAAACCTAGGTAACAACCACAATAAGGGTCCCCAGAGGCCGATTTTTCTTTCTATAGGTAGCCATAGTCCATAGGTGGGTTCCTAATAATTTAATTACATAAATAGAACCTAAATAAAGAAAAAAATTAGAATTATATCTATTGAAAGATGGATTCTCAATGCAAAGCTCAAATTGACACAAATAGGACACAAGCTCCTAGCCCAATCCTTCATCTTCAAATGTTCCTTGTAATTCAAGCTCCTAGCCTCCTTAGATGATGAGAATGAAAGCGAATGAGAGTGATTTGAGAGGGATTGGTGGAGGGATAAATCAATTTACGGAAGAACACGATTGGAGATCTAAATTAGAATGAAATGAGAGGGAGGTAAGAGAAATTCTCTCCCTATAAGGGGTCGGCCACTAACCCCTTCCCCAAGCAATGTACAATGACATAATTACCCCTATTGGGTTGTCATGATAAAAATTAATTAAGGAGGAATCTTCTACTCCTAATGGATGTTTAATTAAAATACTAACTAATCCAAAGGGTGGCTAATTATTGGGCCCAAATAGATCTAACTTAAATGTTAGTCCATGGTTCATAACAAGTCTAGTTAGATCCACTAACACATGTCCAATAAATAATATAGCCTACTAGTAATAATTAAATATATAATATGCACATGAAAAGACCAAAATATTCCTAGTCTGAAAATGTGGTAGTGACACACTTCAATTGTTACACCCGATTTCAGATTTGGTATTTCTTGTATTTCTAGAATTTAATTTTTTCTGATAAAGTATTCTTGTTCTATTTTTCGGTGTTGGTTCCTGCTATTTTATTTATTGTTATTTTCTTGTTGTTGAGAGAGACTACCTGAGACCAGTAGAATATCTATTGATATTGCCATAGACCCGGTTTAGGATCTACTTGTAGAATGGACATCTGATTTAGTTTATTTGATTGAACCCATGACTTAACCATTTTTCTCTCTTATTGTATATATATATATGAGTATTTTCTCTCTCTCCCCACTCATTCTTTTATTTCACTCCTCCTTCTTCCTCCTCTTTCCCTTGCCCTAGGCTGAACCCTAACCCTAAAGGACTTGGGAGCAGTTAAGGTGATCACTTAGACCGTGAGAGGAGAGGCCAGGAGCCACTCGAGGCAAGTACATCTTACTCAATGGTGAAGACATGGATTTTCAGATTTCTGCTTATTTGTGTTAATAAAAAAAATATTTGATAGAAAATATTCTTCTTCATGTTCTCATCTACTTTAGTTCTTGGAGTTTTAGATTTTGATGTATAGATTTGTGTAGATCTGAGTTTCAACTTAGGATTTTATATAGGTTCCATGAGTTTTTTCTTGGTTTAATCTATTAAAACTTGTTGTTTTCTAAAACTAGTTATTTTATTTGATAGAACTTTCTATTTCGATCATTTTGGCTTTTGAATCGCTTAATTTTTAGTTAAATTAAAGTTTTTATGGCCAAAAACAATTTTGGACTCCTGTTCTCGGACCTGTCTGGCAAGGACGATGAACAATTGTCGCACGCAGTTCGCCGTGCATGAAATTCTTATCGTGCAGCAGTGCGCCATGCGTAAATTTTCTTGTCGTAGCAATGTGTCGCGCATTGATGCGCCGCACATCACTTTCATGCCGCGTAGCACGGGGCCGCGCATGAAATTTCTGCCATGCGCAGTGCACCGCGCATAAAGTTTCTGCAGCAGTCGTGCCCCGTGCGTATCACACCCTCGTCACGCGCATTAATCCTTGCCACAAAGTGCACTGTGCATGGAATCCTGGCTGCGTAGCAGTGCACCGTGTACAGAATTTATGCCGCGTGCATGGCGACTCAAATGCATGTTTTTGCCTATTTAAGCTATTTTTTAGCTAGAATCTTGCAAAACTCAAAACATAAAAGTTGTAGATCTTTGTCTTGCCTTTCCAAATATTTTTCAATTACCTCATTTGGAGTTCACATGTGAGAGTTATCCTTAATTTACTATAATATATCATTTTTTAAATGTATAAACTGTTTTAGCCCAGTTGAGTATTGGAGCATATTTGGATGTTGTGCTTCCCTATATTAACACGTGATTTTGATCCTCACGACACCATGGAAATGTTTGAGTATGATAATTTATTGCATTTTGGCATCGGACAATTGAGTGTGAGTATTGCTCCATGTATCGCATGCTGCGGATACGATAACTCGTGAAAAGCTCGTACTCGTGACTCATCATTCTAGGAAGTTCTCAAGTGTCCACGACTCGAGAACTTGAAATAATTTAGAAATGATTAAACAAGATAAGATTCACTTAGATCATTGGGAGGGAAGAATATTGCGCTACCGGCTACCCCGGTCTCCAAGGGCCCCATGCAGCATGGAATCACCCTGCTAGGCAAGGGCTCCATGACTGACCAAGTTTACCCGTGGTGCGGCACATTACAAGACAAGTTTATATTTATAAGACAAGTTTATGATTTACAAGTTTAAGTTTAAGTTCGCAAGCCTTAGTGTATGCTAACAAGCTCAAATTTTTGTTTATGACAAGTAACTAGTTATGTTGTAGTGTTATTGAATGTGCATTTAAGTTTACTCGACAAGTGAACCCTTAGCCATCCAAATTGATTGCAGTGTCGGTGGTAGCAATATTATTAAAATATGCATTTAGTAATTAAGGCATGTGACAACCCTAGCTAGTTAATCGTAGCAAGCCATAGAGTTGTTTGGCCATACAATGAATGATATTACTTTTATTATAGCTCGTTTCTAGTTTCTTTTCTCTCGATGTGTTGTTAGAGTGCTAAGTTCTTCTCGGATGAAGTTCTACAATCCCGGTCCTTGTTTGGCTTAAGAGTTGTGGTCCCGGTCTAGAGTAGTTTCTAAATCTTCTTGCCGTTCGTCGCCTTACTTTTATTTTTGCACTTTTTATCAGTTCTATCATTATATTTTGAGACAAGTACATTGGTATCGTACACGTCTCAACCTTCATTTATTCTTATGTCTTTTTTCTGCTAATGTTGTGATATGTTTGGTCTATCACATTGAGCTCCTTTGTGGTAGTTGATGTTTGGGGTTCTGACCCCACTGGTTTTGTATGGCCAGATTATCCCGAGAAAAGCCAGGATCTGTCATGCCCCAATCTCCCGCAAGCTCGATCGTCCCTGCTGAATGTGAATTACCACGTTGCAACGCTTTCGCAAGACAATCGTTCTCATCGGGACATGATGTCGTACGAGCCTGGAGTTACGCTCGCACAAGGCGATGTTGTCAAACATCAAAGTTATCATTGAAATGACCAAGTTGTAACGAAAGTCAAGTATTGTGTGCCAAGCACACATCAGAGTATATGCAACGAAGCTCTCGATAGGGTCCAAATAAAATGCCACAAAGGAGAAAGCCACACTCTTGCTCTTTTTCTTGCCCACGAAGGTACTTACCATTCATAAATTATGTCCCGTATATCCAAGCAGCGCCACTACACCTGCGTACCTGAAATAATGTCCACAAACGTGGGTCAGTACACAGCCGTACTGGTGAGCGGGATAACCCACTCGTCTAAACCGACACTAAGTAGAATAGTGAATGCAAACAGTTATATGATAATCTTTCTACTTGAATCCTAGATTCATTTTATGGCAGAGGTATAACATGTTAAGAAAAACTGTAAAGCAGGTTAAGCATGCAAGCATTCAACTCAAGCCAATATACAAGCAAAGATATCCAACTCAAAAGAAAACTAGTATAAAAACCATCATACTCAAACCCAAGCAACACGAGAACCTATCGAACCATCATCCAAGCCTCAATATCCATCCTCAAACGATGTCATAATCCAAGCCTTATTAATCCAATCATCGATATGCACACTCTTGCCGAGGCAAGGTGGTCGCCGCCTACACGAAAAGTATAAACCAAACCAAACCAAAGAAAACCAACTCTTATCTATATGAAGTCACTGTCCAAGCCATAAAAGACTCATCAACTGCAGTTCTACTCGATCCAGCGCTGAGTAGCTAGCCCGCCTGGTCGCATAGAACTGCCGACACCGTGCCCAAGGCACGTTACCAATTGTTTCCTCCATGGCCGAACGGTCCCGGTGCCCCGGAGCCTTCCTATTCGAGGAAACCAAACCATGTGCGCAACAGGTTGTCCGTGACCGATGCAAACACCAAGTAGGTATGACGAGAGAATCGAGCATTCTTGCCCCACCAAACTATCTAGCCTCAATCCAACCAACTATCCATAACAATTCTCCAACTTATATCCCAAGGCACTATCTCAAGTTATCCCCATAGGCACTATGCCGCTTCGACACAATGCTCCAATTGGTGCAATACCCCTCGCTCAAAAAAAAATTATGGCATAATGCCCCAACAGTGGCACAATGCCCTCACCGATACTCGTATATGGATGCACGCTCGCTCACCCGCCCGAATTGTCTCGATGTTCCAACCAAGATGATGCACTCAAGCTCCAACTGCCTACTCAAGCTCCAACTGCCCAACGCAAAACCAACTCAAGCCACAAATCATATCCAACCAAATGATGCATACTCTATGCACGCCACAGTGTAGTAATTTTCAAGTTCCAATCCAAGTATTCAAGCCATTACGTCTGTTCCATATTATTAGGCATGAAGGAGTAGAGGAGAATGGACAGAGCCCACTCACCGAGTCTGATTCCGTTAAGCACCCTGCCTTGACGATACGGCCGATCCCTTGAACCCGTGGTTCGATACAAAGCACGATTTACTCAATTGGTATGACTGTGCGAGGAGGCCGTGCTCTCCAAATTATTCGACCAATCGGATTAAGGAAGACGACATTATCGCTCCAATCCAGCTATCCCAGTACTGCTATGAACGAACACCTGATCCCATCGAACTCTACCTGCGATCTGCACATGAAATCAACTCAATCAATACTTGTTCCCAAATTCAACAAATTAAAAAATGTAACCAGTTATTGCCTCATTCAATCCGACTCAGCGTAATACACCGTGCAGTTGTGGGGCATTATAGGATCCACCGTACTTCCAGTAAAATGGCTAGCACTCGTAGGACTGCGGCCGAAGCTCCGAGTGGGTTTCCTTGTCTACCCCTCGAAGTGTTATCTTATTTTATGGTATTTTAGCAAGAGGCAGTGTTAGCCCCTTATTTTGATATCACTTCTTTGACTTCGGTCAACATGATGTATATATTAGACCATGGCAGGTATATTTAATCATATATAATTATATTCTGCTAGTGCAATATTTTGTATTCACTAGCTTCATGATCATATATCGTATATAATTTGGGATACCTTTTTTACTTTCATATATGATATACTCTTGTACTTGTGTTGATGGATTGAGATACTAGGATTTGTCGGCCTTAGGACTGACGTCATAGCATGCTAGAGTTCACCCATATGTCTTCTAGACAACCTTAACACATTACAGCTTACTTCGGTATTCTGCAAGGTGCTGTTGGCCATGTCAGTCCTCGTATTTACCCAGTATTTTGGGAGCAGGGCATGACACCATGGCTCAAGAGTGAACTCCATACCTTAGTGCGCATGAGAGGACACTTTACACCGAACGAGGTTCTCCTATACCCTGCAAGCAATCTGGTGGGTTATCAGTACATGAATGCACTGGTGGGGAGGCGTCTCGCCCTCTCAACGAATCCAAACACGTTATATTAGTTTTGTGCACCAACTATTATGTTGTCTTTCTAGTCTTGCCTTAGAATCAGTTTTATGGCTATAACATAAGCCTAACTAGTGTAGCAGTGCGCCGTGCGATATAAGAGTAACACGGCGAGACTTACCAACTTATTATTCGTCCTTCCCTGTTTAAAAATAAAACTAAGTTAAACCAAACACGAAATATATATAATAAAATTGAAGGAATCACATAAGCAAACACAAGTGTCACGAGCGTGTTTCTGATTCAGGTGAACGATATACTCAGATTTGTGATACCCAGGTTACTTTGTTACTTCAATTATTCAAATACATTATACTCAATCTAATCATGTGGTATTATATTCAGATTACTTATTTCAATAAAATAACTCATACGCGAATTATCGCAGATCGAACGGTCTTAATCTATATGAATTGGTCACTGGCACCACGAGTCATTTGGACTGATAGCTTCGACGGAACGGCGATCCATGCAGCGGAGGGTAGCTAGCCCCCACTACAAGCCCCTGCCTCCCCCATACTGATGCTACTAGCTGACTATCCCAGGTTCCAGCCTAGGTCGACACGGCCCCGATGCCCCAGCGCACCGTTCACAGGAACCATAAACCTTATGCACAAGTTGTCCATGACCATGCAAGTCTCTTCTTTACTTTACTTTCTCATTCTTTATATATGGGCTCCACGAGATGATAATTTATTACTTTATGCAACTCTCAGTTCGGCAGTTGCCTTGACGACCCAAAGGTCCCTAAGCCTTTCAATGTTTTCCATTACTTGGCTCGAAATGACTATTTTGATAGTCTTTCTGCCTCAACGGAGTAGATCATTTTAAGTGAAGTGCATTGAATCATGGCATAAACTATGTAGCGAGCATTGAAAACATGTGAAGTAGTTTTCTACGAAGAATAGATAAATAATCAACTTGACCAAGTCTCTAATGACAGCGCGAGCGTTGAAACCGTTCAGGGACATGAAGTGTGTCGCATAAAAAATCTATCACTAGCAAGTTCCTTTCTTTTCCATGTTCTAGACAAGTAATATAAGATAGTATTATTCCCTTAGCTAGGTGCGTTAAAATCTTTATTAGTATGCAATAGGAGATTTGCCTAGCGACTATCATGTATCGTCCATAGTTTTAGGTGTGCAGGCTAAGCAAAGACAGGTTCATCGTAGCCACCCACCTTAGCGATGATTTGCCTCGGTCGAAAGATACTCCGAGCATATCTTTGAAAGTCTAAGTCTGAGCTTCTAAAGGTCCAAGTCTGAATCATTTACCTCAAGCGAGTCTTCTCACTGAGCAAAGCGGGATTGGTCATTGCATTTGTGCCGTTTGAATCGGCTATCCGCATTGATGCGGAGCGGTCGTTACAACACCCCACAAGTCAGAAAACACAGACCTGCATGGGCCACCACTAAAACAGTCATGCCCCAATACCAGAATATGGAGACGGACATGGCCAGCTCCCCCATACAAGTTATAGAATATCGTACGATGGTCACAGTTGTAACTAGACAAGGGGTGCATAGTACAAGCAAGTCACTTAGAGTCACATAGAACATCTAATGTCTCAATCAGTCAAACGAGGACAGTAAACATAGAATATATATATATATATATATATATATATATATATATATATATATATATATATATATATATATAACAAGGAAGTAAAGACGTCACAAATGTCCTGCTAAAATATTCTAGAAACTAGCTATACAAAATAAGAAGCTGGCGGAGTAGCAAAAGTACATCACCATGATCAGCTGCAGTCTGATTAATTATAATCATGGAAAGAAAACTAAATATCCAGATTTGCAGCTAACAAGTGACGGTGGCTAAACTCCCAAAAGAGTAAAATGTACAGTAACGTGCAGGGAAAAAGAAATCCACTCGTGTTCCTTAGCGGCCATCCATCTGGTGCGCGTCATTGTTCAGGGAAAAGTACGCTGGATCCTCGAGTGCTGGCTCTAAACCTGGCAATGTAAAACCAGTGGGGTTAGAACCCAAATAGCAAGTACCACAGAGGAAGCACGAATGAAGGAACAAAACCAGTGAGAAATAAACACACACACACACACACACACACACACACACACACATATATATATATATATATATATATATATATATATATATATATATATATATATATATATATATATATATATATATAGTTCTATCTCGTAGTTTCGGTCCATAGCCTATCGTAATACAACAATCTAACCTACAACCAAACAAGGACAAGGGTTAGACCATCGCACCATGATAGTCCATGTTCCTAAATTATTTAATAGAAGATACAATACACAATCAAGCTCAGTTACATAATCGTTCAATCACTTATACGACTTTCTAGGTGGATTCTGGGTTATCCCAGAGGTATTATGCATGCAATTGGAATCCTCAGATCGAGTCATATGCTAGCAGGGCTAGCCGAGCTATGAATCACCGCATAGCACGTAGTATTATACAGTGGTCCCTTGTAAGGCCACCGTGCTAAGATCGCATAGAACACATAGTATAATATAATAGTTGGATATTGCAATTCGTTAATGAGGATTTAAATAATATCCAATGGGGGCCAACCTTCACTCCCATATGATTGAGGGTTGCTAGTTAAGCAAGATCTCGAAATTCCGTCCCTCCCAATGCTCTACAAGTTTTAGTGGCCTAGTTAACCCTACGGTTATCTGGAATTACATGACATGGTCACATGTTATTCTCCTTATATGTCGTACTGTAGTACGGGCACACTAGATACGAATCCACTTTGTCTCTTGATAGTTCAATTTGAATTCATCCAGTGTGATGCAACAATCAACATAAGTCCTAGTCACGCTTGGTTATCGACCAACTATCATGTCTATGCTGGAAGAATCGTATTATACCATATGTCGCATAACACGTAGTTACACCTCGGTGTAAAACATGTAACATAATCGCGTATGAACACTTAGCAAGTAGGAACATGTAGCACGTAGTAAGTGTATCAACACGGATACCAATAGCCAGGTTAAGTTACCAATTATTGGTAAATAACATGAGTTCTAGCACATAACAACACATTAGTTAAGTCAGGCACATAGGTGGTCATAGTCACTTGGTGCATGGGTAATATGGTCGCTTGGAACATAGCCTATAATTGGGTCAGGCACTTAGTCGAGTCTAACACCTGGTCACTGAGATTACATACACTTACAATCATTAAAATCACATATGGCATCACAAAATCCAATAAAACGTCAAACCAAGAAAATCAATAAATCATGCACATAAGGCCGCATAGGATCGGGGACGCATTGGTCAAGGCCGCATAGGATCAGTGCCACATAGGAGTCAGTGCCGCATAGGATCAAGGTCGCATAGTTCAAGGTAGTGTCCACTCCTTGGGACAAGTGCTATGTGACGGCCAATGAATTCATGTCAGAGAAGTCACAGAAGTGATGGATGTAATAAGCCACAAAGTGTGTCAGATAAAAGACAAGCATAAAAAGATATGCCAATGTGGTCAGAGTCATGCGTCCAAAAAGAAAGGTGCATAGCTTATGGCCGCATGCTCTGCTGGCCGCATGGGTGTTTCTTGGACTTAGTAAAATTCTCATTTGTTCATCAAGAGAAACACGAGGAGTTTCGTTGTTAAGACTATTTTCAGTACTTAGCTCCAGAATGAATGTGTAACAATCAGTCATGCATCCAACAAGATAGACGCATGCTGGAAGGCATATTCGACAAAGAATCCAGGCCGCATAAGGATCAGGCCGCATAGAAATCTTGGCCGGATAGACGTTGGCCGCATGATAACTTCGTCTTCTTCAGACCACAAGTTTAGCCATGGCGGAAAAGCTCCAAATCGAAAATTGTTTCCTCCATAAAAACTTTATTTTAACTCTAAATCAAGTGAACCAAAAGCCAAAACGCCTGAAATACAATGCTCTAACACCTAAAAAATTGGTTTTTCTAAAATAGCTTATTTTAATATATCAAAACCAAAAAAACTTATGGAACCCATAAAAATTATTAACTAAAAATATAGATCTACTCACATCCATCCATCAAAACCGAAAACTCCAAGTATTAAAAGTTCTTGGAATCATAATGTACACATATTAGACTAATAAAATGCAAAAAAAGAGCAATAATTGAAATATAAGGATTTTCATATCATGCAAGGTGTACTTGCTTAAATGAAAGAGGGGGGAGAAATGAAAGAATGACGGAAGAGAGAGAAAAAAAATTGCTTATATAGCTAGGATTTGAGGTTTAGACCATGAGTTCAACTCATGACCAAATCAACCAAAAAAAATAAACCATAAACCACATTAAACCAAAGAATGGGTATAGTATCAATGCAACATAATTAATATACAAGCAAGAAATAATATGTCCCAAAATGCATATATCGGGAACGGAGAGTGACAGAATAATTACAAGTTTGCCACTCCTAAAAATTACTTACCGGGTGCCCACTCCCAATTGAATTTTTTTCAGGACTATCAAAAATTTTACAGTCCTACCAATAGAAAGGACTCTCAAAATTTTGACAGTCCTACTAATTAGAAGGACTCTCAAAATTTTGACAGTCCTAAAGAAAATATGTTGAATTTTTAGGACTGTCAAAATTTTAACAACCCCTCCGGTCGCCTTCTCCATTCGCCATGCGGAAACCTCCTCTAGGTCGCCTGCCTCCGTCGTCCCTCTGAGGAGGACTCCGGCGGTGACGAAGACGACGGGAAGGTGCTCGAGTTGCGGCTCGGCGGCTGCGGAGCGGTCGATGAAGAGGTCGATGACGCGGAGAGGCGGAGAATCGCGGGAGGAGAGAGGAGAGGCCGAAGAGGATGGGGGAGGGGGAGAAGCAGAAGGAGGAGGAGGGAGGTGGAGAGGGTGGCAGCCCTAGTAAAATTTGGACTAGCCTGAGTAAAAATTCTTCCTAAATGGGCTAGCACCAATACTGGGCTACCCCCGAGTCATTTTTGTAGTGCCTTTATCATAGGCCTTTATCAAAGGAAATGAAAGAATAAGAAATTGATTTCCTTTCATTTTCTTTCCGCAAACCAAACGATATCTACATGTGTACAAGTCAACAAAAGAAAAACCTTATACTAAAATACATAATTGAGATTACCATACGAAAGTGAGACTATTTTCTAGAAAGAAAAAAAAATTTTGATATGTCCGACGTAACGTTCGAAACTTTGTGCACGCTGCTCGAAACTTTTGGGTCCGCTGCTCCAAACTCTCACCATTTATAAATGAAAGAATAATACGTCCCCACGGCTCAATCCACCGATCTTCCGCCACCCAGTCAGGATCTTATGCCTCCCTGGTT
Organism: Iris macrosiphon; assembly: GCA_036927795.1. Classification (NCBI taxonomy): domain Eukaryota; kingdom Viridiplantae; phylum Streptophyta; class Magnoliopsida; order Asparagales; family Iridaceae; genus Iris; species Iris macrosiphon. Next base: position 8,954,884 of record JAYESA010000010.1, on the reverse strand, counting down.
ACCACAAGAGTCACTCGAATTCGGCAGACTATTTTCTAGATTTCAAAATCACAAAATTAAAAATTAAAAATTAAAAATTAAAAAATCCAACACATGTATTTAAAAAAATTAATCTATATGACCTCGCTCCATGTCTTAATCCAAATATCAATTTAACCTAAATTTCTTATATAATCCAACTGTTATCCGAACGCAGTCCAGCCACACAATCCATATACAACAACTCATTGGTCCAAAAAAAAGTAAGAAAAAAATCAGTCCAAAATGAGTCAAATTTCTGATTCCTCACGTGAAACTGACGAGGAGGAGAAGCCAAGTGTGCTGAACCAGGACATCGATGACCTCTGTCACAGTGTCACGGTCAGTTAGAGTCTATACCGACGTCTCAGTATTATGGAGCTTTAACCAATGGTTCTGCTCTGCTTTGATGGAGCTGATCATGCAATCTATCATTCTGGTCCACTCATTGGCTTAGACACGGATTCTTCTGGTCTAATTAGTTTTTAGATCCTAAATTTTATATCATTTTAGAATTTAAGTTCTTACATGTCCAATTTTGAATTTTGAATTTTGAATTTGAATTTTGAATTTTTATTTTGAGTAATGATAAGATTACAACCAAAAACTTTACGATTTTATTATAACCGTCTATATGGCAGTTGTCAATTGAACTCCCTAGACGAAAGGGGAAGGATAGATAGAGGGGAATCATTTAGGGGTGAGCATTCGGTTTATTCGTTTTCAACCGAATCGAAATAGCCAAAACCAAATAAACCGAAATTCCAAAAATCTAAAACCGAAACCGAATCGAACCGAAACGAATAATCTATTTGGTTTATTCAGTTTATTCGATTGGACTATTACTATTGTTTAATGGATATGGTCCAAAGTTAGGATAGTAGTTAAATTATATTAACAATTATAATTTTATACACACATTTGTTGTGTTTTAAAGTTGTGTCCAAATTTAGATTTTAAAACGTATACATAAAAATGTTATTTTCTAAACATATACATTTTTATCACAAAATATGCATAGAATTAGAATATTTACATAATTTTATAAATCTTATTCGGTTTTTGGTTTTTGATCGAAACAAAAAATCGAAACTGAAACTGAATAAATTTTTTTAGTATTTTTAAAACCGAATTTGGTTCGGTTCGATTCAATTTTCGATCCAAAATCGAATAATGCTCAACTCTAGAACTAATTGGCAACTGTCATCTAGACGGTTGTAAGAAGATTATAAAAGTTTTGGTTGTAATTCTGATATTTTTTTTTTTCTTCTTCTTTCTGTTATACCCTCCCTCTCGTGAGTAATAAGACTGGGAAGATATAATGAGAAAAAAACCAAAAAAAAATTATAATCCAAATTTTCCAATAAGTTAGGACGTAAATTCCTAAGCTGGCTGGACACTAATTAGACCATTCCTTTTTTTTTAAGCTTCCCGTTTTCTCTAGGGACAGGACCATAAATGTGTGGTTGGGAGAATAGAAGAAGAAGAAGCAGGAACAAATTGGTGACAGTGGGATTCATAAGAGCCGATCAACATTTTATGGTTTTAATTTCCAGTAGGTGAATGTCTGCATCAGGATGTAGAGATTGATGCAGAGATTACCTGTACCCTATTCTGATACAGTGCGGCTATACTAACCGAGAGGGTGATCGTGTATCAGTCCGAAGACTGATATAACAGTCTCCTATTGAAAGTTGTGTGGGCGGGTGGGTGGGGGGAGGTGAGATCCGATAAATGCAGGAAGACTGGATCCAATGAGAGACCGTTACGTCAGTATCAGACTGACACGCAATTTTTCCCCCTAGGTTCGTTAGCCATTTTTCATTCTCGTATTCAAAACAACCAACAAAATTATAAGGTTTGGTAAAATATCAGAATCGATAACTTGGTATAAGTACAAGCGGTATTTTTGACAGTTTCGAATTAAAATATTAAAAAAATTATATTAAAATTAAATAATTCTTAACAAATTATCAAATGTTAGAAATTTGTTTTGTATATTTAAGTCATGATTTCAAGTTTTTTTTTTTTTTGTTATTTGTATAGCTTTAAAATTAAATAAATAATACTCATTATTTGTAATTTGGTTACATGATGATTGGTTTACCTATACATTTAGACATAGTTTTCTGTATTACTTAGTATATATGCACGTACAACCTACGCATTTTATAGATTATTATTAGACAAACTAAACGATAAGCTGTTTAGGAAGACTAAAAGACCAATATCTTACTTATTCTAAATTTGAAATTATATTATTATATATATTATTTTATACCTGCATATAAGACTATTTAAAAAACCAAAAAAATGGCTCATGTAATTATCTAGTTGTCACTATTAACTTTAATAAATAATGTTAATTAGTAAATATATAAAATAGTATATTTGGAAAGAAAAAAAAATTTACGATGAAGATAATATATATATATATATATATATATATATATATATATATATATATAGAGAGAGAGAGAGAGAGAGAGAGAGTTATTTACACTAACTATCCATATGTTTTTTTGTTTATAACATGGAGTACTCCTGCTTTTAAACTATTTACACTAACCACCCCTACTTTTTTGGTTTATTACACAGGGTACCCTTACTTTAAGATATAAATAATAATAAAAATTATTTATAACACTATCTACCTCTATTTTTAAAATTTTTTTCAAAATGGAGGGATGGTCAGTGTAATTTGTTTAAAAGCAGAGGTACTTCCCCGTGTTATAAACCAAAAATATATGAATAGTTAGTATAAATAACCCATATATATATATATATATATATATATATATATATATATATATATATATATATATATATATATATATATATATATAAAAGAAAAAAGGGATATGAGCCATAGGCTCATATTCCTACATGAGCCAATAGACACGTGGACCAATAGGAATGGAGTGTACTAGTGCACATGTGTGCACATGAGATGTAAAAATACATTTCTATTGGTCCACATGTGCATGGCTCATATAGCAATATGAGCCTATGGGTCATATCTCGTTTACTCGTATATATATATATATATATATATATATATATATATATATATATATATATATATATATATATATATATATATAATTTTTATGTGTGGACATCCGCACTTCCTAAGTTGGAAGCACCAACGACGGGTTGGGGGATTCGACATGTGCCCTCCCGGCCAGGGGTCCCGGTGTGCAGCCAGGGTAAGCTACACACGTCCATATATATATATATATATATATATATATATATATATATATATATATATATATATATATATATATATATATATATTATTATTATTATTATTATTATTATTTTTCAGCCGGACCTAGCGTCGTCTGGAGATTCCTTTTGGGGGCGATTCATCTTCTCTCCCCCTGGCCGCCCGGTTGGCCACGGGGCGGCGGCCCCGCACCACCCGGATCTCTTCGCCACCCCCTCACTTGCTTCCCCTGAGACCGTCCTTTTTGGGTCTTCTCCCCTCTCCGTCGGGGCAGGACTCCCCTTTGTTCCGTCGGCGGGCTCTCGGTGCTGCTTCCTTCTTCTGGCGATCGCCTCGCCTCCCCCGGAGCCTACCTCGCCCCTCTCTTCCCCCTCTTCATCGGATTTGGGCTCCCCTGTTGTCCTCCAATAGGATCCTTGAGCTGCTCCTCCTCCCTTGCAGGCGCTTCGGCGTCTTTTCCCTTTCATCGGTTTGGAGCTCGATTTTCTGGGAAGGAGAAGGCTAAGGGGGTTGCGCCTTCACCCGCTATCATCCCGACAGTCCCTTTCGCCCCCTCGGCTCGGCTGCTAGGTTAATCCGGGCAACAGTTGGTGCGGTGCACCCTCCTGGTGCTCGAGCCTCGACGGACTTTCCTGGGTTAGTAGTTGCAGCATCGGTGGAGGCTGTTGTCGACCGCTAGTTGTAGCTCACGTTGCCGCTCTGTAGGATCATGTAACACCTCTAGAGGGGGTGAATAGAGTAAGTGCGTGTGCAGCAGAAAATAATCACCAATTAAAAATTCTAAGTTTAAGGACTACTTATAAACTGCAGAAATAAATATAATCAGAGTATAAGTAAAGTTCAGAAAGCAAACTCAAACACAGAGAATGTTATCCTGGTTTTTCTAGTAGAGGACTAGTCCAGGCCCGAGAACTCTTGCTCGGTGTTTATCCACTATTTATGAAATAGAGTACACACGGACCTTTGATCCGAAGAGCATGCAAACTTCTTACAACACGAGCTTTTGATCCGAAGAGCTCAAAAACTTCAGACGGGAATAGAAAACAGCTTTTTAACCAAGCTTGTACAACTCGACTCAACTTCTAATCGGAACGCCACTTGGGCACTTAGAAGAAAAGGGAGTTGACTTGGTGTCACGTCCTAGTCCCAAAATATCGAGGAACTGGACACGTGGCAATGGCCAGCAGCACGCACCGATGGACAAACCCAATTTAATGGATCCATCGGGGCATACTTAAGATGTATTACAATGATCAGGGTTTACTATTCTCATCCACAGAATAAACACAGCAATATCAACAAAAATTATTTAAACAACATCCAGTCACAAGTAAGTAAAATCGGGGAACAACCCGATATTAAGTCTGTTACAAATGTTCATTTAAACAGGAATAAAAGAGTTTATTTACCAATAAAAACTGAGCATAGAGAAGCAGATGTTCAGGAAAAGTCCTCAGCGATCACCTCGTCCTCAGGGTCTGGTACTGTTCCGAGAAGTGCTCATATTCCGTACACCTCAGGGTAGATCTCGTCTGCTAATCCTGGGGACATAATCCATTCCAGGTCCTCAGAGGACATAGCAAGGTACAGAAAATACAAGCCAAAATAAATGCAGTGCAGAAATAAAGAAAATAATAGGATAAATAAATAAACCAGCTAAGTGATATGCAAGTGAGAGTTTTTAGTCATACTCGGGCTAAGACTCCTACAGGATCAGTGTCGGAGAAACCCATAGCAGTATTTTCTCGAAGGGCCAGTACGGTACCAAAGCTCTGTGTCAGAGTCTAAGGCACAATCCATTAAAGCATTATATATATATATATATATATATATATATTCAGCCTTTTGTATGGTAAATCTCTCCCCACCCAATGTAATCTCACGTCACAGTTTCATAATGTCTCATGTTCATGTCACGCAAGATCAACTAATGCATTAAGTCATATATTAAGATCTAAGAAAATAATGTCCAAGTCATGAAATCTGTATCCTATACAGAACCACCTTGAATATTTTAGGAAGATTCTGTCTCATGATCAGTGTCAGGTGTCCTAGGTATAATGTACTTAATATGGCAAGTACAAGAATGTAAATGTCATGATATCCATCTCTAGTTGACCTTACCCAACCCCGCGTACGGTGTTGGCACCCGACTATTAATCGGACGCTAAATAAGTCACACGGTCCTAGGTTTAAGCATGTACAACAATTAATTAAGTTAAGTAAATAAGTAACAATACTGCAAGATTTTGGCAAGGTACACTTGCCTGGGGTTCCGGCTCCAATTGTAGCTCTGACTTCAGCGGGATTTGCAGGCAGTACTCTGGTTGCTGAAATAGACATCACCATCAGATCCAGAAATTATTAATCAGCTAAAAACGCCTGTCCTTGAGTCCAAATTGAACACAAGGGCAAAAATAATATTTTTAAGTCAAAGCGGGGACCACATGTGGGCCGCTTTGTACCGAAAAATGTGTCAGAACCAAAGGTCTCCAAATTTGTCAAACTAAGTGTCAACAGGTTAGGAACGATGATACGAACCCAACGGAACTTTTAGAAATGGATTCCGATGAGCCGTTCACAAAATCGCCCGTCAAGTGGAGCCTATGGGGCCCACGATACGCGATTTTGTCAATGTTCTCAGAATCGAACCAAACTTGGGTCACAGGACCAACGTATTGCTACGAGTCTGATGGCATAAGTTTTGTCTCGATCCGACGTGTGTACACTAAGTTACAGCGAGATCCAGAAAGGATGGATATATGGCGTTGTCGGCGGATACGCGTTGATTCCGGTGTGCACGCACATTCAAATCAACTTCTGTGAAATCCCGCACGTCCGTATTGACGGCGCGCACGTATCGGTGAAGATCGTACGCGACCAAGTTGTCCCGTTTGGCGGGGCGTACTCAGTTCCGGGTAAAACAGGGCATTGGTTTTCCTGTTTTTGGATCGCGGTTTGCGATCGCCACAGGACGTGATGCACCGAGCGGGTTGTACGGGCATCGAGAGGGTCACACAGGGTTCGCATTACAACAGACGGAATCAAAAATTGGGCAGCAAGGAGAGAGAAATGGGTACCTGAACAGAGCTCCAAAAACCGAGATTTCCGTGTCCGTGTCGACACGACGTGTCCGAGTTCTAGGGTTAGGGCTCGATGACTGGAGACTTCGCCGGAGGGTGCTGGGGCACGGCTGAGGGAGGCGGAGCGGCTCGCTGGTGGCCGGGCGGCGCTCGGGGACGGCCGGCTGCTGCTGAAGTCGGGGTCCGGGCGGCTGGCAGAGGAGGCTCGGGTGCTGGGCTTCGGGAGGAGGAGATTCTGGAGGAGGAGGAGTCGATGTCGTCGGGCGGCTGGGGACTGGTCGGCGAAGGTCGGGGGTGACTTCGGCGGAGGCGGAGGCGGCGTCGGGCTGCGGGAAGGAGCTAGGGCAGAGGAGAGCAGGAGGAGGGAGGCGAGCGGCGAGGCGGGAGGCGGTGGCGGCGTCGCGGGCGGGGAGTCGAGGCAGAGCCGGTGGTGGTGGGGGTTTTTGGCGGAGCTGGAGGAAGGAGGGCGGACGGAGGCGGAGAGGAGAGGGTTGGAGGGGTTTATATAGGCGGACGGGAAGGCGGTGGGGCGGCCGGTGCGGAGGAAGAGGAAGAGGAGGGGCTGGCGAGCGTTTCGGAAGCGAGGCGGCGCTGGGAGGCGAACGGGCGACGGGTCGGCCGGCGGAGGGGAGGCCAACGGTCGCAGTCGGGCGGTTAGGGATTGGGAGAGAAAGGTTGGCGGGTTATCGGGTCTACGGGTCGGGTCGGGTCAGGCGGATCCGGCCCGATCCAATAAAAATTTGAATACGGGTCGGGTCGGGTCGGGTTTCGGGTCGCGGGTTAGACCCGGATCCGACCCGCTAAGGATTTGGTTCGGTTTATTAAACCGGTCCGGTTCAGCAGTTTGGTTTGTTTTGGTTCAAGTGAACCGGGTTCAGGATTTAATTAAATAATTAGTTTTTAGGGCTTTAAAAATGCTTCCGGGGTCCAATAAATTCCCGGAAAATTACCCTATGTCTAGTTTTTCATTTTACACTAGAAAATATTATTTTCATAATATTTTAATATTATTTAATATCATTTAAAAATTATTTAATAATTAAAATACCTTAGTTTAGTTAGAGAAAAATCTGAGAAAATTCCAGAAAATTGTGAAAATTTCCAAATTAAAATTTCTTGAAAAATCAGGGGTTTTACACTTGGGAATGAGAAAGATTAAAGCTCTTTTGAGTAATATAGAAAAAGAATATTTGAGTGAATGAGTTGTATTAAAATGTGGAAATTCTTTTCTATTTATAGAATTTTTCTGAGCCGAGTTGGGATGCTTTAACTTTCATAAATTTGAACGTTAGAGCCTAGTCATCCGGAAGAGGAGGCTGACTAGAAAATCGATTTAGGGTAACCAAGTTTGATCCGAGTTCGGACAGAACTCGTACCGAGTTCGGTTAGAACTCGCCCCGATTTCGGTTGTTCATATTCCATATTGTTTTGACTTGGATTGTTGAGTGGGTTTGGGTTTAGGATCGAATCCAAAAGAATTACTGGTCTAGGTTGGCTTATGTATGAGTGGACTTTGGATATAGGTGCAATCTAAATACGAAAATTTTGTTCCGACTCACATAAGTCCTTAGACTCAAAAAGTAAAAATTACATAACAAAGTATAAAAAGTAACCCAAACACAATCATCTTGTAACTGCTTGTGACGAAGGATTGCGACGTCTTTCAGAACAAATTTATCTAAGTTGCAATGTATCGATTCGTAGTTTGGATCGTTTATTAAAATCGGTTTGACCATGACCAGATGGGCCAACAATCTCTTCCATTTTGATAATTGACAAAACTGTGACTGATACGACAACTAAGATTAGATATATATTGTTCATGATATGTTGCTCCCCCGCAATAATAGATATGTTGCTCCCCCGCAATAATAGCTTGCAATGTTGATATCTCGATATGTCTCCCCCGTTGTCACTTGATCAAAATGGAAAACCTCCCCCGTAAAGTTGGAGCCAAGGTAAATAAGAAATGTGAAGCAAGAAATGACATAATAAATGCAATATAACAAATATAAAGGAAGCAACCATAAAATAGCATTCTATAGGAATATTTTGTAAATGAAGAGCAATATAAGCTTGCCAAATGTTAAACAAGTACAAAATATCATCGATCTAAAGGTAACATCTCATAAAAGTCTCATAACTAAAGAAGCATAACTAGAAATAATATCTCATAAAGATTAACATCTTCTCATAATGCTAATATTATCACTAAATACTAAGTTAATGATCTCTACTCTACTACTGAAAAGTTAGATCAATTTTGTAAGTCAAGATTTTAGGGTTTAGGACAATTAAAAATTAATTATTACTCTGTATTCCATATTGTATCGATCATCTCAGGTTAGATGTAGGGGCCGGATCCCAGCTAGCGGTGGTCCGAAGATACTTAAATACCGTATCGATTAAGGTTATTTATACCTCTTTGACAAAATGGCCATTTCGGCTTGTATCCAAAATAATTTTTATATTTACATAAATGTAGAGTAGTAAAATAAATAAGTTATGTAGTATCGGAGTCCAAAATACCTAATTCTCAACGAATAAAATTGAAGCGATCTTCAGCTAAGGGTTTAGTAAAAATATTTGCAAGTTGATGTTCTGTGTTAATAAATTCTAAATAGATATTACCTTGGAATTGATGATCTCTTAAAAAGTGGTATATCTCTTAAAAAGTAGTGTCTAATCTCAATATGTTTAGTGCGTGAATGACATATTGGATTCTTAGTGAGATTTATAGTGCTAGTGTTATCACAAAAGATAAAAATATTTTTAAAGGATAACTTATAGTATTCTAAAGTTTGTTTCATCCACAAAATTTGTGCACAACAACGTCCTGGATATACTCAGCTTCAGTAGTTGATAATGCAACAGAATTTTATTTCTTATAAAACCAAGAGACTAGAGACTTTTTTAATAAATGACAAGTACCGCTAGTACTCTTACGATCGACCTTGCATCTAGCAAAATCAGCATCAGAATAACTAACAAGATCAAAGGATATAGTTTTTGGATACCACAAGCATGTCGTTTGAGTACCCTTAAGGTATCTAAGAATACGCTTAACTGCACATACATTTGATTCCTTAGGGTTAGCATGATATCTAGCACATAGGCATACAGAAAACATAATATCTGGACGACTAATAGTTAGGTATAGAAGACTACCAATCATACCTCGATAGGCTTGCCATTTTCATCAAGATCAAGTTTGGTTGATGTTGTCATTGGAGTTTCAATAGAATTTGCATTGTCCATATCGAACTTCTTTAGCAAATCTTTTATGTATTTCGCTTGATTAATAAATATTTTTTGAGAGTTCTGTTTGATTTGTAATCCCAGGAAGAAAGTAAGTTCTTCCATCATGCTCATTTTGAATTTCTTCTGCATACACTTAGCAAACTCGTTATATAGCATCTCATTAGGAGATCCAAAGATAATATCATCTACGTAAATTTGTACTAATAAGAGATTATCATCATGAGATTTTATAAAGAAAGTAGTGTCAACTTTCTCTTTTGAAAAACTATTTTCAAGTAGGAAGGAGCTAAGGCACTCATACCAAGCACGAGACATCAAAAGTTTCTGTGCTTTGAGTTACCTTCTTCTTGATTGTAACCTTGAGCTACAAGACATGCTTTGTTACGAGTGACCAACCCATCCTCATTAAATTTATTTCAAAAAACCCATTTGGTACCAATGACTAGATAATCATTAGGTCTGGGAACGAGTTTCCAAACTTGATTCCGTTCAAATTGGTTGAGTTCCTCTTGCATTGCGAAAATCCAAAATTTATCATCAAAAGCTTCTAAAATATTTTTAGGTTCTACTTGAGAAATAAAAGCAATATTTGTAATAAGATCTCTAGTTGCAGAACGAGTTCTTACACCTTTCGATATCTCACAAATTACCAAGTTCTTTGGATGGTTAGTTAAAATTTGTAATCTTTTAGGTAAGCTGTCCAGATAACTTGTTCCAGTTTCATCTTCAGGAGTCTTGTTGGAGGTTAGCCTAATATTTTCATCATCACTGTCACTTGCTACTTGACTGTTAAGCTCATCAAAAGTAACATTAATCGATTCTTCAATAGTCATATACTTTTTATTAAAAATTCTACAACCTTTACTCTTTGCAGCATAACCAAGAAAAATACCTTCATCAGCCTTGGAATTAAATTTACCCCAGTTATCCTTAGTATTCAAGATAAAATATTTGTAGCCAAATACTTTGAAATAACCGATGGTAGAAATTCTTTTAAACCAAAGCTCATAGGGAGTCTTCTTCGATATAGGTCGAATAAGAACCATATTCAAAATATGGCATGCTGTATTGACAGCCTCAGCCCAAAACTATTTCGGAAGGTTATACTGATTTAACATGACCCTAGCCATATCGCCAAGAGTTCTGTTCTTCTTGTCACGCCCCAGTCCCAAAATGTCAGGAACTAGGCCACGTGTCACTGGCCAGCTGACACGTCACTAAGGGCTTAATCCACTTTGATGGACCCAAAGGAACGTGCTACACTGTCCTAAAATACTACAAGTACAAACAGGTATATCTATCTCATCCACAACAAGATGTCAGAAAAGCAAGTGCTGAATATATATATGAAACTGAGTCTGATACAGTACACAACTGGTGAGTATACAAGCCTACTACAAAAACTGATAATAGCGCAGAAAAATCAGATAGACTAAGCAGCGTCTATCTGAGAAAACATCTCCATCTCCAGGTGGCAGGCCTCTATGGTCAAGCATACTCTGAGGGTGTCTCCTCGAGCTCCTCCTCGGTAGCACATCTAGCCTCCTGATCAGGGCCGTACACAGTGGGGTAGAAAGCCTCGTCTAGATCTGGCAGGGAACCAGGTCCTCAGTGGGACGTAACAAGATACAGGAAAATGACATGCCATGTAATGTAAAGACTGAATAAATAAATAATAAATACAGGGTGCTAACCATTCTAAGTGAAATGCAAGTAAAGATCTTGTAGTACGCATGGGAATGTGTGGCTAGACATACGCTGACGTAATTCACCAATCGTGATGACTGGCTAGTATATGTGTCGTATGCCCCTGGACTCACGGGTAGCTCTGCAATCGACCATCTCTGGTACGAAGGTATAAAACATTATTGGAGGGGGTGTCCCATACGTCTACTAGTTATCTTTCCCATCCCAATGAAACTAAATATCAAGTCGTACATTTCCTGAGTTATTCTAATCCGTGATGCGGGTCACACGTACTGGTAGCTAATCAAATACGCAGCTCACATCCATATATGTAATACAACCATGTTGCGTGTTCCCGTGATAGGGTCTAGGAGAATATCAGGATACTCTCACAGTGTTGGTGAGTCTGTAATACTAAGTTAATTATATTAAATGTCAACATATCAGCTGACTGTACCCAAGGCAGTCTCAGGTAATCATGAAATATAAAATTCAGAAACAAGCATATATCAATAATTTAATTTTAACAGTAACTTGGCAAGGTATACTTGCCTACTCCCTGATAGTGTTGATAACCTGATCTCACAGTCAGGTTTGAGGTTGCTGGTGACAGGGGGTCACTGGCTGTGCTGTAGTTGGTTTCTGTTAAAATAGATATGGTTCGTGAATATCATGGTTGCAAATAATAAGTATACATTTATATATACACATATATAATATAGATATATATATAGTATGTATACATATAGATATAGTATATATAACAGTATAAAGAACAGACAAATGCAGGTATAAATATATAGCAATTATAATAGTAGCAGGGTATATCCACTGCTATATACATATATAATAATATAAATTGAAATGACAGGGCAGAAAGTAAATAGATAATATATATATATAAATTGAAGGACAGTGCAAGAATTGTAAATGTATATATATATATAGGTTGTAATATCCAGCTCAGTAATATATAATAAATAGTAAATTGAAATGATATTGCAAGAATTGAAAATATGTATATATGTATAAGCTGTATTATCCAGCAATATAATATAACTATTATCAGGGTCTATATGTGACCACTGGATAATATATACATATATAATAAATTGAATAAGTGCATATAAATAATAAAAAGAAAATGCATAGCATATGTATACATATATATATACTGTGTATATTCACAGTGAATAATATAATTAATATATAGTACATAATATATATATTCTAGATATATATAATATATACATATATATAATATATAGACATAACATATATAGTTATATATATTATATACATATATATATATATATACATATTTATATATATATATATGTAAATATACATAGTATACATATACAAATACATATATATTAGTAGTATATATACACATATATAATATATTATAGTAATATATATGTATACAGTATAATTATACTGTATTTATATAGTATAATAATATAATACATATATATATATATATATCATATATATACATATATATACATATATATATACATATACATAAATACGTATATACATATATATATAGAGTTAGGGTTTATACCTACTGGCAGGGGGGTCCCACGCGGTGTTGCCGGCGGGAGGGCGGCGGCGGAGGCGGCCGGAGGTGACCGGAGGAGGAGCAGCAGCAGCAGTGACTGCTAGCAGCAACTGCAGCAGCAGCAGCTTGTGAAGGTGGTAGCGGCGGCTGCGGCGGAGGGGACGGCGGTGCAGGGTGGGGGAACGGCGGAGGGAGGAGTGGCGGTGAGGTTGGTGGTGGTGGCGGGGGTCTACGGTGGCTGTGGTGGCGGCTAGAGGCGTCGGGGGTGAGGGTGGCAGTAACTAGGGTTAGGGGGTGGAGGCTGCTGCGGGGGCTAGGGCGGCCGGAGGGGGTGTCGTGGGGAGGTGAGGTGGTGGTGGTAGGTAGGGGAGGTCGGGGCGAGTCGAGTGGGGGTGGTGGTGGCGGTGCACGGTGGCCGGAGACGGCGGGGGAGGTGGTTCGGGTGGTGGTGGCTGTGGGTGATAGTGTTGGAGGAGTGGGCTTGCGGGGGTTCAGGGCGGCGGAGCAGGCGGTGGCTGGGGGTGGGACTTGGCCGGAGGGGAGAGGGGGTCAGGGCGGAGGGTCGGGCAGGGTTTGGCCGGAGGCGGTGGTCGGAGGTGGTGGCTGTGAGGGTTTGAAAAGAGAGGGGGGGTCGGGTTTTATAGGGATTGTAGGCAATGGCAATTTCGTAAATAAGTGGAAGTCTAGGGTTATTTTGGTAATTTTGGTTTTTGGGATATTTCTACAGGATTTTTCCAGAATAATTAGGTGGGTCCCATGTCACCTATTCCCTATCCAATGAGGTTATGCCACCTCACATGCATTTTGCATAAAAACCCCTAACTTTTCATAAATTGCATAAAAGCATAAAATTTGTATTTTGCGTAATTTCGTAATTTACCAAATTTCAATTACTGATTTCCCGAAATTCTGAATTGTACAGAAATGAGGGAAATAGCTGGGGAAAATATTTTGGACAGTGTGGGGTGAGTCTGGGCAGATGTAGGGACTGATTTTTCAGATGATATGGTCATCGTATTTATTATTTAATAAATACTGCGCACGGTGTTCACTAATTATTTAGAGGCTATTAGGGTCATAATTTTTCTATGGTGTCAATACGATAATTGTAATACAATTATAGTAGAATATTATCGTATTTTTGGTTGGGCAAACAGATGCCTACTGGTCCTCAAATCTCTAGGGATACAGAGATGGGTAAAGAGCAGAAATTTAAATAGGAAATAATTATGTACGTTTGTAACGATATTTGTGCGTCTAAAACGAAGCACCAAACGAGGTTTCTGGAAGTTGCACAAAATACAAAAAAAGTAGTCTAACAAGTCTAGAGTAGGAATGTGAAATTTGTTTAGGTTTAACAGCTAGTGTGATGCCCTAATTAATTATGTAATAAACAGGTGCACAATCAATAGAATATATAATAAATAAAATTTTAAAAAGTTGTCATAATTCTAATTAGTCAAAACTAATCCTAAATTACTGAAATCTGGTCGAGGGAGTTTATACTTCTGCTCCACAACACCATTTTGTTGAGAAGTTTTAGGACAGGAAAATTTATGCACAAATCCATTTGAATCACAAAAAGTTTTGAAATCAGAATTTTTGAATTCGCCTCCATGATCACTTCAGACATGAGTAATCATGAAGCCTTTTTTATTTTGTATCTTTTTGCAAAAGGTAACAAATTCTGAAAAAACTTTACTTTTATTTTCTAGAAAATAAATCCAAGTATATCTAGAAAAGTCATCAATAATAACATAGGCATAAAGCTTACCACAAAGACTAGCGACTCTGCTTGGTCCAAATAAATTCATATGCAAAAGTTGAAGGGGTCTAGAAGTACTTACAGCGTTTATTGATTTAAACGAAGATATTGTTGCCTTATTCTTTTTACACTAAGCATAGACCATATCTTTCTTAAAGGTAATTTCAGTTAAATCCCTTACCAATTTCTTTGAAGATAGTCTAGCTATAGCGTCCATATTTGCATGTCCAAGGCACATATGCTACAACCAGCTTTCATCTTTGGTTGCGTATAAGCATCTTCATGTATTGTTAGTATTTTCTGAGAGATAAAAAACATATATATTATCTTCTCTTATTCCCTCATAAGTTATTTTACTAGTAGATCTATCATAAATAGAATTTTTTTTTTTTACAAAATTAATGCCATAACCATGGTCAGCCAATTGACTAATGCTAAGTAGGTTATTTTTTAATTCTATTACTAAAAATATATCTTTAATAACATGAGAATGATGAATACCTATATTAAAATTACCTATAATATATCATTTTAGATTATTGACGAATGAGACGTATCCTTCTTTCTTCATCGATAGAGTTGCAAATAGATTTGCATCACCGGTCATATGATGTGAGCAACCGCTATCGAGAATCCATTCGCTTCTAGTGTGAGAGGGAAGGTCCACCTACAACAACAGTTGAAGATATAACCTTTGGTACCCACTTTCTTGAGGGTCCTGATATGTTAGTTTTCGAAACCCATATATATACATGCATATCAACTAATTTTCTAATTCTACATTATCGTGATATGTCCCCTTTAATACCACAATAATGACATGTAGCAAATGTGTTGATACTTGGGACAGAGGCATGATATATATGTGAGGCAATATCCTTTGATTTACATAGATACTTGTAATAGAATGCATGATTTGAAGGTTTGGCCTTTATGGGCTTTGTGTTCTTGGGCCTTGAGTGACACGTGTTAGATTGGAAAGCAGTCTGTACATGCTATTTTTCTAATATAATTTTCAACTTTTTGGAAGTGTCATATAACTCTGGATTTCTAGCAGTTAAAGCATTAATTCTAATAAGTGCATCACTACTCTTTTTCTTCTCTATTTTATAATCTTCTTTGAGCTTAATATAATCCTTGTCGTGTTGCTCATTTCTAAGAAGTGCTTCATGTAAGTTCAATCTAACTGATGTTAATTCATCTGAATCACTTGTGGATTGTATCTTTCTGATATCATCTAGGAGTGTGGACAATCTATCAATCTCAAATTTTTGTGCCTTGAGTTCCCTCTTTGAGTTTTTGTATTTATCAAGTAGTGCTTTGTGATCATCTAGAAGGTCACTAAAGGCATCACCTAGTTCATCAAATATAAAGTCATCATATAGGGGGTTCGTAGATACCTGATCAAATGCCATTAAGCACACATTTGCAGAGTTACAAGGATTCTTTTTTTCTTCAGAATTGCTTGCTTCGCTTTTACACCATATGCTTGTCTTAGCATTTTCTTCTACTTCCATATCGCTAGCTTATTTTTCATGCATGTTCGTATAAGTAGCTTCAATAAGTTTTCAGATCTCATATGAAGTTGCACAAGAAGAAATACGATTAAGTTCATTATTGTCTAAAGCAAAATAAAGGGCATTTATTGCTTTTGCATCAAGACTAGCTAATCTCTTTTCTTCTTCCGTGTAGTCATAATAAGGTTTGTTAACAATATTGGAAGTAAAAGCTAATCCATGTCTTCCAATAAGTGTAATTGTTTCTATCAACACATGAAGGTCTATCTATGGATTGTATTTATTTTGTAAAGTTAGCCATGAGTATTCTAAAGTGTATAAACTAAGCACAGTTTAATGAAAACCTGCTCCGATACCAATTATAGGAGCAATTGGGATCAGAAACAAATTCAGAGAGTACCTGCTCTTATACCAATTGTAGGATCGTGTAACACCTCTAGAGGGGGTGAATATAGTAAATGCGTATGCAGTAAAAAATAATTATCAATTAAAAATTCTAAGTTTAATGACTACTTATAAACTGCAGCAATAAATATAATCAGAGTATAAGTAAAGTTCATAAAGCAAACTCAAACACAGAGAATTTTATCACGGTTTTCCTCGTGGAGGACTAGTCCAGACCCGAGAACTCTTGCTCGGTATTAATCCACTATTTATGAAATATGGTACACACGTGCCTTTGATCCAAAGAGCACGCAAACTTCTTACAACATGAGCTTTTGATCCGAAGAGCTCGAAGACTTCAGACAGGAATAGAAAATAGCTTTTTAACCAAGCTTGTACAACTCGACTTAACTTCTAATCGGAACGACACTTGGGCACATAGAAGGGAAGGGAATTTTCTTAGGAATGAGAAAGATAAAAGCTCTTTTGAGTAATAGAGAAGAAGAATGTTTGAGTGAATGAGTTGTATTGAAATGTGGATATTCTTCTCTATTTATAGGATTTTTCTGAGCCGAGTTTGGGCCAACTTTGGATGCTTTAACGTTCATACATTCGAACATTAGAGTCTAGTCATCCGGAAGAGGAGCCTGACTAGGAAATCGATTTAGGGTAACCGAGTTCGGTCCGAGTTCGGTTAGAACTTTCCCTGAGTTTGGTTGGTCATATTCCAGATTGTTTTGGCTTGGATTGTTGAGTGGGTTTGGGTTTAGGGCCGAATCCAAAAGAATTACTGGTCTGGGTTGGCTTATGTATGAGTGGACTTTGGATATAGGTTCAATCTAAATGCTAAAATTTTGTTCCGACTCACATAAGTCCTTAGACTCAAAAAGTAAAAATTACATAACAAAGTATAAGTAACCCAAACACAATCATTGTGTACAGCTTATGGTGATTGTAGGTTATAGGTTTTAGTTATATGGTGATTGTAGGTTATAGGTTTTAGTTAGTACATCAACTCAAATTTTTTTGTTTGTGTCTGACTATTTGTGTAATCCTCCAATAGTTATCCTGGATTTTAGGCTACAAAAATCTTGTGGAAAAAAAAAATTATATATATATCTTGCATGTAAGATTATTTAGGAAAACCAAAAGACAACTTTCTTAATTACCTACCTGCCTCTATCAACTTTAACGAATAATTTTAATTAGTAAATATATAAAATGATATAATTGGAGGAAAAAATTCACGGTAAAGCTGAACTTCTTTTATTATATAGTAGTATAGATATGTTACTTTTTGTTAGTTTTAAATAGAATAATATTAATGTAAATGAATGTTGTGAATTTATAGATGGTTAATTCTAAAGGCACATCAAAAGATGCTCAGGATAGTCCAATTCTTTTGTATTTATTTACAAGTTTGCTAACGAAAAAATATGCTCGTGGTTGTCCAAAAAAAATTTAGGACTGTCAAAATGTTTGACAGTCCTACCAATATACTGGATTATTAAAAAAATTGATAGTCCTTCCAATAGTTAGGACTGTCAAATATTTTGACAGTATGCCTATTTCAGGGCTGTCATAAATTTTGGCAGTCATTCTAATAGGAAAGACTGTTAAAAAATTTAACATCCCGTCATCTTTAGGACTGTCAAATTTGTTGACAGTCCTCGACGACGACGAGTGCATCAACAAAGGGGGGATCATCTACACAGCCTATGGCCACAATGGCACCATCCCCTGCCCCGTCCTAATCAATGCCATCATTGACGCTGGCGCCCCCTAACGCCCTCGACGGCTGCAGCTTCCTTCTCTTCTTCACCACTGCCTCATCATCCGAAGAGCTCGTCTAGGGAGCCAAAATCGATAGGGCCACCTACGTGGGGATCTAAAGGGTCCCGCTAACATTGGTGGCGATAGCAGGGACGGTACCGGTCCCCATCGCGGCGACGATGGTAGGCTCGGCGTGGTGAAGGAGCCAGCGGATGCTCTCCCCGTCGGACTTGTGGACGGTCTCCACCTGCCTCTTCCACCTGCAGCCGACGTTTGATTTCTTAGTGGCTCTAGCACAGACTACCGCGTAGGCGAGCAGTGGCGACGAAAGTAATTTTTTTGGGGAAGGGCAGTAGCAGCGGCTGGGCGGGGAGGGGGTTAGCACTCCTCCTTACTACTGGGGAAGGGCAGTCAAAAGTAATTTTTTTGCTTTCATAAGTAAAATTTGCTTCAGTCTGGACTAGTACCAAGTAATGGGCTGTCCTGAATAACACTACTAGAATAAGTCAAATTAGGGACGTCTGAAACGTCGCTAAATAACATAAAAATGTCGCTAAAAAATTTTAGCGACATAATTAGCGACATTTCAGTGACGTCGCATTTTAGCTAATCGCTGACAGAAAAATGTCGTAAAACGTTGCTATAGCGACGTTTACTAGCGATGTTTAGGCGTCGTTAATTTTTTTCACATTAGCAGCGTTTAGCGACGTTTCGTCGCTAAATCGGCGATGTGTTGTTTGTCGCTAAAAGTCGCTATTTTTTTCTATTTAGCGGTATTTTACAACATATTTAACGACATTTTGCTAACCTGGCAAATACTGCCATGTCAGCAATTTAGCGATATTTAGCAACATAATTAGCGACATTCTGATACAGTTAGCGACGTATTTAACGACGTATATAAACGTCGCTAAATTACAAAAAAAATTAAAAAAAATTCTGAAAAAATGTATGCTTTCTGTTTGTCATATAATTAGTCATATATCTTTGCAATATCAAAGTTCATAAAAATAGACAGACCCTGAGCAACCCTCCGTTGAATTTCATGGGTTCGCCGACCCCTTCGGTGGAACACTCAACACCGATAAATTAACATACATTTAATATGAATAATAAAATAAAATTTGAAGAAAATGACACATTGGAATTACAAACCGAGTCTCAAGAAAACCCCGTCATAAAGAATGCAATAAATATCCACACAATTAAGTGCAAGAAATAAAGTCTGAAAGCCCCAATAAATATATAATATTCATAAATAACCCAATATCATGGGCCAAACCCAAGCAACCAGTAAACTGTACTAACTAGGACTACTGCGAATCTGGAGGAGAATGAGCACCGGTGCACACCAGGGATAAGAATAACTCATATTGCTCCCGTAAAATCGACACCGATGTCAATGAAGAAGGCAGTAATGTCGGTGGAGTCGGTGTCGATGAAGGCGCACCAGGAGGACGTATCTGCTCCAACGATGTTAGTCGATGGTTGTATGAATCCATGGTAGATAACTATATCGTACTGCTAGCAGTCATTGAATCATGTATCATCCTCAGCCTCTCGCCCATGGATAGCTGTGATGCTTGTAGCTCCGTCACGCTGCGCTCTGTTGACGCTCTAAGATCAATAATGCCATGCTCCATCCTCTCGATCATATTCCTGAGCAACTTTGTAGAACAAAGATCTCTGAAGAATATGTTGAGCTCTGTCAATGGATCCCAGATGACCTGCGGTAAGAATTCTCAAAATGCAATCAAAATTAATCCCTCCATAAATACGTGACAATCGTGGTTCTTCATACCCATCAGTTTGTTCTCCTTGAGGTCGACGCATCTTCTCAAGTTTGACACGTACCCATCGAGAAATTTTAGGCCTTGAATCCATCTACAAACTCTCCATTTATCCTCTTTCTCCAATGAGAAAATTGCGGCTGCTTTAACTTTCCATTCCCTACCTCTATCAAATGTAACGCAGGACGTCTACATTTTCTTCTAAATCCAACCTGGCCTTCGAATTATCTTTCGTCTTCCCATTTATGTCTATTACAGTATTAATTATATTTTCAAATATATTCTTCTCGACATACATGACATCAAGGTTATGTTTGATCAGATTGGTGCTCCAATATGGCAGATCCTAGAATATACTCCTCTTTGTTAAGTTATGAGTGCGACCAAATCTGTCACACTTGTACCCCTTAACGGGCTCTTCGATAGCACTTGGTAAATATTTTATCTCTTTCCATATTGTGTATTCGGGATACCTTGGCGGTGGATTGGCTTTATCCACAACGTCGGCACGAAAAGCATTCATGTTCATCCGGTACGGATAATCATTCGGCATAAATTATCGATGACAATCGAAGGACGGTTTTCCTATGTGTTTCAAACAAAAAGTCTTAGTACGGTCCATGTAATACAGACATGAGAGACGTCTATGAGTGCTCCATCCCGATAAAATTTTATAGGCCAAAAAGTCTTTGATGGTCCACATAAGTGTTGCCCTTATCTGAAAATTATGATTTCTAGAAATATCGTACGTGTTGACACCTACTTCTCACCACTCATTCAACTCACCTATCAATGGCTGTAAATACATATCGATGTTCCTCTTCAGATTGTTCTGACCCAGGATAATAACAGTTAGGAACATATACGGAGTCTTCATGAACATCAAAGACGGTAGAGTGTACGGAGTGACGATCATGGGCCAACACGAATACGGGAAGCCTGAAAGTCTGAATGTGGTAAAACCATTGGCGAAGAGCCCCAATATGACATTATGCGGATCCTAAGCAAAATCTGGATACTCTCGATTAAAGTAGTTCCATGCTTCTCCATCGGATGGATGATTCAACACTCCTTCGAACTGTTTTCACCAGTGCCAACTCATATTTTCTGCAGTCTCCTTCACCATAAACAACCTCTGCAACCACGACGTCAAAGGCAAGTAGTTCATCGAATTGGTTGGCTTTCTTGCACCGACAGACCTTCCTCTACCAGTGGCCTTGTAGCGATCAGCACCATAGAATCTGCACGCATATTCATCCTTATCGTCTTTGTAGTACAACATATACTCGTTGCGACATGCATCAATTTTCTCTTATCCCATTCAGAGCGATCTCACCATCCTCTTAGATCGGTAGAAGTCTTTAGGCAACTTAGCACCCTCCGGCAATATCTCTATAATCAAATCCATCATTCGGTTGTAGCATTCTTGCAATATGTTAAAATTGGACTTGATGCTCAAAAATCTTGTAACCACCTCCAACGGTGAATGATCCTCACAACCAAGATATAATGGAGTCCTTGTATTCTCGAGTAACTCCATAAACTTTGCAGTATCGACATTCGGTGCCTCCTCAGCTGTTTTATGATTATTTGAATTGAAACTAGGTCCGGTAGCGTCAAAAACCATATTCATGCACTCGTCGTCATAATTAACGTGGTCGTGGACATCCATATACGGCTCCACATAACGCTCCGACTCTGATGCTAAAGACACAAGTTCTCCGTGTGAGGTTCACTGATAATAATTCGGTGTAATATGTCACATCCACTTCTGAGTGATATTTTAAGTAGCGATATCTCACACATGGACACTTAATTTTGGTGTCGTCCATGTACTAAGGGAACGCCTTGGCGAACTGCAGGAACTGTTTTACCCCATGTATAAATTTATTTCGCACACCGCACATGTCATCAGGATGATGGTTGTGCATATACGAAAAATGATGTAGGTAGTAATTTGGATCTATTTTTAGATAATTCTGCAAAGATGAATAGACATCGTTCAAGTATATTATCCATGTATCTTGGTATATTGATACCTACTCAAGTATCTTGGGATACTAAACCAAAACTCAAATATCCTTAGATACTCAATCATAATATATATACCCTCACTAAACACTTAAACACTTAACCTATACTAACTCACTAACACTCACTCACTAAACACACTCAAACACACACATGTATACAATGTGCACTCACTTGCACATGGTGCAAGTTGCTGTTGCTGCTTTTGCTATTGCTTGTTGCTGCTATTACACATATACACACACACACACATACACATACATCACTAGTACACCCTAGATGTCATGCTCGGGTTCCACAAAACCGATTCGTTCTCGCATTCGGTTCCGCAGAATCGATCATCTTCGCTGGGTGTGATATCGTACAAGTCTTGGGTTGCACTTGTATAAGGCAAGAACGTGCACATTTGTCAAATATCTTTTGTAAATAGTTCCACAATACAGCAGCAGATTATAAAACACACATTTGTATAGGAAGAAATAGCTCTTTTATTGATTCATTGCAACGAAGTACAATTTTTCAGCACCGAAATAAAAATGCCTTAACGGCTTACATAGCTTTGCATAAAAGAAAAACTGATAGGCTGACATGAAATAATGTTCTTATCACATACATTATGCCCCTTTATTACTTCTTGAAAACTTGAAAGTATCTACTATAAATCTTTGAAATACTTTGGAAATAGGAAGAAGCTTGAAAATACTGCAACAAAAACTTTAATTTTCTTGAGCGCCTCCGGTATCTCGGTCACCTGGTTTGCCCATAGAGACGTGGGTCAGTACTTAACTTGTACTAGTGAGCAGAACTGGCCCACTCACCTAAACTAATATTTCTTAATTAAGGCAGCAATTAAATAGGCAACATTATAAATGCAACATTTTAATATGCAACAGTTTATAAGCAATATTTCATTCAGTGAAATATATATAAGCTTTGCACATATGGAACCCTTACCCTGGCCAATGGCCATTCCCGTATAATTTATACGATTGTTCTTATCGCCCCTGTATAAGACATCATTAGTATGCAACTTATTCTCACTGGGTCATGTGTGGTGTAGCACCACGATAGACATGCCATATAGGACTTCGATGGGCGTTCGATACGCCATTCAAAGCATGTAGCAAGCCTCAGTGAATGTCTCGCTTATACCCGGCGCTACCAAAGCGCTACTATTTCTTCCGGGCCAAACTGTCCCCAGTGCCCCAGGCCCCATTCAAGAAAATTTACTACCTTGTGCACAAGTTGTCCATGACCATACAATGCATCTACGACTATATGATAAGCATAAATAGCAGTACAAGGTATTAAAACATTCAGAGCAATACTGCATATTTTTCTATTCTTATTTCAGCATACTTATTCATTTGATTTGATTGGTAGTCTGTAGGCTCCAATTTACCGCGAAGTCATGGCACCAAACCACGATACAACGATTATATCCTTCCATGTGTTACATAATTGAACTTTTTCCTTATCAATGCAATTCTATTAATTCATAATAGTGGTATAAAACTTATGGCATTATTGGCTTTATCGATCATTGGACTTAGTAAGGTTACAAGAGAACATTATCGATTATTGGCATAAAAGAGTAGAGAAGAAGGGACAGAACCACTCACCAAATAGAGAATATTGAGAAAGAAAATATGCTTGTTCGCTGAGGCTCCGATCACGCGTCTATCTGCCTTGGCACCAACATTTGGTTAGACTACCGTCTTCATTTTTCTTAAAGTTCTCTAGAATGAATGCATGCAATCGATAAAAATAGGCTAAACAGTCAATCATCGAAAACCAATCACGAAAATGCATTTTTCAAAATCAAGCAGCGAAAATCCAAGAAAGCCAACCAAAAATCTAACAAAAGCTATTGGACTCATTTCAACAGAAGCCGGTCCATCAATTGGAAAGGTTCATTATATTGTCCATGATCGATTTTACCGTAAAAATTCTCCATACTCAATTTTGACTGAGTCAATCGAGCCACATGCCTTATATAGTGCACCGCTAGGAGCGGGATACTACATAATACACCACTAAGAAAAAGTTTCGTCCTCGAAACTAAAAATAAAAGTTCTACCTCTAGGTTATCGAATAAAGAAGGGTACTGCTTCCGCATCTCTTCCTCAAGCTCCCATATCGATTCCTCAACTGCATGATTCTACCATAACACACGGACCAAAACCACTGATGGATTTCGTAGGGTATTCTCTTTTTTGTCTAGGATTTGAACAGATAGATCGGCACTCAGCTCAAGCTGATCGAAGTTCACTATGTGACTCGGGTCATACACGTATCTCCTTAGTTGGAAAACATAGAAGACATCGTTCACTTTTACAAAAATAGGAGGTAGTGCAAGTCGATAAGCCACTGGTGCCACCCTTTCTAAAATCTCGAAAGGTCCGACAAACCGTGGACTCAGCTTCCCTTTAACACCGAACCGTATCACACCTCGCATAGGTGTCACCTTTAAAAATACATGATCATCCTCCATGAATTCCAAAGGTCTCCTATGTACATTCGTGTAGCTTTTCTGACGACTTTGAGCAACTCGAAGATTTTTCTGCACGATGCAAACTTTCTCGATGGCTTGTTCAATAAGTTTCGGTCCGAGTACTTGTCGTTCACCGACTTTCTCCCAACATATCGGTGATCGACACTTGCGTCCATATAGTGCTTCATATGGGATCATCTGAATACTCGCTTGATAACTGTTGTTATAAGCGAACTCTGTCAGCGATAGATAGGTATCCCAACTTGCCTTCAAATCTAGCACGTACAGTCACAACTTATCTTCTAGGATTTGGTTTACTCTCTCGGTCTGTCCATCAGTCTGCGGATGGTATGCCGAGTTGAAATATAACTTGGTATCCATTGTAAAATTGAGACAAGAACCGCCCATCCCTATCCGAAATAATTGAGACTGGTACTCCATGTAACCGGACAATCTGATCTAAGTAAATTTGAGCCAAACGGTCAGCGTTTCATGTATTTTTGATTGCTATTGAATGAGCCGACTTGGTCAGTCTATCCACGATGACCCAAATTGTATTATTTTTCTTTGGCGTCCTTGGTAAGCCCACTATGAAATATATTGAGATACCCTTCTACTTCCACTCCGGAATAGCGAGGTTCTGCAACTCTCCGTCGGGTCGCTGGTGTTCTGCCTTCATATGTTGACAATCTAGACATTGTGACATGAACAATGCCATATCTTTCTTCATGCCATGCCACCAAAATATTGTGTGCAGATCCTTGTACACTTTGGTGCTTCCTGGATGCAAGGTGTACTTAGCATAATGAGCCTCAGTAAGTATTTTCTTCCCGAGTTTATCATCCTTAGGTACACATAATCTGTCCTTAAGCCACAATGTTCAATTCTCGCATTCCACGAAATCGGTTACCCTTTCTGCTAAAATTAACTTGCGTATCTTCTGCAGGAATAGGTTATCCTTTTGTGCGAATTTGATCTTTTTGAGCAAGTTTGGTTCTAACTACAAATAAGACAACTGTGCTCTCTGTGTATGAACTTTATATTTTATCCCCATTGTGTCCAACTCTCGAAGTAACTTGCTTGACACAGATAATGATCCGAAAAAAATTGACTTAATGCATCTGCCACAACGTTTGCTTTGCCCGGCGTATAAGCAATCGTCAAGTCATAATCTTTTATCAGTTTCAGCTATCGTTGTTGCCTCAAGTTTAATTCCTTTTGCGTGAATATGTACTTAAGGCTTTTGTGATCCGTAAAGATCTCGCAGGACACTCCATATAGATAGTGTCACCATAATTTTAATACGAGCACAATTATCGTAAGTTCCAAATCATGCGTCGGGTAATTCTTTTTATGTTGTTTCAGTTGTCTTGAGGCATAGGCAATTAATTTCTCATGCTGCATAAGAACAAATCTCAATCCGAGCTGAGATGTATCATTGTAGATCTGCAATCCCTCAGGTCCATCTGGAAGAGTAAGAATTGGAGCCGAGATGAGCGTCTGCTTCAGTTCATAAAAACTGATCTCACAGTCGTCTATCCATTTGAATACTACTCCTTTTAGGTAAGGCGAGTCAAGGTGTTGCAATCTTTGTGAAGTTCTTTACGAATCTCCGATAGTATCCAGTCAAACTGAGAAAACTTCTAATCTCACTAGCCGATGTAGGTTATTTTCAGTCCACCACTGCCTCTATCTTCCTCGGGTCAACTGATACACCATCTGCTGAAATAACATGCCCAAGAAAAGCCACACTGCTCATCCAGAACTCGTACTTGCTTAACTTCGCATATAACTAATGTTCACGAAGTATCTGCAGTACGGTCCTTAAATGTTCAACGTGAGTTTCTCTGTCTCTCGAGTAATTTAAGATATCATTAATGAACACGATGACGAACTTGTCTAGGAAGGGTCAGAATACTCGATTCATCATATCCATGAAAGTCGTTGGAGCATTAGTCAAACCAAAAGACATAACCAAAAACTCGTAGTGTTCATATCTTGTACGAAAAGCTGACTTCAGAATATCCTCTGGTTTGATCTTCAACTGGTGATATCCTGAACGAAGATCAATCTTGGAAAATACAGTTGCACCCTGAAGTTGATTAAACATATCATCAATTTATGGCAACGGATACTTGTTCCGGACCGTCGTTTTATTTAATTCCTGATAATCTATAAAAAGACGCATTGTGCCATCTTTCTTCTTTACAAATAGCGCTAGAGCTCCCCAAGGTGAAACACTGGGATGAATGTAGCCACGATCTAGTAATTCTTCTAATTGTGACTTCAGTTCCTTCAATTCGACAGGAGCCATCCGATATGGAGATTTTGATATCGGCCGAGTATCTGAAAAGGTGTCAATACTGAACTCAATTTCTCAGTCTTGAGGCATTCCAGGTATCTCCTCTGGAAATACGTCGGGGAATTCTGCTACGACTTCGGTATCTCCCGAGTCTGCATCCTTCATCCGAGTGTCCCATACAGAAGCAAGGTACCTTTTATACCCCGAATATAGCATACATCTTGCCGTCATTGCTGATACCACTATCACTGTTTTAGCCGTCGGATTACACGAATAAGAGAAATATGTCACGCCAAGAATGCGAAACAAAACTCCCTTCTCCGCACAGTCAATTGTCGTATTGAACGCTCTTAGCCAATCCATACCTAATATGATGTCATAATCGGCGATGTCCAGGACTATTGAATCCAATGACACATACTTTTCTCCAATACAAATGTAACCATTCCTGCAAATTGAACTTGCAGGCAAATCTATTCCGGACGGAGTGTTGACACTAAGATTCATATCTAACGGTGTCTTACAAAATTTATGTTCATTAGCAAATACAAATGATATGAAGCTATGTGTAGCACCAGAGTCAAATAGTACACGAGCAGGTATTTCTCTGTAAAGCCATATACCTGTTATGACAGTGTTTGAGGCAACCACTTCTTCTTGAGTCAGTGCAAACACTCTACCATGTCCTCCTGGTCGTGGGTTCTGAGCATTCGCAATTGTCGCCCGCGGAGCTCATGGCGCTTGTCCACGATTCTGATTGTATTATTGATCACGATTCTGATTGTAATATTGATCGTGATTCTGATTTCTTCTTCCACTATTGCACCACGCAGCCTTATGATCCAAACTGCCATACTTAAAACATTTAGCCCGACACTCATCTTGACGGTGTCCAATCCGCTTGCACCTGTTACAGTATTGTCGCTGATAGGGTCCCTTGTTGTCATTTGTGTTTTGATGCTTGGAAGCATTAGACCCGTTTGCTACCATGGGTCGTTTGTAGCTGTTCCCACGGTTGTGCTGTGTCGTCCCTCGAGGATAAAATTTCTCCATCTCGAGAGCCGC
Organism: Iris macrosiphon; assembly: GCA_036927795.1. Classification (NCBI taxonomy): domain Eukaryota; kingdom Viridiplantae; phylum Streptophyta; class Magnoliopsida; order Asparagales; family Iridaceae; genus Iris; species Iris macrosiphon. The sequence continues at coordinate 8,926,916 of JAYESA010000010.1, read as the reverse complement.
TTCATAGGCTTTCCAGTACGCCATATACTTTCGGTTGAGAACATCACGTTGTAAGCCCTCATTCAGACCTTCAATGAATCATATTCATTTTGCCTCATCGTTCGGTATCATGTAGCCGCCGAACTTGGATCGCTTTATGAACTCTGCTTCATAGTCGCTGACGGACATATTACCCTGCTCGAGCGCTATGAACACTTTTTTCTTCCTGTGACGGACATCTGGTGGAATAAACTGTGCGATGAATGCCTGCTTAAATCTTCCAAGAGACTTTGGCTTCTTAGTTCGTACCGCATAATGCTTGTCTGTTCGACTCCCACCAGTCTTCTGCTTTGAGATATAGCTGCACAGCCACACAATCCACTCTTTTGGTGCCTTGCACATCCAACATACGGAAGATGCCCTCTAAAGTCTTTAGGAAGCCCATTACTTCCTCTGCACCTTGCCATTGAACTCAGGAGGATTGCAACTTTAGAATTCAGAAAACATAAATATCGGTCGCCTTCTTGGAGGTTGTTCCATCTCCTCTGCTTCCACTACCACTGTCTCTTTTGTGGCAGCCACTACGGTCTAGTTGTTATTCTCAGTTAATGTAGCCACCATTTGAGACAAGTTATCAACTTGATGTTGTTGTGCATTGAATCATGCTTAAAACTGGCTGGTAAGCTGCACTTGAAGCTTACGATGTTGTGCCTCAATCATCTTATGATGTGCATCGCTCTTCTTCCTTTTCGCTCTAACATTTTTATTACTTTGTCTATTGGGTCAGACGACGATATCGCCTTGGCGCTATCACCCTTAGTCATCTGCAAAAGAAATAAATTTCATTAGCACTCATGAAATATTTATGAGCTTATTGTATGGAATATTATTTCAGGCAACACTATCGAAAAGCAAATCATCTGAGAAAATTGTTATTGTTTGAAAACTTTCACTTGAAAACCAATTTTTTTAAATCCGAGAAACTTTAAATCGTGCTCTGATACCAACTTGTCCATGACCATACAATGCATCTACGACTATATGATAAGCATAAATAGCAGTGTTGTAGTGCACCGTTCTGCGTTGGCACTATGTATAAGAGATATCAGTTTGCTGACTCAAAAAGAAAACTTTCTTGAAGAGCTCCTTATTGAACCAGAAGATGACTGATCTAGGTGAGTGGGCAGAACTTTATTCTCTGATTCTTGCACGTCTTAATAATAAATCTGAGCTTTTAAAATTTTTGTTTACTTAATAAGATAATATTCGCATTGAGAATGATAGAACGAGAACCTATATGCTTAACTAGAGAACATGTTTGCTTGTCAATAGAGAACCTTGTCATGCTAAGTATAGAAATAAATATTGTATGCTAGTTACATTGACACAGCTATCGAATGAACCATTGCTATGCTAATAAGAAGAGTAAAAGATGCTTGAACATGTTTCTTCATTATGCTAAAGAAAGAGTAGAAATGCATGCTTAGTTAAAAGAGAGAGGGTGAACTACTTTCATGCTTGCTTAAATAGAAACTGTTACATGTTTGCATAGAAGTTTTTGAAATGCTTGAACGGTATCAGAGAGATGGCGGCCAGTCCGCATAGAGATAGAGATGGCGACCTATCCGCACAGAGAAGAGAAGAGATTGACTATATGCTCGTTTATTGAACTACTGTATCCATATAGAGTTTATCTGATAGAGTTGCATTAATGCATTGGTCTTTAGACAACTTGTGCACAAGGATAATCCCACGATCGGTTGGGGCATTGGGGACCATTCGCCCTAGGGGGATCAGAGAGAATACTCTGAGGCAAAGAAGTCCTCGCGGTCAGGAGGGTATTCATGTCTATTAGATAGCTGGTACACATGTTAAAGCAGCTAGTAAATGAGCGAGTATATTAGTGCAGTGCTGGGCCGTGATAACATCGCTACTAATCATGAGAAAGTATACTCATGACATCATATAGTTAGGCCACATGCTAGGATTTACCCTTCTTGTATTCCTAACTATTTGATGCAGAGAAGGACATGGAAGAGAACCTTGTTTATATATGCATAGGTTGCTAACTTGTATGTCTGCTGCAGGGATAACCGTTCGACAAGGGATAAGAATCACTACATAAGTGATATGTTATTTTTGGCTTATTTTCTTGCATCACACTTAGACTTGCATGCTTGCTTAAATATGATGATCATCTTGCAGTATAAAATAATAGTCCACTAGATGTTGTATTGTCCCTAGAGTCTTTGAGTATAGCTCATGAGACACGCTGCGCACACCCTGATTGTATAAGAATCGCCATATCGTGCATGAACTGTGTAAACCCCCTCATCCAAAATTAGGCCTACTTGGCTTAGATAGAGAGACTAGGGCTAGTTTGAATCCAATTAAAAATAGAACACTGTATTTTAGATGATTTTACAATATTTATATCACTTAGTACACCTTACCGTTGCTTCGATAATTGGAGCACTACACTAGCCATTGCCTTCCTACAAATTTTACACCCTTGTCCTAGACGTACCAGTCATCTATTCTGACCTTTGTGTAACTTATAATTATGCTCTCTTGTGCTACATTTTAGTCGCACAATATTCATCGCAGACGTTTATATTTAATTCTATAAATCCAACTTTGTATCCTTGTGCGTTCCAATCAAAATTGGGGACACAATCTTGACCCATTTTGTGCAACCCAATTTATGATAATATTCTATTCTGAGCCCTCTATGTCCATGACGCTTGTGTCCCACCTAATTTTAGCCCCATGTACTTCTAATTAATTTTAGAACACCATTTGCATTAATTTTAATTAAATTAATCCAATTTTTATCTTTGTATAATTTTTTAATTGTTTGGCGCTTTTATGCAAAAGTGCACTGAGGTATCCACACCCTTGGACCAAACACATGTAGAACCCCTATTTTTTCTTCATTGATTGGTTATGTGATTTTTCTCCATAATTTTGGAGTGTGTAGCACTCAACATCAACCCTCATTCAACCTTGGCCCTCAATTTTGAAACCATGCAATCCTAGCCCTCCAAACATCTTCATGTGAAGCCAAGGCTCCTTTCCAAGGATGTTGACCAAGGCCCAACTACCTAGGTCAACACCCCACCCTATTTCTACATACATATATATACAACTTTCTTTTTCACCATATCACAATATCTAACTTAGCCGACTATAGCCCTCCCTCTACTATTCATCTTCTCCCATCTCCTTCCCTTCCCTGACACTAAGCTCGCCGGAACAGACCCGGCAGCGCCACCGAACCTCGGCCATCCATGATACAGCCACACCCTCTCCTTCTCTCCTTCCTCCACCATTAACACATTATCTCCTCCTCCCCTCCGCCTGAACCGAGCACCACCAGCAGTCCTCCACCTGCACGACTGCCTCCTTCCACAGACCTCGCCGGAGCTACCCCGACCCGCCTGAACGCCTCCATGATAGCACCCGGGCCTCCTCTTCTTCTTCCTCCTCTTCCCCCACCTGTCGGCCACCGTTTCCATCATCCCCGGCCACCTCGATAACGAGATCCGACCCCCATTAACACCTCGACCACACCTCCCTCCGGTGATCCCCGCCTGAGCCCGACCATGACGTATCAGCCTCGTCGCCACCACCGTCGTCTCCTCCGCTGTTCACAGTCATCTCCACACCACCACTTAGTCTTCCCCGACCATCTCACCAATCAACTCGACCACCTCCCCCTCGACTCACCATTAACACCACCACCATTGCCTCCTCTCCGTCGACCAGAGCAGCCCCCGACATCCCCGGACCCCGAGCAGCCTGAGCAGCACCTCCCTGACCACCCTCACCTCTCGTCGGACTTCCCCAGACCCGGTCGGAGCAACTTCATCATCTTCACCATCATCATCCCCTCTATCATCATCCCCTTCATCACCATCATAATCACCCTCATCATCATCATCATCACAATCATCATCACCATCATCATTATCACCCTCGTCATCATCATCAACATCACTATCATCGTCATCATCGTGGACCCGTCACCTTCGTCGAAGATGACCTGAAGCAATCACCCTCGATTCTCATACCCGTACACGCTAACCCCGAGGTTCGAACATGTCCCTCTCCTTTCATATTGTGTATGTGTGCTTGTGATTAGTATTGATTTATGGTTCAGTTTAGTTCAGACCGTGTCGGTTAACCTAAAGACTAGTGTGCGTGTGTGTAGGTAATTAATTGGTACCTATACATTATTTGGTAATTAATGCTAGTACTAGGTATGACTGTATTATAGATGTTAAGTGACCATAAGTGTTAGTAGTAGATACCATGTATTTACATATGACCGTATGACCTATATGCGTACACGTACGCGTATATATATAATATTCAGATTGGTATATATATGTATTGTATAAGTAATTAAATGATAATGCTAAGAATGACTATATATGTATTTATATTGTACGAGCCTAGGACACTGTAGATTTTCCCGCATAATTACCTTGACCATGTGACCCTGATATTAGAGAATTGTTTGCCGTGTGTACACCGAGTGTCACGCCCCAATCTTCCGCAAGCTCGATAGTCCCCGCTGAACGTGAATCACCACGTTGCAGCTCTCCCGCAGGATAATTGTTCTCATCGGGACGTGATGCCGTACGAGCCTGGAGTTGCGCTCGTACAAGGCGATGTTGTCAAACACCAAATGTTATCATTGAAACAACCAAGTTGCAGCAGAAGTCAAGTATTGTGTACCAAGCACACAATCAGAGTAATACGCAGCGAAGCTCACGATAGGGTCCAAATGAAATGCCCCGAAGGCAATGCCACAAAGGCGATGCCACAAAGACGATGAAATGCTCTTGCTCTTTTCTCTAGCCCACAAAGGTACTTACAGTTCATACATCATGCCTCGTATATCCAAGCAGCGCCACTACGCCTGTGTACCTGAAATAATACCCACAAACGTGGGTCAGTACACAACCGTACTGGTGAGCGGGGTAACCCACTCGCCTAAGCCGACACTAAGTAAAATAGTGAATGCAAACAGTTATATGGTGATCTTTCTAGTTTGAATCCTAGATTCATTTCATGGCATAGGGATGACATGTTAAGGAAAGCTGTAAAACAGTTTAAGCATGCAAGCATTCAACTCAAACCAAACGACAAGCAAATATATATAGCAACCCGAAGTAAACTAGCACGCAACCGTCCTGCTCAAGTCCAAGCAACACGATAACATATCGAACCATTCCCAAGCCTCAATATCCATCCTCAACCAACATTTATAATCCAAATCTCACAGTGCACACTCTTGCCGAGGCAAGGTGGCCGCGTCTACACGAAAGCCAAACCAACAAAAGAAAAGCAAGCCATCACTTATACTATATGAAGTCACTGGCCAAGCCATAAAGGACGTATGATCGGACTGATCATATGCGGTTCTCCTCGAAACAGCGCTAAGTAGCTAACCCACCTGGATCGATTCCAACCGCTGGCACCGCGCCCAAGACGCGTTACCCAATTGTCTCCTCCATGGCCGAACGGTCCCGGTGCCCCGGAGCCTTCCCGTTCGAGGAGACCAAACCCTGTGCAATACAGGTTGTCCGTGACATGCAGACACCAAGTAGGTATGACGAGAGGATCGAACATTCTCGCCCCACCAAGCGATCCTAGACTCGTTCCACCAATAATCCAACCAAAATATCCATAACCATTCTTCCAACATATTGCCCAAGGCACCAAATCCCAAGTAATTCCATAGGCATAATGCCTCTTCTCAACACAGTGTTTCTAATGGTGCAACACCCATGCTCAAAGCTAACCCATGGCACAATGCCGTTTCAGTGACACAATGCCCCATTCGTGGCACAATGCCCCATCAAGCGGCACAACACCCTCGCCGATGCAGTTGTTCGGTTTCGAACCACAACTGCTCGCTTTGCAAGACAAAGCGACCAAGTGATACTCATACACGGATGCACGCTCGCTCGCCCAGATTCTCGATATTCCCAATGCATCAATGACTCATTCCAACTGTCCAAGCATAATCCCAATCAATCAACCAACTGCCTCAAATACAATATTCCAACTCTAGCTCCAACTATCCAACGCGCAAACCAAATCAAGCCACAATCCTACCAAGCCAACGACGTCCACTCTATGCACGCCTCAGTGTAGTGATTCCCAATGTTTCTATCCAAGTGTTCAAGCCTTTACGTGTTTTCCATATTATTAGGCATGAAGGAGTAGAGGAGAAGGGAAAGAGCCCACTCACAATGTTTGATCCCGTTAGACATCCTGTCCTGCCGATACGGCCAATCCCTTGAACCCGTGGTCCGATGCAAGCGCGATCTACTCAACTGGTATGACCGTGCGAGCAGGCCGTGCTCTACAAATCATCCGACCGATCGGACTAAGGAAGATGGCATTATCATTCCAATCCAGCTATCTCAGTACTGCTCTGAACGAACACCTGATTTCCATCGAACCCGCTAGCCATCTGCACACGAAACAACTCAATCAATACTTATTCCCAAAATCCAACAAATCAAATGTAACCAGCATTTGTTTCATTCAATCTGACTCAGCGTAACGTACCGTACGGTTGCGGGCGTTACATAATATACCACTTAGAATCAGGTTCGTCCACGAACCGTGCTGGTACTCATTCCTATCACATGCCACAATCCAATTCCATGGATCTGCTCTATGCAACTCTCATATTCATGATTCTGACTCAACATCTCGCTCTGCTGAACGCTCGTACAAGTTCCATATTCCCACACCCTCCTTGCAGCTCAATACGAATTCTTCGTATCGCTTAGTTTTGGATCGTACACATATTTAAGGCGTCCCTAAAATACATGCATTTCAGCCGAGCTTTGCGATAGCGAATTTGGACAAGTTACAAGGGTATCTTTATGTCCGAGGCATCCATTTGCTTTACTCCCAATTGAACCAAATTTCGATTTCCATTCCAACATATTCGATTTGAGCACTATTCTCAAATATGATGATTTCCCACGACTCAATCAGTTCGTGTTCCAAATCAATCCATCCAACTATTTCTGAATCAGCACTAGCGACATCTCCAAATATATCTCATGCACCGAACGATCATCACAACTGATACTACCCCAGCTAGGCGACTTACCCAAATATCAACTTTGCTCTCATCAGCTCAACCAAACACCTCTTTCTTAATCTCAATACCTCGCTGGGTGAACATCTATATTGAGGTTCGTGTGATCCACGAAGATCTCGCCGCCACGCCAAAGGGATAGTGTCGCCACGATTTCAACGTGGACACACTCGCCACAATTCCTAGGTTGCGCATGGAATAGTTCTTCGCGCTGCTTCCACTGCCTCGAAGCATAGGATATCACCATTGCCTTCCGAACGAGCACGCTTCCCAGACTAAGTTCCGAGATATCTTGTAAATCTGAGGCAAATCTGTCCCTTCCAGTATTCGCAAGGATTTGATCTGAACGAGCCGTTGCTTTAACTTCACGAGCTAGTTTCACAGTCGTCAATTCATATGAATGCTATTCCCTTCCAGGGCACGATGAGTCAGAGGCGATGCCATCGATAAAAATCTGCGACTCTGAATCTCATCAGTTGACAAGGCTACTTCCACCATCGCTTCGATCTTCTGGCTGCATCTTCAGCTGAAGGCTATCCCAAGAGTCTCTCAAATCCAACACTCAGTCAATAAGCCAAATCTCATTGCTCATATCTGCCCTCGACGTATTCCCAAATACGCTGTCTCAAGGGTCATTCTATGGGTCTACCATATTCAATCTCCGATTCAGCGGACAAGTCGCTAGGGTCAGCTGTCCCGAAGCTACGCTCGATAATTGTAATCATCACGATGGACATTTACTATAAACCATGCTATATCTCATCTGTAAATCCGAATCAAAATCCAACCATTCTATCCAAGCGAACTTCCAAATCCGAGAAATTTTATGCACTACCTCTGACGACCTGTCAACCGATGCTGCTTAACCACTTAGAGTCTTGCTATCTATCCAAGCCACAATTCGAGAACTGTGCTCATTGAAACCGTCTTCCATCAATCCGTCGTTCTTCCCTGAATCCATCAAATTTTCTGAACTGTCATGTTCGACTACTCGCACCATCGATTTTAATGATCCTCGAAACTCAAGACTTGCTCTAATTCTTATCCGTTTGTCGGTTCCACAATGCACGTCCAACTTGCTCTAGCAACACAGTAATTTGCTCCGACGTTTAGCTATCTTCAAAAGTCTGTCCACCATAATCTTTTGCCTTCTGTTGTTGCCACAATTCGTCCACGTCTTCCGGAGAATCCGTCTATGCTTGTTGCACCATCTTGCCCAAAATTCTATTTCCGCTAAACTGAGTCGACTTCTCGAGCAGCAATATCCAAAATCTTCCAAGTTTGTGTGAATCCATCTCATTGTCCCTCCAAACCAAATCGTGTTTCATTACTCAACCAACAGCTCAAATGTGTTGCCCAAAATCGTAGTCCATGCTCGCTATCATTTGATTCACCCATCGCTCATTCAAGCGTATCCCAACTGTTCGTTCCGATCTCGTCCATCTCTCAAGTCCAACAATACTTCCATTTGTACCAGTCCGTTCAGGCAATTCCCATTAATGTCCATCCAAAATACTTTCAATACCTTGCTCAATAGGTGGTATCCTATATACCACTCCGAATCAAGTCACTACTCGCATTACGATTCCTTGCACTGATCCAAGATCCATTCGAACCATCTCTTATGCGAGATCATGCCTTTCACAACTCAAGTCTGACACAAAAACTCAGCCAATGCAGGAATTATCCAACTATTTTCATCAATCTCGCTATGCAACTCGTGCCATATCCCATTCTCAATACTTTCAGCTATTCTCAAACCGATTGCTACTTTCGCTACACGAGCAACTCGTGCAACGATCTTTTCCAAGTATTCCAACCCAATACTCAATGGTTCCACACATTTGTTGTACGAGCAACTCGTGCCAACTTATTCTGAAAATCCCAAGCCAAACTCAAACATGCCTAACCGATGCGCCACAGCCGAAATTCTAACTTCTATCCAACACAGTCGCTAGACGAGCAACTCGTGCAACGATCCATTCCCATCGAATGTTCCTACTCAAAATATGCCGCATTACCAAATCTCGTATGCCAACCAACTGATCCATCGATGCAATCAGAAACTCCCTGAACGACAAGCCAAGCCAACCCAACAAAAGCTCTCAACTTGTTGCACAAATGCAACAACGCCAACCAACTTGCTGCACGAATGCAACAACGCCTAACGAGGCTAAGCAATCTAACAAAAACCAACCAAGGCAACACAACCAAGAACAACATGCAGCTACAACCAGCAATATATAGACTTATTGCATGAAACATCCAATGCGGCACCGAGTAGAGTCAAGAGCTAGACGACACGCGGAAGCTATTTAGAGTTTGTGATGAAGCGAAGGACCAAGTCCCAAGAAATGAACCAGGCGCTCTGATACCAATTTGTCATGCCCCAATCTTCCGCAAGCTCGATAGTCCCCGCTGAACGTGAATCACCACGTTGCAGCTCTCCCGCAGGACAATCGTTCTCATCGGAACGTGATGCCGTACGAGCCTGGAGTTGCGCTCGTACAAGACGATGTTGTCAAACACCAAATGTTATCATTGAAACAACCAAGTTGCAGCGGAAGTCAAGTATTGTGTACCAAGCACACAATCAGAGTAATACGCAGTGAAGCTCACGATAGGGTCCAAATAAAATGCCCCGAAGGCAATGCCACAAAGGCGATGCCACGGAGACGATGAAATGCTCTTGCTCTTTTCTCTAGCCCACAAAGGTACTTACAGTTCATACATCATGTCTCGTATATCCAAGCAGCGCCACTACGCCTGCGTACCTGAAATATTGCCCACAAACGTGGGTCAGTACACAACCGTACTGGTGAGCGGGGTAACCCACTCGCCTAAGCCGACACTAAGTAAAATAGTGAATGCAAATAGTTATATGGTGATCTTTCTAGTTTGAATCCTAGATTCATTTCATGGCATAGGGATGACATGTTAAGGAAAGCTGTAAAGCAGTTTAAGCATGCAAGCATTCAACTCAAACCAAATGACAAGCAAATATATATAGCAACCCGAAGTAAACTAGCATGCAACCGTCCTGCTTAAGTCCAAGCAACACGATAACATATCGAACCATTCCCAAGCCTCAATATCCATCCTCAACCAACATTTACAATCCAAATCTCACAGTGCACACTCTTGCCGAGGCAAGGTGGCCGTGCCTACACAAAAGCCAAACCAACAAAAGAAAAGCAAGCCATCACTTATACTATATGAAGTCACTGGCCAAGCCATAAAGGACGTATGATCGGACTGATCATATGCGGTTCTTCTCGAAACAGCGCTAAGTAGCTAACCCACCTGGATCGATTCCAACCGCTGGTACCACGCCCAAGACGCGTTACCCAATTGTCTCCTCCATGGCCGAACGGTCCCGGTGCCCCGGAGCTTTCCCGTTCGAGGAGACCAAACCCTGTGCAATACAGGTTGTCCATGACATGCAGACACCAAGTAGGTATGACGAAAGGATCGAACATTCTTGCCCCACCAAGCGATCCTAGACTCGTTCCACCAATAATCCAACCAAAACATCCATAACCATTCTTCCAACATATTGCCCAAGGCACCAAATCCCAAGTAATTCCATAGGCATAATGCCTCTTCTCAACACAGTGTTTCCAATGGTGCAACACCCATGCTCAAAGCTAACCCATGGCACAATGCCGTTTCAGTGACACAATGCCCCATTCGTGGCACAATGCCCCATCAAGCGGCACAACACCCTCGCCGATGCAGTTGTTCGGTTTTGAACTACAACTGCTCGCTTTGCAAGACAAAGCGACCAAGTGATACTCGTACACGGATGCACGCTCGCTCGCCCAGATTCCCGATATTCCCAATGCATCAATGACTCATTCCAACTGTCCAAGCATAATCCCAATCAATCAACCAACTGCCTCAAATGCAATATTCCAACTCTAGCTCCAACTATCCAACGCGCAAACCAAATCAAGCCACAATCCTACCAAGCCAACGACGTCCACTCTATGCACGCCTCAGTGTAGTGATTCCCAATGTTTTTATCCAAGTGTTCAAGCCTTTACGTATTTTCCATATTATTAGGCATGAAGGAGTAGAGGAGAAGGGAAAGAGCCCACTCACAATGTTTGATCCCGTTAGACATCATGTTCTGCCGATACGGCCAATCCCTTGAACCCGTGGTCCGATGCAAGCGCGATCTACTCAACTGGTATGACCGTGCGAGCAGACCGTGCTCTAAAAATCATCCGACCGATCGGACTAAGGAAGATGGCATTATCATTCCAATCCAGCTATCTCAGTACTGCTCTGAACGAACACCTGATTTCCATCGAACCCGCTAGCCATCTGCACACGAAATAACTCAATCAATACTTATTCCCAAAATCCAACAAATCAAATGTAACCAGCATTTGTTTTATTCAATCCGACTCAGCGTAACGCACCGTGCGGTTGCGGGCGTTACACCGAGGTACTGGCTAGACAGGTGTTAGTTGACTGTCTGATTATGCACAGCATTTGAAGACGTAACACCCGCGTAATTAGACGCATAGTTGGCCCTGTTAGTTGACCAGTGTCACCCCTAGTGTACCCTTTGAGTTCAGTGTAATTATGGTTGTGTATGTGCTAGTGTAATGGTTGATGTTGTACTGTATTATATTATATGTATATAGGACCCTCGGATTGTTCTGCGAGACTTCAGGAGCAGGTTATTGGTACTACGCAGCTTTCTTGCCAGGCAAGTATACCTTGCCATTGTACTGTAATTTATATTCCATATGATGCATGCATTTTATTTTTGTCATTTAGTTCATATATTTTAACTGTTATATAAACTGCGCGTCTAATAAAACTTGGGTGCAACGACGGTGTCGTCGTATTCTGTTTTTATTATACATATGTATATTGACCTAGTTTATGAGACCACCCCATTATCATGAGGCATTATTAGGTTTCATTGGCCGTAACACATCTATTACACGAGTGTGAGTCTCATATAGATCACGGACTTGCGTGTCGGGTTTGTCCTCCTATACGTATGGGACGTGCGTTAGGGATAACTGCTGTTAAAAATTGCATGCTAGAAGACTTGGCAGTTATTAGAGGTATTATTGTGTCATGGATATGACATGCTTAGAGCATGGGTGGAAAGAACAACAAGTAAGGCGTTTGGGCTCCTTTGCACTTTCCTTGTGTAACCCGTACGCTCCGCCGGAGATGCGCGATCATGATGACCACTATATATTATATATTATCAGGCGGCCTCTGCCGTTCAAAAGATGACATGCTTTTTAGGCCCCTGAATCTCCAAGAGAATCATGCCAATCCCATTTTAGCCAGATAGCCCATGTGTTGAAAAGTTGTTCTCAAAGTGCATTCACATAGATGGTTAGACGACCCATTGGATGTTTATTTTACAGTACTTATTGGCATGCTTCTATGTATCTTGTTATGTCCCTCTGAGAAACCTGGTCCCTTTCCAGGTGTAGATGTTCATGACTTAGCAGGAGCGCAGATCCTGACTTGCTACTTATCTTTGAGGAGGTTTTCTCTTCGAGCCTTATTGTTTATTAGATGTATTTATTCTATTTATTTTATATTCTGGTTTGGTAGTAGATTTGTTTCCACCCGACTATCATCCTTTGATACTTCATATTGAGATTTAGTTACATAGTTATTGGTTATTTATTTATTTATGATTTTTGTGAATGAGATTTAGTTATGCCCTGTGACTTGTGATAGATATATACCACTTATGAATTATTATTCATAATACAGTGTACGTATGTGTTATGGTTTCCATATATTAGAGTCTCCATATACATACGGCTGGCATGCTTACGTGTTCCTAGTCCTACGTATTTTGGGACTAGGGCGTGACAAACTGTTTGCCTTGCCTGCTTGCTTGTATATCGAACATGAACTCTATTTTTTAAGAGATATTTTCAAAAGAAGTAATATGACTCTGTTCTTGTACTGCATGATATGAACCTAGGTAAAATTAGAAAGATCACTAGTAATATAATATTTTATAACATAATTACTTAGTGTTGGTTTTAGTGAATGTTGCTTCTGTTTGTTGATTTTATACTCACCAGTACTTTCTCCAAAGTGATGATCCATCAACAGTTTGCTTATTCACAGGTGCTGGATCGTCCGAGGAAGCGATAGTCGTGCCTCATCCCCAGGATCCGAAAATCTGGTGTCGATGCCTTGAGCCGTATCGAGATATTTTGAGATACTTTTGTATAGAGGGACATAATATATGGAACAATACCATTGTATTCAGAGAACCTCGTGTCTTGATCATTTTTTTGTATACTCAGATGGATTACTATTTGTAATACTGCTCTTCCGCTGCAAACTCGATCGGTTCGATGATAGCCACAACTTTAACGATGTTGCCTTGTGCGAGCGCAACCCCAGGCTCGTACGGCATCACGCCGCGATGGCAAATGACATACATCCCGCAGGAGCGCTAGGGCACGATGACTCACGCCTGACAGGGGCATAGTCGGAACCTTCGGTATCGGGGCATGATACGTGTAAGGTATTGAAACATTCAAAGCAACAGTGCATATTTTCTCATTCTTATTTCAGCATACTTAGTCATTTGATTCGAATGGTAGTCCGTAGGCTCTAATTTACCGCAAAGTCATGGCACCAAACCATGACACAATGATTATATCCTTCCCTGTGTTACATAATTGAACTTCTCCCTTATCAATACAATTCTATTGATTCATAATAGTGGTATAAAACTTGTGGCATTAGTGGCTTTATCGATCATTGGACTTAGCAAGGTTACAAAAGAATATTATTGATTATTGGCATGAAAGAGTAGAGAAGAAAGGACAGAACCGCTCACCAAATAGAGAATGTTAAGAGAGAAAAGATGCTGGTTCGCTCAGGCTTCGGTCACGCATCTATCTGTATTGGCACCAACATTTGGTTAGACTACCGTCTTCATTTCTCTCAGAGTTCTCTATAATTAATGCATGCAATCGATAAAAATGGGCTAAACAATAAGTCATCAAAAATCAATCACGAAAATGCATTCATCAAAACCAAGCAACAAAAATCCAAGAAAGTCAACCAAAAATCCAACGAAAGCTATTGGACTCATTCCAACAGAAGCTGATCCATCAATTGGAAAGGTTTATTTCATTGTCCATGATCGACTCCACCGTAAAGTTTTCCCATACTCAATTTTGACTGAGTTAATCGAGCCACAAGCCTTATATAGTGCACCGCTAGGAGCGGGATACTATACTAGATACACACTTCACTCATAACACTCACTCCAAATCTAGTTTACATGTCCCTCTGACCGAGGAGGGGGTCGTCGGGGTTGAGGGGAGCCGAGGGGAGTTGTCGGGGCCGAGGGTGGACGTTGTATCCTTGGTTACGCGATACATATACCAATGTAGTGCCACAATCACCCGAATATTAACTCTTGTATCAAGGATAGGTTTGACACTGCTCTAACCCAAGTTGGATACGAGTTCTAGAAGAAACCAATACCGTATCGTGTCCCGGCTTTGAAGAGTCTTTCCCGTGTCCGTGTATACGACTCTCCTTGAGTCGAGATTTGTATTGTATTATACACGATGTCGATAACCAAGGCTGCGTCTAATTAACTCAGACAGCTAACTGGAAGAGAGATAGGGTTAGGGTTATGATCTGTGTCATATCCCATGTCGTGTCAATGTATATGTTTGTGTCGTATCTGTGTTTGTGTCACCTTCGTACAAGCTCTAACCCTAGTTTCGTGTCAATGTTTTGTGTCCATATCATGTCTGTGTTTGTGTGTTTGTGTCAGTGTGTGTGTATATATATGTGTCATGTCAGTGTGCCTGTGTCGTGTCAGCAAGAGAGAGATAGGGTTAGGGTTACCTGACCCTATGATCTAGGAGGGGGGTCGTCGGGGCCGAGGGGCGCCGGAGCAGGAGGGCGATGGGGTCGTCGAGGCCAAGGGATGCCGGGGCAGGGGCTGTTGGGGGTTGCCTGAGTCGAGAGGGGTCAGGGTCGCCGGAGCAGGGGCCCGAGGGGGATCACCGGATGTGAGAGGGGTCGGGATTGTCGTGGCGGGGGGGCGAGGGGTGCTGGAGGGATAAGGGGAGATCGAGAGAATAGGGGGAAATAAAAAATTCAAAACCTGCATGCGACGTCTAAATTGAACGTCGCTAAATGTCGCTAATTAAAAAATTTAGCGACGTTAGCGACGTTGCTAAAAACGTCGCTAATTAAAAAATAACTAACGTCTGTAAAACGTCGCTAAATTGAAAAATTAGCGACATTTAGCGATGTTAAAGAAGCTTATAGCGACTATTATTTTAAAAAAAATAAGTATAGTCGCTAAACGTCGCTAACACCGACATATAGCGACGTTTATTTTTGGAGTCGCTAACGTCTTTAACATTAGCGACATTTTATTACGTCGCTAAAAGCGTTGCTATTTATCATATTTTAGTAGTGTAACTTTTGATGTGTCTTTAGAATTAATCTTTTTATTTATATATATATATATATATATATATATATATATATATATATATATATATATATATAAAACTTTCGACAAATGATAATGGTTACAATTATTAATAAAAAATTATATTGACATACTATAATATTGTCAGTGAAGCATTGACACTAATTTTCAATTTTATTTACTGAATTGACTGAAAACAGACCTCAACTTATTATCGATCATCATCAGTAGCGTTTGGTATCTGATTGGAACAATTTGCTTCAACGATTTTGTTTTCGCTGGGAACGGCTTACTAAGGATTTGTGTGACAATTATTTTTAAAGTATCGGTTATTAACGGTTATAAGTGTTCGATATTAGATAATTTTAAGTAAAAACTTTCAAACCAATCTAATACATGCTTGGTAATTCATTAACAAACGATTATGTAAGTTTTTTTAAAACAATAAAATTACTTATATGCAAATATATAAACGAAAGTCGTCCCAAAAAATATATATCATTGCACTTTCAAACAATAGTTCATGCACTCATA
>JAYESA010000010.1:8136777-8310695 GCA_036927795.1 Iris macrosiphon | reverse complement strand
CATAATATGTTAATTGTAATTGGAGATATGATTAGCAACTGGGGGGTTGGTGGCGGTAAATACATCATGGAAAAATAAACTAAAATCAGAAACTATGGGTAAACCTCATGAGTCATGACCTTTTAACAAAGTGTCTTCTTGGATTTCAAAAAAAGAGAAAAATCTCACTATCAGAAGAAGAACAAAGTAGAGGGTTGGAAAGCGCATTTTTAAGATTTACTTCAGTCTGTAGTTAGTCAAAATTGATTGGCAGGTTATTGGCGGTTGCCTAGCAGTTTTTATACTAACCCTACTCAGATGATGAATAAATTAGTGGGTTGGAATATGCACTTTATAGAATTATTTCTGATTAGAATAGAAAGAAGTAGCTAGTAAAAATTGATTCCCTAGTTACTTGAAAATGACACTATAAATAGCACAAGAGACATTTGAAGCTTAGAACATATAACAGGAAGTTAGTCAAGCTACTTTACACCAGATTTATACTTGGCAGATGAGAAGCTAATTTGTTGAATAGTTGCATAAGCTGAACTGGACTCTCTTTTCTCATAGCGCAAAGCATATAACATAACTAGCCGCAGACGGTCAATATCGGAGATGCTTTCATCATTCAGAAGCTTGGTGACAGCCTGCAGTAGGGTATAGAAAGAGAACTCAGTTTTTTATACTACTGTACATATTGAATCCTATGTCCCAGTTCGCGTTGCATACAAATATAATTCATGTCCCAATGACAAATTCAGCAGTATGTTCAAATTATAAGTTTCAATTCTTAGAACATTGGATAGGAGTGAATTACAGGAAATAATGCTCTTAAGTGCAAACATAGAATTCTTAAAGCAATACTATGGTGCAGGATAATACATATTTAACGGGAAATAAGGGGCTTCAGAAGACCACACTAGTAATTTAATAGTTGATCTAATATTCAGTTGCATGAATCATATTCAGTTGATCTAATAAATAGTTCCCCAAAGTACCAGAAAATTTTGTAATTGATTTTTAATAATCTCCCACTATTTCATTATTCATTATTCATTATTCATTATTCATTATTATTGTTGTTGTTGTTATTGTCAAACTCATAAATTTTATATGACATTTTTTTCTAGACTATACTACTACAACAACAACAAAGCCTTTATCCCAAATTTGGGGTCTGCTGTTTGAATCCTCTTCTTCCATTCGGCTCTGTTAAGGGCCATAACCCTATGTAACGCTAACAAAATTCATATCCTTCTTTAATACTTCAAACCATGTTTGGCTAGGCCTACCTCTAGTTCTAGTGACTCCATTAACTACTATATTATCGCTCCTCCTTACGGGAGCATCTATTGGTCTCTTTTTTTATTTTTTATTTTCCGAACTATAGATCTTTAAAATAATTAATCATTCTTTGCATCCAATAGATGATCAATCCTGACAATATCTATAAAATTTTCTGCTTTTATACAATATATGAGTACCTTAGTAGTGATTCAACCATCGACACAGACATGGAACAACAACGTTAAAAAGGGTGCTACTGTTAAGATAAGGCCCTTAATAGATAATAATGGAGAAGAAGGGTTCAAATTACCAACTACAAAAAAATGGGATAATGACCTTGTTCTTGTTTTACCGATAAATTTATGGACCACCTAGAATGTGGACAAAGCACATCATAACAAAAAGCTAGTAATTTTGAATTGTCTCCAACTGGTTTATAAGCATATCTAAATATAATTATACTGCAAAAGTATATCAATACCATGCACAATAGGGGATTACCTCAAAAGCTGCCACCTGACCACCATTACAAGCAAGCTCTTGTTCTGTTTGTGAAACTAACGTTTGCTTCCTTTCCTCAACAATTCTGCTCATTTCTGTCACCATAGTCACATGCTTTGAAACATTCCCATGCATCATCCTGTATTCAGGATAATTGTCGACAAACTTGGCCATATCCTCTGCAAGTTAAATATTACAAAAATAATTAACTTTGAACATATTATGTTTGAAACAAATTCCTAGATAAATTCTCAGTTAACATGCATGTTTCTTGGATAGAAATGGAAATTTGACTTATGTCTACCTATTGTCTGAATATTCTGGTTACTCTTTGCAATATGTTGAAAATCATCCACCATTCTCTTAATATTCATTCCAAGATCTCCAAAATTTTCGTGCATGTTGGCTTTGAAAAAGGCATCTTGCTCTGAAGATAGTACCACCTCCTATAGAAGAAAATAGATGTTATCTATTAATAGTAAGATAGCGTATATATAGCAATAAAAAGTTTTTTTTAAAGAAAAAAGCCACCTGCTGATCCTTCGTACATAATCTTCTGTAGGATGTAAACAACCATTAAAGTTAAATTCCAAGCTATAAACCAAAATTCTAACCTCTCTGAAAATAGGGGGAAAAGGAGGAGGACAAAGATATAAAATGGACAATTTATAATATTGTAACCATAGATAAATGCATCTGATCACATGTAAACTCACAGCAGTCTCCTGTGCTATCCTTTTTGCAATATCTGAGGTCCGTTGATATCGAATGACGGATCTACGCTTCAGTGCCAAGAAAACTGCAGCTATACCATCAACGACCCCATCACAAAAACTTTGCGATGTTGGAGGGTCTAGTACTGTTGGAAACATGTATATGTGATTCTTATGCAAATTCAAACTAAAATGATGAGGATCAATGGCAGTGAAATCTGCAAAAAATTCCTGCAAGACATCTAATTAAGATTATGAATACAAAAATACTAAAATGTTGTAACCAATGATCAATGAAGCATAACTAGTACTCGATGGAGCATATAAATCTAAAGGGAAAAGTGGAAGAAATGACCAATAAAGAAAATTCATAAGGAAATACATGGTAGAGACACGTGTAAGACATACATGGTGAGAAAGAGAGAGAGAGAGAGAGAGAGAGAGAATCCTGATTGTTTTTCTCTCAGTTAATCCAGCATCTTTATATTGGAATCAAGCATCTAAAATATATATTAGAACACGTGCCAATAAGCATTGGCTCAAATCTCAAGTCTTGAAGGCATAAGAACCCGAAAAACAAGGTTGGAGGTTCGAATCCCCAGGGCACGCTATGCGCTTAATTCAAAGGAAGGACGAACCAGATATTCAGGCAGGGCCGGCCCTGAGCTCATGGGGGTCCGAGACGAACTTTCCAAATGAGACCCGCATACATAATTAAAAAAGAATGAAACAAAAGCAAAATATAAAAAAATGTCTCCACCAAAATTTGAACTAGAAAGTACATGTATGCAACTCTTACATAATAACCACTATACCACAATTTCTTTGTGATAAAAAAAACCCATGGTACATACTAGTTCTATTTTATGTACAAAATTATTTATATATTTAAACTGGAAAAAAAAAATTGGCCCTCCTGGCCCATAGGGCCTTGGGCGGTCGCCCTGGCTGCCTTGGGACAGGGCCGGCCCTGTATTCAGGTAACGACTGATTGAGAGTCAAACATGAAGGAGTGGTCTACCCGACACGAAGTGGTGCTGAAGGTGTCGGAGTGGAACGTGCGAAAGATATCAGCCCAAGTGATGGATCGAGAAAGGATGCAACAAACACAAAATCGAGGACTAGCATGCAAAAAACTAGATCCGGACATAGTCCGACTCCGGGAAGATTAATGTAAAAAAGACTTGGGCTTAAATTGTTCAAGTGTGCATTTTTAGTCATGAATATATACTCTAAACTATATACTAATAAAAAAAATCATGTAATCTAACATATTTTAATCATGAACAAAGTGTTCTTTTTTTTTTACTTATATTACTGAAAAACTGTTTAATTCGTGACTACCTGATGCATGAGCTAAAAGTTTTAAATTAAAGATGTTTCACTCATGAATGATGTAAGATGTGTACATTGTATAGATCACTTATACAGTGTGGATCATGCATTAAGGTGTATGATCGTACATTTTGGTAGGTAGGTGTAACCAATTCAGTTACACTTACTATTAATTTATTAAGCATCCTGCGAATAGAAATAGGTCAGTTTGAAATTTTGAATTATTATACACACCATTTGATAGTAATAAGCTTCTATTCCAAGCCTGCACTGTTATAAATATATTTTAGCCTTTGTAGAAATAACATCAGTTTTATGGATTATTTCAAGCACGTGGGCTACATAGGCTACAATTAGTTTTCAACAAAAGTCAATTGCCACTAACAAACATCCCACGAAATTCTACCAAATCAGTCCCACAATAATATAACCTATGTGTTGAACCTTTATTGGATCACACTCTATACCCTAAATCGCTTGCAGTTAATCCTAACTTCAGACCCTCTCATATAATATGGATATGGGAAAGTATAAACCACATCCAGCAAATAATAGGTTCCTTGTCTTCCCATAACTCCTAATCATAACCTAGATTATGTTAGGCAATATTTTCCTCAATAGGATTTCAAAGACACTAAGCTTCTGAAGTATACTTCCGATCTAATCTCATGAAACAAAACAAAACAAAATGCTACTTGTGTATAGGATATAAAAAGAATAAATGAGTAGTCATAAGCAGGAGAGGGAGTGAGAGAATTACTTAATGCAACTCACTTGGACTTGTTGGACAACTTTTTGGTCGTCGGAATCATCAAGAACTTGAATTTGGGTAATCTTCAAGATATTAGAAAAAACTGCAGAAAGACTATCGTTGGTTATTTTCAGGATTAAAAATTGACATTAATAAAATAGTCAGTCTGAAGAGCATACAAAGGTGATATTCTCCAAATCTAGGACTCGCTAATTGGTGTCGTAAATGCCGAATATTCTCAAAAGTTGGACGAAGAAAGTAAACAGCTTTGAGGTGTGCCATCGATTCTGTTAGTGTTGAATACACACGTTCTAACAGAAACACCTCCTTTTGTAGTAGTTCCGACTGAGAATATGCAACGCTTACAATGCTAACCTGTATGGAAGACAACATTATGAAAAGCCTAGAAAGCACAGACAGTCCAAAAAGTAGTGCCATGACCGTGTCGTGTCATGTCAGACACGGCATATATACTCCAAAATACACTAAAACACACCAAAATTAGTGTCGTGTGTGATACCTGGTCCTTAAAATAAATTCCCCACGCACTCCTGCTTATAAATAAAGAGTCTTAAATAAATATGTAGTTTACTGAATATCAAGGTCTTCAAGACATTGACCATCTACCAAATAATAAGCTAGGAAGTACGGATAGTCCAAACATTGGTGGCATTTCCAACTCACATCGTGTAAGACACGACAAAATACACTAGAACGCCGAAATATGCATCGTCTCCGTGTCTGTATCCCCGTGCCCATATTTTGTCGTGCAGAATCCGTGTCCATGCACCGTCGACTTTGAAACATTCCTTTCCAAAATTACACATAATTCTAAAGAACCTCAGCATCAACAACTTTCAATTAGCTCAATAACAACTATTTGAGCAGATCTAATAGTAAACTTTTTTTCTCAATTCATCTTCAAATTCTCAAATAGTTTGCACAATTCGATCTAGATCTCGACGAGAATTACAGTTAGGGTTATGCTCACCGTTTGGGAATCGAGTACGAGTACCTTCATACCGGAGACGTCATGAAGCATCCGGCCCATGTAGTCCCGTACCACTGAGAGGAGCGCCATTTCTGCCTCTTCTTCAGAATTAAAGGGTCAGGGTTTGGGAATTCTTTCCTCTTTTGGAAATTCTAGGGTTATAAAATTAGAATTTCTTCTTCTTCTTCTTTCAATTGTAGATATCTATCAGTTCCATGACATGCAGTCGAGAAACAACACTTCGCGACCAAGAAAAGAAAGGTTGGACTTTGCCCGGATCCGAACCAGGAAAACCGCATTCGGGTTTTAGTTTGTTTTCGGATTTATTTTCTTCTTAAAAAAAAAAAACAGTCACCGAGCGCTATGGAAGACAGGGCCGGCCCTGAGATCATGGAAGGTTCAAGACAAACTTTCAAAATAGAACTCATACATAATATAAAAAAATAAAAGTTATTTAAAAAATTATTTATACCAAGAATTGAACTTAAGATCTTAGTATGCAAGTCTAACATAATAACCACTACACTACAACTATTTTGTATTAAGAATGCTCATGGTAGATACTAATTCTATTTTAGATACAAAACTATTAATATATTTATGTTTAAATTAATTATTTTTGATAATTCTTGTCCGTGGGCTCTGGACGGTTGTCCTGCCTGTCGTGGGCCAGGAATTGGAAAAAGGTCTCTTCTTTGGCAATTTTGTCCCTCCTATAAACAGCTCCTACTTTTAATATCCATAATTATTTAATTTTCTAACTAAAAATATGAGAAGTTGTTAGGAACTGAGGACATGTGTAGTAGGAGGGGACAGAGTTGGCACAGAAGGGGCTGAGACAACAAATCTGTTCCCGAACGTTATAGACTTCTAATCCCATCATTCATTTATGAGTTATGTTAATAGTTGCACTAAAGACACATGTTAATATATTAATAAATATATATATTATATAATTATATATTTATATAAAATATATATTTATTAATATATTAACATGTGTCCTTAAGAGATACTTTGCTAACCGAGTCCCCCAACCCAGTATGTTACCTTCTTGCACGTGTTAGGGGGGTCATACAAGGACGAATTTCCACTGGACCAAGTGTACCTCTTTTATTCTTACGACCGGACATTGCTGGTGACTTGGG
Source organism: Iris macrosiphon (assembly GCA_036927795.1). Classification (NCBI taxonomy): domain Eukaryota; kingdom Viridiplantae; phylum Streptophyta; class Magnoliopsida; order Asparagales; family Iridaceae; genus Iris; species Iris macrosiphon. Next base: position 8,303,987 of record JAYESA010000010.1, on the reverse strand, counting down.
ATTTTAAAATTTTAATTTGTTGTGGTTAAAGAGTTGATTTTGCAAAGTAAGCAATCAATAATTTTCTTGCTGGCAAAATTAATTTGTTTGGCAAGGTTGAGGCGAACTAGAAGTAAGAAAGGCAGAGTTAAATTTGTAAAGCCGGTAAATTCTGGCTTAAGGTTCGGGTGGAAATCCAAGCAGTACCAAACCTTGTCGTTCCATCATTTGGACAGGCGAATGATAATACCTTGGAAAAAAAATAGGATGAGAAATAAATGCATTTGTGACGCAGAATGGCAATATGAGCGAAATGTAAGCCAATAGATGCAACAGTCCTGAATGACATTTAACTTTGAGATAAATGCTATCTGTAGTTCCAATTGTGGAGACATGCCACATCAATGTGTACTTGGTGGTTCAAGTTTCTCACCATTCATAAAATCCATGCCCTAACAAATTCTTAGGGCAGTAAGTATATTCCAAGAGAATATCATGTTACATTTCCTCACACACAAATAACTTAATAGCACAACAGCCACTGTACAAACATCCTCTCATCATAAGAGAAATCAACTTAGGGCCGAAACGGCCAATAATTGTCAAGAATCAGTGTCACTTCAAGGCAAGGTTTTATTTTTGAAGGACTCTCTCTCCGCTAAAGAGGCCAAAAAGGGCTCAATCAATATTTGAGATTAGCGACAGCTTTTCCTCAATAAATTTACACTGGTTATTCTCACAGATCTGTGCGCAACTCTTTTGCTTCAGAAGCATAATAGTTTCTTCTTCTTCTGCGGAATAAAATGTATCATTAGTTATTTGTATTCTGTGTATATGAAGCGCGACAGAGGAAACATTTTCCCGTAGTATTTGCTTACCCGGAACTTAGCATCATGTTGGCGGTCAACGTATGCAAGCAGCTCTTCTTGCCTCATTAGTGCTTCGTGCAAAGCCTGCGTTATTATTTGTTAAATTAAACATCAGTGGGTGCAGATGCACAAAGGATTATATGCACTACGCACAAAAGAAAATATATATTCATAATATAGTGACCCAGGACTAAGAAAATTTTGTTTTTCCATGTCATAGAGCACCTTTCCTCTGGCATGTATGTAAGTAGGTAACTACGGTTTCTAATCTCAAAATATTCTACCAAGGTTAATAATGATTTCCATGTACAAGATGTTTAATATATACACACTTAGAAGTACAGAGTGAGCAAGGTGTTACCTTCTTGGTTGAAATAAGCTCGGCTTCTAATGCATCGACACGAAAAACAGCAGCATCAAGCAACTCTTCCTTCTCAGAAGGCATCTCGTATGGCTTTGCTTGAAGCACGTCTAGCTTTGCTTCTAGCTCTCCAAGCCTTTTCACTACAGAGGAAAGGTCTACTTCTGAGAATGTTGGAGCAAGTGATGGTTGGAGAAATTCCTCTTCACGTGTTGAAGTTCCGCCCGGGAGCTTCTTTCTCACACAACCCACCATTGATCGAAGCAGTGTGAAGAGGGTCATGAAGAAGCCCATAAGGAAAGTGAAAAGTTGAGGTTGGGCTCCCATAATAGGCTTGCAGGTATCTGACAACGAGATTGTCCATATATCAAGAGAAATGGTTAAGTATATCCAAAAACTGATGAGAAAAAGAAATAAATATATGAAGGCAACAGAAAATACTTGCAGAGAAAAGGGTACAGACAGAAAGTCATTGTTTGAACTCCCTACTTTCTGAAACTAATTAGCTCAAGCTTATGCATTTAAAAACGTGGTAGCCAGCAAATAAAGCATCCAAGCCATTCAAGTCAACCTCACTATAATCCCATACAGACCAAGATAAGCTCAGTTGGTTCTTGCACCTTTCGTGATTGTAAAAATCTATGCAAGGTTATGTGCTAGTAATTTTTGTAATGTCAAAATCTATCTGTGAGGTAAGTTGCCCTAGTGAACTCACATAAAGAATTCGGAACTTGCATCCCCCATATTTGAAGCCCCAACTCCTATCATCCCCACAGTTGGAAAATCTCAGGCCATTCAAGCTATATATTTGGCTGGATCCTAAGTCCTAACCTCCTAATTGTTGCACAGGATTGCAGAAGTAATGTAATTGTAAAGCTGTCGCTATGCAGTATTTGCCAAGAAGCTAAGGATACGCCCAAGGACTTGCTTATCCTCGTATCATATAGTACTGGCATCGTACCGGTGATATGCCTCTACGGTTTTAGCAGTTTGGTAGAATTATGGGTCTTTTTGGTGAAACGTGTTGGATTTTATTTTATTTTATTTTATTTTTTCGAAATGTTGAATTATGGATTTTAAGATAGAGGTTTAAGTTATTTAAATTAGATATTATTATATAATTATTATATAAACAATTATAATTATCGTATCCATTAGGTATTGTATCCTAGTTTTTGAAGGTTTGTTGTATCCTCGTATCATATCGTACCAGTGTACCCGTATCTGTATCTGTACTACATAGCCAAGAAGTCATCCACCAGTATGGCCCTTGTATATATTTTAGTTCCAACACATCCTAACATTACCCAATTAACAACCTGATGGCCTACAAATTAAAGCTATGAAAAGGATTCAAAAGATCGTAAGCAGCAGCATTATGAAGAAGAGTTTATGTACTAAATAAAAACAAAATCATATCCATTTTTTCAAGTAAGAATTAGTCTCTGGCTCTCAGAGTATGACAAGTTAAATGCAAAACCATCTACCTTCTATAAACCTTCTTTTTTACATTACAAACCTTCAGAGATAGAGAGCCTTCGATTGGAGCTCTGTCTCCTCCATGCTACATCTACAGCCTTGTCAACCATGGGAATATGTTCATCATGTAGTGGGAAATCAACAGAAAGGCTAGAGTTCCCAACAATCCTTCCCTGCAAAAAGTAGTACTGTGAATCATTACTGAAATTTCCATGACTCTTGAAAAACTAAGAGGTGTATCTACTATTTTCCTTTTTTTTAAAAATCCTATATATTCTTTTAAACGATATTATTGCCATTAGTTAGAACACGGTAATCATACTGAAGTCCTATTTTTCATTAAATACTATACCAAGTATCTGTCTCTTTGTCAAGCAATTATGATGATAGTTGTAGATTCATCAAACTGAGCATCTATTAAAAATTAATCAACTTTACCTCTTATGTTGTTCTTTAATCTTTATATAGCGGTTGTAAAAGTTATTTTTATAATGTGCATTATAGATCAAATTTTTTGATAGTAAATGCGTAAGAGGCTAAGAGCTCTCTTGCCTAGAACAACAACAAAACCTTAAAGCTTTGGGGTTGGCTACATGAATACGTTCTTTTCACTCTGCTCTAGTAAGGGTCAACCCTCTAGTAAGGGTCAACCCTCTCTAACATTAGCACATATCCTTATTCAAGGCCTCAATCTAAGTTTGTTTAGGCCTACCCCTATTCTAGCATCTAGTTTAACTAATATCCTATACCGCCTAAGAGGAATATCTAGTGGTCTTCATTGAATATGTCCTCCAGACCACCTTAGACGATTTTATCACATTGTATCCCCAATTGGCGCCTCCTTCAGATTCCCAATGAATTTTAGCTCATCCATCTAAAAATTCTAATTTCGGATACATTGGAATGATGCCCAAAATTAGCTGTAGAGACTTATTTAAATTGCACCCTGTATCTGCGTAGGCACCTTATTATATTTATAACCCATAGATAATAAAAACCATACATAGGTCGATATTCTTTCTTTTGTCATTCTTCTGATCTTCATAGCAAGTAAAAAGCTTCCATAGCTCATGGCGTAAAACCAGAGTGATTCTGCAAATATTTTCCGTTTTCAAGTCTTTGCTCGTTTGCTATTTCCAAAAAGGCCACAAAGCGACATATTAGCTTGTCTCTATTACTTTTATACCCCATGCTCCAAAGTCTCTTTCATCGAACTTTTTATCATCCTTAGAATTTGGTTAAATAAATTAGCTAGCTTCATCAACCCTTTGTCTCCCAAGCAATGAGGATAACGGCAATAGGGATCTTGCACGTACTATAGTTTCTCAAACTTTTATTTTCTTCCAAGTATCATTAACTTCAGAAATTTTAGATCTGTTTTATCAAAAAAAAACACCTTTAGTTTTAGACAATAATTGATATCAAATTTTCCTAGGCTGTTCTCATTAAGCAGCTTCTAGAAACTACACGTCTTTATTCTTTAATAACATTTTTCTACTACAAGCCTCCTACGGGTATGTTTGGTTATAAAAAAAATTACGTCTTATTTCGTTATAAATTTTGTGTCCCCTTGGTAGTGTTAATTCTATCACTTTATATGTTCGGTGGTGTGCAAGTGGAATGGCATAAAGTAATAATTTTTACGCTTGTCACATAGTGAAGTGCCAAGAGAATAAATAATTTTAAGATAATCCACTTCCATCCCACATCCTATTTGAAGGGGAGGATAAGAGATCCAAATTTTGAAGGGGACAACCAACTTTATGTCACATCTAAAAGTAAGATTCAAGCTTCAACTTGTTTGTAACCAAACAAGAAAAGTGGTAAAAGTGCAACAACTAAAAAGTGAACTTCTACCACTTTCATTTCACTTGCTTTCAACCGAACACACCATTAGTCTCTACTCATCTTCCTACTCTTAGCAAACATACATCATATTCCCTGCCATTAAGTTCCAAGGTAGTCAAAGGCACAATGCGCACTTGAGACGCAAAGAGTCCATATCGCCTGAGGCGCAAGGCGCACTTAAGACGTGCGTCCGAACGAAGCAAGACGTATATATATATATATATATATATATATATATATATATATAATGTAAATAAATATATATATATATATATATATATATATATATATATATATATATATATATATATATATATATATATAATGTAAATATATATATATATATATATATTAAAACCAACAAAAATATAACCAAGTGAACTAGCATAACAACAGTAGCAATAACAGTCAACAAAACTAACCAGAGTTTGTATTCTTCCTACCACGTTTTTAGTAAATTTAAGTTTTTTCAGCTCAACTGTAATCAACTTTGGCAACCGTGGAAAGGGCTATATCTTTCCCATTTGTATAAGGTAAGGGTCATCTCCCTGCCTTAAATTTTTTTTTGTATAAATATATATATAAAAGAACAAAAAACTATAAGGCGCGCCTTTTCTTGATCGCACTTTGCTGAAAGGCGCACCTTAGGCACGCCTTTGGTGCTTCCAGAGAAAAGTGCCTCGTCCAGTGAGGTGCGAGGCGCAACTGCAGCGCCTTTCTGCAAGGTGCGCCTTTGGCTACCATGTTAAGTTCTACATTTTGTATAAATCAGACCAAATGGTTACTTCTATTCTGGGTGGATGAAAACTATGCCCAAATCCAAGAACAGGTAACTTCAGCCAAATTGGTTGAGAACTGGATTTGCTGGAATTTATAGGGAGATGAGGTATACACATCTTAAGAAACTATTACCAGATTTCTAGAAACTGAATAGTCGTATTGGAGTACATAAGTTCAACAAAACTCAGTTCTCGTAGGAAAAAAGAAGAAGTTTCAAGTATACCTCCTCATGAACAGGGGTCAACCGAGGTGTCATGTAACTCCTTGACGCTTTTGGGGAAGTTATGTCGTCTGCTTCTGAACCAGACTCTGCAGTAGACGTATCACCACCCTTTATCTGGTCCAAACAAAATAATCAATAGTAGCTACAGAAACGGAACAATTTATATCAATTAATCAAGTGAACCAACAGTTCTTACTACTGGGTACTGTGGCTTAGCATAAGCAATGATCTTCCCATCGTCACTTGAAACAGTAACTATTTGCCTGGTACATTGTGCTTTCCCACTAAGAACCATCTGGATAACAGTACAAGTATTCATAACCATGAAAATAGAGCCTAGAGGGAATATATTGGAGAAGAAGAAAGAAATTATTAAGAGAAACCTTCAATATATTAGGGTCCTTCCATGGTCCCTTTTCTGATTTAAGACATCCTCCTTGATGAGCACAAGTACAAGAACCACCAAGAAATTCTGGCAACTCGCTATAAGAATCCAATATACAACAGAAATTATGACCAAGTTCCAAATAAAGGAATCATCCAATATCATCAGATCTTAAATAAACCAAGATGAAACTCTCACCTTGGGTCAATTATTTCAAATAGCTTACTTTGGTACTTGGAACCAATAACCTAAATTTTTAGAAGTAAAAAATATATAGTTTCAGAAACTCTGGAGAAAAAGAAAAGGAACAAAGTCAGAAAACATGATTACATACATGTATCTTGGAAGTAGTTTTAGGATCAAGAAATGACTTCACAGAGTTCCATAGCAACCTAAATCCTGGACCAGCATTGATGATGAACATACGGCATAATGTCTGCAACACAATGTTTAGATATTGTGGAGGTACTCCATCAAAATTCATTTATAAAACTAACCCAAAATCACTTTCACATTGGATAATTAATGGAAGACTGGTAATATTAGATTACATACCTCTGGATAATTGTTACAGTCAATTTTCTGCAACTGCGTAATTAATTCACGTGCTGTCTTGCTGAAGTTTTTCATACCCTATTAAACAAACACTTTAATGTTAGAGAAGAGACGCCTATGTTGCATTGATACAAATACAATACCAATTGAAACACTACAGGTCTCGCAACACGGAAACGAGACATCTCTATTTTGGAGTATCAATGCTTCCTAGACTGTTGCAATGACATTTGAGTAAATGGAAGAAAGAAGAAAACATACCACTCCTTGGACATCCAGAATTGTTGTACTTGAATCAATGTGTTTTTTTGCTGCAATTGAGCAAGCTGGGAACTTAATTAAAAAACTCCTTTCAAACTCCTTCACATGGTATCTTACGTAACGGTCCATGGTTGTCACTTGCATGAGTTTGCTAGGATCGACTTTTCCCAACCTCTCAATATACACAGGTCTCCCATCTTTGTCCACCCCATGATAACCGTGAGGATAATACTGTAGGACCTCATCTAACTCATTGAACTCAAAATCCTGCTAAATTACAGAGAACGGTAAATGCCATCAACACTAGACATCATGATGTACCATAATAGTTAAAGATGAAAAATATGAAAAACTTCTCTCTTTAACTTTTTTTCCTGTTTAACTCCCCAATATCCCATCACAACAACTTCCATAAATGTACCCAAAATATTTTAATGATTTACTACAATAATTTTCTTCTAGATGCAGATGAATTCAATAATTTCATTTGATCTGTTTAAGGTAATAATGAATGCAATAATATGCTCTTCACTACACAGGTTTATGATCAAAAAGTAGTTCTTATATCTCAATCTTATATATTATTAATCAACAATATCAGCCCAAATAAAAGATTCTAACTGGCATAGCCCTTCTTGGACTTAGCACATATGTAAGCAACATATTGAGTACTGCATATCATTACACAGTTGCTCTTGTTACAGAGAAACTAAAAAGAATCCGTCTTGATGCTGCAATACAGCAAAAAATTGTTTCAAATGGACCAAAAAATATACCTTAAACCCTACATCCTTATCTTTGTATGGCATTGATCTTGCTTTCAAAATTGTCAACATCCATAGTTCCAGAAAAGTCTGGAACTTTTGGGACAAGTTTAGCAGTAATTTGGAAATAACAGTTCCAAGAATTAAGTAATAGTCGCATTTTTGCAGAAGATAGCATGTAGGATCAAAGGCTCATGCAAAGTTGCTAACAGAAACCAGTGTTATCAAAGGTGTCCATCTGGCCACTTAAATTGCTTTGTCGGTCGTCACGTTATGTGGCCATCTCCGCTTGCCTTTTCATTTAAATGTGACCCGGCCCAGCTATTTTCTTTCCCTTTCTTCTTCTTTTTCTTAATTTTTTTTTGGAATCTGACTCATGCCCAATAACTTAAAGTTATAGATATTTTAATATTTTAATATCGATATTAAGAAGAAAGGAACAATAGCCTTCCCTTTGTCCCTCGATTCCATTCCCTTTTGCATCTGTACTCAACTAAAATGAAATATTTCAACTTTAATACTGCTCCAGAAGAGGGAAAATCCAAAGCATATCATTCATGAGGAAAACCAGAAAAAGAAAGAGACTGAAGTTCTAAAGAAGAAATTAACCTAGGATTTCAACAATTTACAGGACAATGTCGCTGAGGTGCAGATATTATAAGTGGTCTATACTATGCAGTTAATAACGGATTTTTTATGATAACGGTCCAGTAGAGTTATAGATATATCACTGATATATCGATTTTATAACGGTAAATATCGGTTTACATTTTTAACACAATTTTTATATATGAACAATACACTTAATAGTTTTCTATTATAAAATATGCAGAAAGTATACATATCGTCGAGAAATTTAAGATATCCAAGATAAAGGAGATCACTTGAGGAACTACATCTCTGAATAAGTTTGATGCATGAAGATTTTGATGGCAGAAGATGTAATCTCCATTCTCCATTGATGTGAATGTCATATCATTCAATATCGATTTTTCTGTAGCAAAAGCAAAACCGTGAGAAATCGATTTTTTTGTAAATCGATATTTTGAACAATATCGGCCATATCGGCCGATAATATCGGTTCCGATATTTTACCGATATTTCTACAAAAAAAATCGGTCCAGGACCGATACCATTATATATCGGTTATATAACCGATATATAACCGTTTTTGACTGCTTAGGGTCTATATGATTTAAAATGTTTGAACTACAGACTCCTTGCTTGGTTGTATAAATACAAATAAATAACATTTGTTGTTCTGGAGGTCGATATAGTCCATACAGTATCATCTCCCTTAGTACTAGACAAGTTCCTATTATTGGCAACAATCATAAGTCCATATTGCATCAGTTGGTATTATGTGACAGCAGATTTTCTTAACATGTGAATGGTGAGAAAAAAAGCTGTAAGTGGTAAGAAAAAAGAAAGCTTTAATTTATCGTATTTGTGTGAGAATCCTAGGTGTACATGGTTAGAAAAAAGCTGTATATGGTGAGAGAAAAAGCCAAGCAGACTCCTTGCTTGGCTGTATAAATAAAGAGAGGATAACATTCACACTGCCAAGAGAAGAAAGGCAGAAACGCACCTGCTTTAACACATTTACAATTGTATGCTTGAATTTATCATATTTGTCTGAGAATCTATAGGATAGAACAAATTCTGGTGACGTACTTCTCTCTCATTTTGACAAGATTAGATGAAAAAGGTTAAACAATCACCATCATTAACAACTTCCATGTTTACTCGCTTATCTGATTATCCACTAGCAATTTCTAACTTCATAAGCAAATCAAAGGGAGTTATCAATTACGTCTATAATAGTGTCAGCACCATATTCTTTCCTCCATTGCAGCATTTCAGCCCACATGTGTTTTGCTTTATCAACATCAAATTTCCTCGCTTTCAGGAATCTGGAAGAGAAAAAACGTAGATAAATCATATAAAAAAGTATCAAGAAGACTTCTACTAAGACTACTGTAACAAGAAATTTGAACTAATTACAGAAAATAGAATAGGAATTTGTTCAATACAAGTATACTGTATACAAGCTTATAGCAAGCAAAAACTAAGAGAATAGAATAAGAGAAGAAAACCAAAAAAGAAACTGAAACAAATTACTTGGATCATTCATGTGTAAGAATACATTCTAAAGTATGAAATAGAGTAAGTTGATAGAAGAAACTGAAAGAAAAAAAAAACAGGACTTTGTTTCATTAAAGTATAACCTCTACGAAATATTTTAAGACCAACAAAACTTGGATATCAGAAAAATGAACTCTATGATCATTAAATTTCTTCTCCTTGCCTTTTTTTTTGTAATGAATAGATATAAAGGTAAATTGTCACACATAAGTACTTTCAGCATGATCAATTGACGGGATATGTCTGTGAGTTGCAAATCCCAAGAGCGCACAGACGACCCTTCTCTACCATAGCCATTAAGCTTAATTGCCATATCAAGATAAAGATGTGAAGTACCTCAACATCATATGGTAATCGTCATGCTTTGCAGGTAGCAACTCATCCAACATCAGTGCCTGCCGAAACGAGTCAACAGCTTGTAAATCTTCTATATCTCTTATATCCTCAATTGAAACAGAATTCACTCGGCTTCCACTCTTTCTCCTGTTCTTCTTCTTCAAAGAATGCCTGAGTTTAGTTGATGCATCTATTGCCTTTTTCTTCAATGATCCAATTCTGAACCTTCTTTCTTCTTCTGAATTCTCAAAATCTGATTTACGGTCTTTACACTCATCATGTCTGGAGAAACTCTCCATGCCTGTACATGTATATAAGTCAGTAGGACTTTCCTCAAATGGATAAAATTTACACAGTTTAGTGACAAAAAGCTAAATGCATAATATAATTGACGTTAAATCCTGCAACAACAATGGACTACGATTCATCCGGCAAGTTAGAATTCACAATTATTGCTGCATCAACTGGTAAATGGAAGATTTCAACATAAAGGCTGCATATCCCATGAATTTTTTATTGCAATTAGGATTTGATAAAGTACACTTAGTTTCCTTTGTAATTGAAAAGAACCGACCTTTGTTATCGAAAAAGAAGAAGTAATACTCGAAGAGATTCCCGAATAGTTATTAAAGATCGCATAAATCATCTACGGATGTATCGGCTTTCAATTATTGTAAATATTACTTTTACCATTACGATACAATCAACTCACATAGTATTATGCGCTAAATCATGAAAAGGTCACCACTCAAATCACACATTTCTCTTGGCATCAAAACATGCTAGTAAAAAAAATCAATGTCAACTTACATATAAGCACATCAATAAGGTCCCATCTCAGCAACTTTCATGGTTTAGGTAAGATTAATGACCATATAAAAGAGCATACATGAAACATAAAGCTAAATTTCTTTGCATTAACAATATATTGCATGGATAAGAATAAGACACGACAAAACAAGGACATGAAACTGAATTTGGTGTCCTGTATTTTGTAGTGTACATGATGTGTCTGATATTTCCTATTTTAACAGTGATGAATTTGTTCACACAAGAAATTCCCCAATTATGACACATAATAAGTTCCCCAATTATGTTTTTTTTCCTTTCATGTGATTACCAATCCGATTAGTGTCACGTCATGTAGGACGCATATTGGACACGATACAAACACTCCAAACTACACCACGACACACCAAAATATGTGTCGTGTCCCCATAACCTTTCCCTTAACCGTTTCATGTCCAACTCGCATCCATACAACATAGTTCTCAAATACAATCAATGGAATGAAGCAACAAATTACTCGTTGTATACCACAATTAAACACACGCAAAAAAGAGAGTAAATTTCTCAATTTTTCACCAATTATTTCACGTCCAATTATATTACCTCAAATCTAAAAAATCCAAAACCCTAAATTCGCTTCAAAATCAAAATCAATACCGATAATTCATATCAAATGGGCGTAAAATTCTCAAACCGAGCTGGGATCAAAACTCACGTGGCCTGCCGAATCGATCGAGCGGTCCCGACATCCGATCCAATCCGATCAAAATCGACAAATATTTACAAACAACGCCGAGATCTGCAACAATAACCTATAAAATTTATGGGGGGGACCCTTAAAAAATCCAAAATTTTCCGATCGGGAGATGAAATCGAACAGTACTCGAATCGAACCGCTTCTCGAAAGTCGAATCGATCGATCGATCGATCTGTGGTGGAGAATCTTGGCTCGTGTTCTAAGAGAAAAAGAAAATTTAGAGAGAGAGAGAGAGAGAGAGAGATGGAGGCTATTTTAAATTGCGACGGAGAGTAAAATGGTCCATTTTGAGGCGCCGAAGAATTGGGAGTGGGGACCACCGGTGTCGGAATACCACGTGGCACCGCGTGAACCGTAATGGTCTGGGACACAGAGACTTAGGCCCACCAAAATCGACCGTTATATTAATTTTTTTCAGAAAATTTAGTGTAGCAAAATAAATTTATATTAAATTCATTCAAACGAAATAAATTTGCTAATTTTTGAAATACAAACATTGTCCGCCAACAGTGTTGGCAGAAAACACAATAAATGTACACGTAGGCAAAAAAAAATTAAAGTGGACCCCACAGCCCAAATTTCGCCTACATTGTTGGCTGAAATTGGGGGGAGGGACAATTTCAGCCAACAGTATTGGCGGAAATTTGGCTGTGCCCCCCCCCCCCCCCCCCCCCCCACGAGTTCAGTTTGGTTTAGTTTGTTTGGTTTTATTTGGTTTGTTTTATTAGTTTTTTCAATTAGTTATATTTTTTTCTATTTAGTTTTTTTCTATTTAGTTTAGTTTCGGATTTTGATTTTTTTTATTTAGTTTCCAAAATAAAATATGTTATCATTGAACCCAAAAAAAAAATCTACAGTACGAATATTACGTCTGCCGTCGATCAGATTTCGAACGGCCATAACTATTTGTTTTCAAATCGTTTTTCATCACACAATAGGTCGATTTGTATGTTTTCGACGAGAGTAACACAATTCGTGTTTCATCCGAAGTAAGACGTACATATTACAGGCAAAAATATAAAATATAAAATTTTAAAGTATCATAACTTTTGACTGGGAGATCGAAACAAGGCCCAGTTTGTGCCAAAATCACCGTATAGAAAAGTACTTCGGGATAAACCGTTTCATCGTTTGACGGACTTCCCAAATTTTTAGAATCGTAAAAAAACGATGTTTCGACCTCTAAATTTTACTTTTGGTAAAAAAAAATTTACAGAATATTTACTGTACCAATAATAAATTTACTATTTTAAAATAACAGAATACTTTAACAAATTTTAAGGATAAAAATTTGGGATATTTTAAAATTTTGATACATATCGACAACTGAGTTAATTTATTTTAATTTTTTGTTAATTTTGAAATTTTGATACAGTAAATTTTCTGTTAATTTATTTTAATTTTATTTCATTAAAATATATTTTCTTAAATAAAACAGAAAATTAACACCCCATTAACACCCCACCAATTAACAAAATAAATTAACAGAAAATAAAAAAAAAGAAACTAATTGAAAAAAAAACTAAACTAAATAGAAAAAAACTAATTGAAAAAAAACTAAACTAAATAGAAAAAATATAACTAATTAAAAAAACTAATAAAACAAACCAAATAAAACCAAACCAACTAAACCAAACTGAACCCGTGAGGGGGCCCACAGGCCAATTTCCGCCAACACTGTTGGCTGAAAATTGCCCCCCCCCCCCCCAATTTCAGCCAACAGTGTTGGCGGAATTTGGGCTGTGGGTCCACTTTAATTTTTTTTTGCCTACGTGTACGTTTATTGTGTTTTCCGCCAACACAGTTGGCGGACAATGTTTGTATTTCAAAAATTAGCAAACTTGTTTCGTTTGCATTAATTTAATATAAATTTATTTCGCTACAGTGAATTTTCTGATTTTTTTAATTTATTAGATATTTGGTTGGACATGAGGATAACACACATCCTAGGTCATCATTAGTAGTTGAGACTCTCCACCGCAATTTGGGGTCCAAAATTTTTATATAAAAAAATGTTGAATGGGTTGGATTTGTATGAGAATAATAGGAAATGATAAAGTGAGCTTCGATCCCAAAGATTGTGTGATCAAAAATTAATGTGGAAAAAAAATTAATGTAAAATCTAGAATCTAGAAAGTTTGGCTCCAAATTGAAAATTACAATTCTACAAAATGAGTTCCTACAATCTAGAATCTAAAAATTGGAAGGCCCAACCTACAGCTCCCATGGTTGGGATGAGACCCAAAATATAGAAATTAAAACTAGGGATGGAACTTACTATTCTACGAAATGAGTTCCTACATTTTAAATCTAGAATCTAGAATGTGGGATGGGCCTTACTAATGATGCTCTTAGGACTTTGTTTGGCTTGCTCATCTTTCTTTGACGATGAATGATTCATTTGATTAGGTTAACGTAGCATGAAGGTTTTTGGACCGAAAATCCAACCTAACCAAATCGAATAAGAGATTCGATTTCGGTTTAAAAAAAAAAGAAAATTTGAGTCGCATCCCACATTATTTAGCCATATTCAAGATGCACTCCACTGCTTTATCATAATGTACAAACCCTCCCACTTTTGACAAAAATCATCACTGATCAACGGTCAACGCGTTTGACCGAATATTTCAGACGAAAATACCCCCGCGTGACCCCCGCTCTCCCCCACGCTTCCCCCCCCACCGTGCTCCCCTCCTCGGCCGGCGCGAGAAGCCCCCCCGCGACATCCCCTGCGCTCCCCCGAGCAGCCCCTATGACTCCACGCGACGCGTACCAAGGGAATCGTCTAGTTCCGCAGCACCTTCTCCTTGTGATCCAAAATCTCCACCGGCTGCTCTGGATAACTGAGAGTCGAACCCACCTCGATCTTTGAGTGATCCAATATGTGACTAAGATCTGCCATGTGTAACGACCCATTCCGTTCAACCCGGAGGGCCGATTCAAACGGCACAAGTGTAGCGAACCGACCTACCTTACTCAATGAGATGACTCGTTCGATGCAAAGTCATTCAGACTTGAACCTTCAGATGGAGTTCAGACTTAGACTTTTCAGAGACGCGCTCGGAGTCTCGCTCGGCCGATGTGATTCATCGCTAAGGTGGGTGACTTCGGTAAACATCTCTACTTAGCTGCACACTTAAGAAAATGGATGATACATGCTAGTTTCTAAGCAATAATATTTGCATGCTAAATAAAAATAGATGAACATACATAGCTAAGGGAATAAACATGCCTTATCATGTGTATAGAATATGGAAACTATGTCTTGCTAGTGCGTAACTTAGAGTATCGATCTAAATGGAGTAGGTTTCATATGTTATGCCACAAATAGTTCTTGTTTATGCCTCGAGGCACCGCATCGCACGGAATATGACACGGGAAATAGTATAATCATATTGCATACATAGACGAGGAAGACTATCAAGTAGTCGTTCCGAGTCAGGAGAAGAAAAAAGAAAGTACTCGGGATATCCAGATCACCGAGGCAGTATCTAATCAAGAAGCTGCACAAAGAAGAAAGATCCGAGTGTAGTCATCGGCTAGATTGAACCGAGCTGATGTCCTCGGATAAGAGAAATCGAGCAGGAAGTTCTCGGCTAGGATTTGAGTGGTGGAGTAGTTGCATGGTCACGGACAACTAGTTGCACACCAGGTAGAGAAAGAGTCATCGACACGATTGATGAGGCATCTGAATCGTGTCGGCCCGGGAGGACAATGTTAGTGTAGTCTTGGTAATATGCTAGCTGAAGTACTAGCAGGCGAGTACGGGACGTCCAACAAGGCTTCCTACCGACCTGAAAAGACAGCCGACTCGTCGGATGGTTGCGGACGCCTGGTAGGGCTTGCAACCGAACTGGAAAGACAATCGTTCCATCCCATATTATGTCCAATATAGCTAACGGAGCCAATGACCTTCATATAGATAAATCATGCATGCATAGCGGCGATCCGCATTCAGAAAAGGAGTAACATGAAGGAGTATAATGCATGGAACTTTCCACATTTAGAATGGATGCACGGTATATGACATAGTTCGAGTAAAACATGTATGAGACAGACACAATCGTAACACTTTAATTACATAGATGTTCTTCGCTACTTAGTAGATTATTTTTATATTGGTGGGTATAACAGGGAAGGTCGAATGGTAAGAAAGGGTAAGACGAACTCAGCTATTTACAGTACGACACTCTTGATTCAGACACAAGTATTACTTTCATTATATTGCCATAAAACTGATCATAAGACAAAGACTAGAAAGACAACATAATCAGTCGATACACATAACTAATGAGCGTGCTTGTTTTGTGGTGTGGGCGAGAGGTCTCCCCACCAGTGCATTCAATGTACTGATACCCAACCAGATTGCATGCAGGGTGCAGGAAGAACTCGTACGGATTCGGAGATTGCTTAACGCATCGAGGCGTAGGACCGCACTTAGCGTCTTGGAGCGTGGCGCGCGGACCTGGAGCTCACATATATGAGACATAATATATGGGAACATCATCATCCAAAGTGTTTGATTCAGTTGTAAGCCTAAGGGCATATTCATTGTAATAAGAGAGAGAGAGCACGAATGACTTGTAATCTCAGCCTAGCGTTGCTTGTAATCTTTACTTCATATCAATAAAGAGCTTATTTTGGTTTCAATACTTGTGTTTATTCTATGTTTCCGCTATGACGACTCTATCAACTAGTTATCAACGGCCGTTTCGGTATTTGCCTTGCGCGGGCGCAACTCCAGGCTCTCGCGGCATCACGTCCTGATGGAAACGATTGTCCTGCGGGAGCGTTGGCGCGGTGATTCACGTCCAGTGGAGGCAATCGATCATGCGGGAGATTGGGGCGTGACACCATGTACCGTCTCAGCTGTGACACATGGAACACATCATACACTCCCTCTAGCGCAGGCGGCAAGTCTAGTCTGTAAGCCACTGCACCGACCCTCGTAAGAACACCGAAGGGTCCGATATACTGTGGACTAAGCTTTCCGCCTCCACCAAAGTGAATCGTGCCCCGTGTTGTCACTGTCCAATTCTAGAAAATAGTTTTTTTTTTATTTGGTAAATTGTGTATTGTATATAATTAATTATATTTATATTTAATTAGTGATTGTATTATTATTTTTATTGATTGTTTTAGGGTTTTGGCTAGTCTGGACCCATGTCAGACCCTAGTGGACCCATGTCCGACCCAACCCACACCCTTGTGAGACTTATTTTTGGGTTTAGAATATTTATTATATTTTTAATAGGTATATGCATATATGTATTAGATATATATTTTCTAGCCTAGATTATTAACTAGGAATATGTCTATATGTTTAAATAGTTAACTAGAGGGGTATTAGAGAGGTATCTTAATACCTTGAGATATCAAGGTATCTCAATACCTTGAGATATCCAAGGTATTGAGTTTCGAGCGGAATTTTTGAGCAATTGCCTAGGTTTGAGTTTAGAGATAGGTTTTTATGTATATGTGTATATATTTACGCGTGCTAGCATAGGTTTTAGCGGGTATAGGCGGGGTGCGTGGCCTAGGTCGAGGTATCGGATACTGAGGGTATCTCGGTATCTCGAGAAGGCAAGTTTGAGGGTTTACTAGCTTAATGAGCTAGTTTTGACCTAGAATTTCAGGGGCACCCTAGTTTG
Organism: Iris macrosiphon; assembly: GCA_036927795.1. Taxonomy (NCBI): domain Eukaryota; kingdom Viridiplantae; phylum Streptophyta; class Magnoliopsida; order Asparagales; family Iridaceae; genus Iris; species Iris macrosiphon. The sequence continues at coordinate 8,286,805 of JAYESA010000010.1, read as the reverse complement.
ACCTAGCTTTGACCATAATTGTCCTCGTTGACCATAAAAGTCAACGTTTGACCTAGAGTTGACTTTTTGGACCCCCAGGTTGACTTTTTGACCCAAATTTCACCGGTTTGACCCGTTCGACCTAGAATATCCCTAGAAGCCTATTTTTAATTATTTTATATCAGTTTAAATCCATATAATCCTGTTTAATCTTACTTTTCGTAATAGGTTCTTGCGACGTCATTCCGGATCTCGATCCTCATCAGTTGCTCAGGACGTCAGGCGAGTAACTACCTCTGATAGTTTTCATTTCATGATAGCGTTTATATCACCTGTTCTAGAACTGTAATACTTGATTCTGACACATTGTTACACGAGCTGGTACTAGTAGATCCCGTCATGAGATGCTGTCCCCCTTACCGTGTTCAGCGGGTACTCTATCACGTGTATTTCATCATGTGCTTCGGGTATTGATTCTCATGTGCTATCATGTGCTTCTTGTGCTCTCGCCTTCGTGTGCGCGAGCTATTATCATGTACGTAGCGTGTCGTGGTTGGATCCAAGAGTATTAGTGAGGGAGGGGAGTAGGAGTTGGTTATATGATCAAAGCCAAACAGTATTCATGTCTATGTCAGTTATGCAACTCACGCATAACGGAGTTATCATAGTTTATTCATGTGCAACCTAAGCCGATCACATAACGAACTTGTGCTTAAGGCACTTAGCTAGTATTCATGTTTTCTCACATGCAGTTACTTCTCTACTTGTATTATTCTCCAGTTTACATTGCAGCTACTTATTCTGCTTCATCATGTATTTATTTTCCTGTGCATCTTGTATACTTTTCTATTGCTCGTCATATACACCTTACCATGTATTTGGAGTTGCTTTCAGAGTTATGTACTTTGCTCCAGTCCTGACTGGACATATTTTTTCCAGAGGATCCTGAGGATTATTGCCCGATATTCTACGGGCCGGGTGTCGAGGAGTGTTGCGACCCCGAGACTGAAGAGGAGCCTGTCGAGGAGACGCCTTTAGCGCCCTAGTTAGCTAGGTGGGTTTTTCTGGGTTGTTCCCAGTTGATTATTTTGGATGACTGTACTATATTATTATTTTGCTGTTGTGATGTTGTAGACTTGGACTGTATATTTTGGATATTGTCTTGCTCTGTGTTTCTTTGTGATATCTTATCGTGCTTTACTCTTCCCCTAATTATTGTGATTGAGGCATATATATATTGCGTGGTTGCCCTCCTTTTGGAGAGGTTATATTGACATGTTTTGTGAGATATATAGATTGTGACCTAGAACGAACATTTACAGCGTTCTACCGCCGATTCTGCGGTGTAGGCTGGACGTACCCACGACTCATGCCCGGTTTTTCGGGTGCGGGTCGTGACACGTGTCGGAGAAATCCGCAAGAACACAATATCGCCAACCTAGAACAAAACACAGTCTTAACACTCAATCTAAAACAAGCAATCACAAGCAATACAAAAAAAAATCTATACATCAAACTCCAAAGGTCTCCGGTAGTTGTCGGCCCAATGCCGCTGTCTGTCCTGCGCCACCCGAAGTCTATCTCTAATGAGCTTCACCTTCTCAGTTGCATCCAAAATTATCTCTGGTCCTAACAAGGCTCTCTCGCCAACATCATCCCAAGATAAATGAGTGCGACATCTCCGTCCATATAACACCTCAAATGGTGACATCTCAATGTTGGCCTGGTAACTGTTGTTGGAAGCAAACTCTACCAGGTGAAGATGATCCTCCCATGAGCCTCTTAAATCCAAGACACAAGTGCGAACCATGTCCTCGAGAGTCTAAGTAGTCCTCTCTGACTGTCCATCTGTCTGGGGGTGATATGCGGTACTAAACTTTAGCTGGGTGCCCAAGCTAGCCTACAAACTCCTCCAGAAGTGGGATGTCAAGCGACTATCCCGATCCGAGATGATGCTCACAGGAACTCCATGCAATCTAACAATCTGTCGCACATACATCTCCGCTAGCTTCTTCATAGACGTACCCACTTTAAATGGCAAGAAGTGGGCAGATTTGGTCAACTTGTCTACGATGACCCAAATCGCGTATTTTCCTCCTGGAGAACGCGGAAGTCCCGATACAAAATTCATGGTCACATGCTCCCACTTCCACTCTGGGATGGGTAAAGGCTGAAGTAAACCTTCCGGCCTCTGTCTCTCTGTCTTTACCTGTTGGCACACTAGACACTTGGATACTAAGATAATCATATATATACATGGTTTATATTTATATACCCAAATGATGCTTGAGGATACATAATACATGGGGTCGGCCGGCGGGGAGCGCGGGGCGGTCGCGGGACATCACGAGGGATGAGGGACGGGGAAGAAGAAGAAGAAAGATGGGGTATTTTTGTCCAAAATTTTTGGTCAATATTGTTGACCGTGAGTTGGTAACAGTTTCCGTCAAAAGTGGGAGGAGATTTATACATTATGGTAAAGCACTGGGGTGCACATTGAATATGGCTAAATAATGTGGGGTGCGACTCAAATTTTCTCTTAAAAAATCGGTTCGATTTCAGTTTTGAAAATACTAAAAAAAATTATTCGGTTTCGATTTTAAGTTTCCATTTCGGTCCAAAACTGAAAATAGAATAAGACTTATGTAATTATGTAAATACTCTTAATTTTATGCATATTTTGTGATTAAAAATGTGTATATTTTGAAAACAACAATTATATGTATATGTTTTAAAGTATAACTTTGGTAATTTAACAACTAGTCCAACTTTGGATGTAACTTTGAAATACAACATATGTGTATAAAAATTATAATTTTTAATATAATTTAACCACGATTGCAACATTGAACCCGATCCATTAAACAATAGAAATATTCCAACCGAACAAACCGAATAAACAGAATTGGTTATTCGGTTCGATTTCGATTTTGACTAATTCCGGTTTGGTTGATACTGAATAAACCGAACGCCCATCCCTATTGTTGAGTACCTCTTATAGGTGAACATTATTCGATTTTGGACCGAATATCTAATCGAACTGAACCGAACCGGTCTGAACCGAATAAGAGAATCGGTTCGGTTTCGGTTTTAAAAATACTAAAATTTCTTATTCAATTTCGGTTTTGGATTTCGGTCCAAAACCGAAAACCAAAAACCGAATAAGACTTATACAATTATGTAAATACCTCAATTCCATGCATGTGTTGTAATTAAACGAGTGTATATTTTGAAAATAATGATTTTACGTATGTGTTTTAAAGTCAAACTTTGATAATTTAACAACTACTCCAACTTTGGACGTAAATACAACAAATGTGTGTATAAAAATTTAATTTTTAATATCATTTAACCATGATTTCAACTTTGGATTCTACCCATTAATCAATATAAATAACCTAACCGAATAAAATGAATCGTTATTCAGTTCGGTTCGGTTTCGGTTTCGGTTTTGCCTAATTTTTGTTCGGTTTTGGTTTTGAATTTTTAGAATTTCGGTCTAGACCATTTCGATTCGATTAAAACTGAATAAACCGAATGCTTACCCCTAGTTCCTCTCTCTTAGCAAAAGCACTGCCGCTGGGGATTGGTTGATTCAACGGCCTTAGCTCCGAAAGCCAGATACACAGTCAATTGTGACGCTTTTGCAATGTCTACGAATTTTAAAATAGATTATCAAAATTATTCTTAATTTATATGAAAAATATATATATTTTTTTTATTTTTAAGAATTATAATAAATTAAGAGTAATTTTGATAATATATTTTAAAAATTCAAAAATATTGTAAAATGCTTTGTCGGCAAAATTGCAATTTTGTTGAGAAAATGACCTCCAACCTTCACGTTTTGAGTTGAAACTTCACTCTCAGCCATGCTCAAGAACTCGTCCAAGAATCACGCAATGGCTACGCTAGCCAAAGAAAATTCTGAAACCGTAGGAATCTCAGATCAACTTGGGCCTTGACGACGACTCTAGACAAGTAGTTGTAGCCAGGAAAAACACCAACTGATGCCATGAGCATCCAATCCAATCCAATCCAATCCAACGCAAAGAAAGACAAGCAGGGATGCAACTGTGCCACGCACTTCAATACAAATCTACCTTTCCACATCGAATAGGTTCCAATTCTTCAGCAAGTAGTTTGGTTTCATCGGAAAAGGCCAGGAAGGAAACTTCAAATGTTATGTGATACCCACAAAGATAGGTTATGAGAATAGAGTCCTCTCAAGACAATTCAAAGTGCTAGACAAATTATTTTTAAAATATATTTATTAAAAGACTGAACGAATTGTAACGTTTTTCTATTTTTAATATATATATATATATATATATATATATATATATATATATATATATATATATATATATATATTATGGAAAAAAGATGTGAGCCATATGCTCATATTCCTATATCAGTCATATACATGTGGACCAATAGAAATAGATTTCTACATCCTATGTGCATCCATGTGTACTAGTACATTTCATTTCTATTGAAATATGAACACTATGGCTCATATCACGTTTATCCGGATAAACGGAATATGAACTATAGTGCTCATATTCCTACATGAGTCATGCACATGTGGACCAATAGGAATATAGTGTACTAGTACAAATGGGTGCACATGGGATGTAATAATCTATTCATATTGGTACACATGTGCATGACTCATTTAGAAAAATGAGTACTATGACTCATATCCCGTTTACATATATATATATATATATATATATATATATATATATATATATATATATATATATGGTAAAAGGGATATGAGCCATAGTCTCATATTCCTACACGAACCAATGCACATGTGGACCAATATGAATGGAGTGTACTAGCGCACATGGGATGTAAAAATTTATTCATATTGGTCCACGTGTGCATGGCTCACGTAGAAATATGAGAAGTGTACTAGTGCACATGGGTACACATGGGATGTAGAAATCCATTTCTATTGGTCCACGTGTGTAAATTCTTGCACCCATGTACACTAGTATATTCTATTTCTATTAGTGAATCTATGTCTATTAGTCCACATGTGTATTAATTTATATAGAAATATGAGTCTATGGTTCATATTCTTTTTATATATATATATATATATATATATATATATATATATATTCCTTAAATAACGGTCCTTAAATCACGTGCCACACGTGCCATTGGTACAAGTCTAAGAGTAGAACTAGAACCGGCTCTGCGAATCACAAAGGTTTAGCAGACTGAGAGCATAATCCACAACTACAGACATTAAGAAACACCATATAATGTGAGTTCGGTAACATTACCCAGAGTGAAAGAGATTTCAATGCGACATTTTAATTTTAGTCAAATTTTGTAGCACTTGAAAACTACAGTCGACACTTGTCCATACTTAAAAATTGCTAAAAAATCAAGAGACACACCAGATTTAGAGTGTGTCCTAGCTCCTCTCCTCTACATTAATTTTCGAACCCACGAAAATTAATCGTTTTTACCAAACATGGAAGAAAAATAAAGAGAGAAATTTTTTATCAAACATAAAATAAAAAAATAAAAAATAAAAAGTTAAAAGAGCAGGTTAATTTGGAATATTTGCTTGGAATGTACTATTGTGTCTCAATATCAAGAAGACACTCCAAGGGACTCTTTGGTTCAAGTTTTAGAAATATGGGAATAGGTTTTGGATTTCTTACCCATGGTTGTTAAGTGTTGGATTGGGAATTGAGGGGGCGTTTGGTTCAAGTTTTGGCGGCGTAAAATGGATTTTAGATTCATTATCCTTGTTTGGTATATCTATGATATGATTGACAATTGGGAGGGCGTAGTAGGGGCTTCATATTTTTATTGTTGTGGGAAAGTAATTCCCAAGTCCCCTCTTGAAAATATTTTTGCTTGCCTAATTTTTTTTTTGAATATTTTGTTTGGACAATAACACCCTCATTTTACTTTTAAATTTCTAACTTATATCCCAAACATGTAAATTTAGATAATAGAAGAATGAAAGGATATTTATGAAAAATTAAATAAATTAATATTCCTTTTTTATATTTCCAACATAAACCTAACCAATATAGAAATGTTGAATTCATTTTCCATTGTAAAGGAATGGAAAATGAATTTCCAGGAACACAACCTTGTTCCAAACAACCCATGAGAGGGAATATTGGGAGCTTCAGATTCCTACATATGTAGAAAAGTAAAATTCAAGCACCCTCTTGGGAATATTTTTTGCTGTTATAGGAATGTTGATTGTATACATTAATTACAATTTTTTTTTGAACAATAATACCCTCAATAACACCAACTAAATTAAACTTAGGTAATAATATCATAATATTAATGAAAGAGTAATTGTGAAAAAATAAACAAATTAAGATTTCTATTTCTATGTGAACCAAATATGAGAATGGAAAACATAAATTTTTCAGACTATATATTTCCAATACAACCAAACATGGGTATGAAAATATTGAATTACTTTTCTCATGAAAAAGTAATGAAAAATAGATTCCTAGAAGTACAAAACATTCGTCCAAACAAGTCTCTAAAGTAATTTACACAACTTTTTAATAATTTAAAATGTGTTTAGAGTGTCCCCGGTGTGAATTGTGAATGCTCTTAACAATGTAGCTAAAATACAACTAACAGTGACACCAAAGAAAACGAGACAGCCACGGAAATATAAAGGTTAGTTTAAGAAGTTACAGAGACAAACTTAACAGACAAAAACACAATACATCTCTAGAAGCATTTTAGAAGTAACTGATCATTTTAGAAGAGAGTGATCATTTCCGCCATGCCGTCAGATTTACTAAAAAGATTAAAACTGAGCTAAGATATTACATTTTGCAGATATTTCTAATCTAGATGACATAAATCAGCATGTATAATGGAATAAACAGCTGCCATCACTTCCAGCACAATGAAATGATACAATTCACTGCGGATTTTTGGACTTCCAACTAAAAGAATAATTTAGCATCCAGCACGATATACAGCCAGCTGATCCGAAGCTAAAGTAGGCAGTAATTCAAATAACTCTAAAATCATCAGTCCAGTTGTACATGTAACGAAGAAGATGAGGGAAGTAATTTAAATAACTCTAAAATCATCGGTCTAGCTTTATATGTAAAGCTATGACTGCTGAAGAAGAAGATACAATGCCAATTTCCAACATTACCAGGCAGATTGACAAGAAACAGAACTGGTTACTTCTGGTATTCATGGACATTTTTCAATACTGTATCTAGCAAAGTTAAAAAGCAAATTAAAATATATACTGATTTAAAGCGCTTATAATAATTGAATTTGGCCATCAACAGTCCATCCTTCTGTACTTTTTTTTATAGACATATTTACAGACATGATCATTATATATAGACAACATTAGCCACTTACGAGTGCATACATGTACTATCCACTGCAAGTTGCATGTTTAGTTTTCAGATAACAGGTTTATGTACATCGGTTCTTGATTGAAGCCAACTCCTGAAGAGCATGCATAATGAACAAGCACCACAGATCTTCATAGCAGTGGGAATGAAAGGAGGAGTCGAGGATATAAGGATGTCTCATGCCCAGTTCCTTCTTTTGGCCCGCAGCTGCGCAAGTTTGTTTTTCCATTGTGCTGAACCAAAACATAAGCAAAAGTTAGGCTTTGAGCCAAAAAGACGTGTATATGTTGGTATATTAGAATGTATTAAAAAAGTTTTATGTAAGATGGAGGGTTGTAAGACTATATATATATATATATATATATATATATATATATATATATAGCCAAGAGATTATTAATAAAAATAGAAATACAAAATATTCTACATGGTATCAGAGCACAAATCCTAGCCGCCACCATCGCTGCCGCGCCACCACCACCGTCGCCCACCACCACCATCGTCGCCGCCGCCGCCACACTTCCGCCACTCCTGCGGAGCCCGCAGGAGCCTTCTGCCGCGGTTCCCGGCGTTTCCCGCGGATCGTTTCGGACTTTGACATCGAAGGCCTAGATCCGATGGGGGAGAGGCATGATCGAGTCTAGGAGAGGAGGAACGTGAATCGTGGGACGGGTGTGAGGTGATCGGAGAAGAGGAGGATCGATGGAGGAGATCATCAAGAAGTTGGACCATGCGGAGGTCGCAACGTTGATGAATCTGATGAAACCGTCGGCTGGTGAGAGCGCGACACGAACACCGGCGAAGTTGGAGCTTCCCTCCATCGATCTGAAGCTTGATGGACCGGCCACCTACCTGAGTTGGTCACGACGGGTGAGGAGAACGCTCGCAGGGAAGAACCTGGAGGATTTCTTGTCATGAGAGAAGACAGAGCCGGATGAGGACTCGGCAGGACGCGACGAGTGAAAGTCCACTCATATGGTGATATACATTTGGCTCCTCAATTCTTTAGTCCAGTTGATCGCCGCCACAGTGGATGGCCTTGAGATGGTAAATGACGTGTGGGAGAAGTTGAGTAGAACCTACGATGGTGTGGGAATAACTTGAGGGTTTTCCAGATCAAGGAGGAGATCGACGACACCGTACAGGAAGAAAAGACGGTGCAGGAGTATTCCATGGAGTTGGAGCGTCTGTGGTTGGATTACGATCACTCCTCAGATCGGACGAGCTGAGAGGACCCAAAGTGTAAGGAGAGAGAAGTATGTCTGCAGGAGAAGACGGTAAAGTTTCTTAAGGGACTAGCCTCATTGTTTGCTCAGAGGACATCACTACTTCTAACCCAACCGAAGATCCCTACACTTGAGGAGGCTATCTCGGCCATGATCCAGGAGGAGACGCATCAAGCTGCAGGCAGGGACAAGTGGTCCTCCTGAAGTGAAGCCAGCATTGGCGGTTGCCAATTCAGGCGGCACAGAACCTAAGGGAGAGCCCAGGCAGTGATACAATTGCGGGAATGTGGGCCATCTGAGGTATGCTTGCACCAAACCACCCAATGAGTGGGATTCAGGTGGTGGACGTGGCCGTGGTCGTGGGGATCGACGGAGTGATCGAGGAGGTTATCGGACGAACCTGCTAGTAGCAGAAGGCGATGAGGGAACTGATGGTGCCTATACTGAGGAGGATCAGGCACTGCTGGACATGCTGGAGGTACTCAAGAGAAAGCAGAGAGTGTCAAGCAATGAAGACAGGAGGAGTGGGACTGAGGAGGCGTCCATCTCAGTTGTCGCCAGAGGCAACGCTGCCATGTATGCCCATCCATCGGAAGGTACTGACGACTCACTCGTCCTTCAATCTATGTCTTCCCTTAGATCGTCGGACTGGATGTGTTGATTCGGGTGCGTCTCGACACGTGACAGGGAATGCTAGTGAGTTCTCTTCCTACACTCACCTAGCATCGGCGGACAACTTTCAAACAGCCGATGGTATTTTCCAGCCAGTGGTCAGTAAGGGTACTGTCGATTGTACATGTTCAGTAAAATTATCAAATGTTTTGCATGCTCCTTCTTTTCCAGTCAGTCTTTTGTCCATCAGTTCTATAATCCTCAAACTAAAATGCATCGCCTCTTTTGATATTCCTAAGGTGATCTTCCAGGAGAAGGAGACGGGACGAAGACTTGGGACTGGCACTTAGCATGATGAACTGTGGTACCTAGATCGGAAAGGACTAGATTCGGCATTGGTGTCTGTGGGAGAGAGGGCAGGAATGGGAGGACCGAAGATGAGTACCGAGGATACACTGATACTCCACTACAGGCGGTTGGGACACTCCTCTTTTGGTATTTTGAGTAGGTTGTATCCATCTATTTATGAGAAAGCAAATAAAGAGAAACTAGTATGTGATGCATGTGATTTAGGCAAACTTACTAGGAGCTCATATGTTAGTGCGGGCCAAAGGAGCTCTTCTGTTTTTGATATTATACATTCTGATGTTTGGGGGTCGTGCGCCACTACTACTATGAATGGTTACAAGTATTTCGTTTCTTTTATTGATTGTTCCTCTCGTGTCACCTGGCTGTATGTCTTTGCCTATTTTCGGGACTTTCATAAACATGTCCAGACTGAGTACAGAGCAGTGGTGAAGGTACTGAGGTCTGACAATGGGACAGAGTATACCAACAAAGCACTTGAGGAATACATGTCAGCCCATGGGATACAACATCAGACCACCTGTGCATACACGCCAGCACAGAATAGAGTGGAAGAAAGGAAGAACACCTTCTGGAGGTGGCAAGGAGCATGATAATCACCATGAATGTCCCACAGAGTGTGTGGGGGCATGCAGTGTTGACAGCAGCTCAACTAATCAACAGGATGCCCTCGAAAGTATTGGGATGAAAGTCTCCATGTGAGATATTGTAAGAAAATAATAGTGGAATACTCCCGCTGAAGGTGTTTGGCTGCGTATGTTTTATGAATGACATCCGTCTGTTGAGAAACTTGACCATAGAGCAGTCAAGTGTGTCTTCGTGGGCTATTCGGCGACTCGGAAGGGATACGCGTGCTGGAACCCAGTAGAGAAGAAGTTTGTGAGCATGGATGTTCACTTCAGGGAGCTTGAGCCATACTACCGTCAGGAAGGAACCTCATCCATGGGCAACTCACCTGACACTAAGAGTATGAGGCGAGAGAGGGAGATTGGTGAGAGTTTGGTGACCGATTTACGAGTATGATATGGAGGAACGGTTGAGAAGAAGAGTGAAGAGGAACATGAGGAGGAGATGAGAGGTGTTAGGCCCACGGCTCAGGGGGAGTTACTTACCTACAGCAGGAAAGGAAAGCAAACTGCAATACCAATACCTATAGTGCCAGTGACAAGTCCCTTGCCTGCGTCCGTCTCAACTCCTGAGACACCTATACCACCACCACTAGATTTTCTTTCATATCATTATTCCTACCCCTCCCACACTATTATCAGTACGGAGGACCACTCGCAACAATACGAAAAATTCTCCTGATAAATATGGTTGAAACTTTGCTCAGTTTGTTTCATACGATAGCATCTCTTCTTCTCATGGAGCATTAATTACGTCTTTGGATAGTATTACTATACCTAACAATTGGTAGGTTACCAAGAACGATCCAAAGTGGAAAGCAGCGATGTACGAGTTAGGGCTTTTGAGAAGAACCACACTTGAAAACTGGTAAAACTGCCAGAGGGAAAGAGGACAGTCGGATGAAAGTGGGTCTTTACTGTGAAGCAGAACCAAGGATCATGTAGCAGACAGTTTGACCAAGGGACTTAGCTTTGTAGATACATTAGAGGATGTGACAAGATGGACTTAATGAATATCTTTCGTCCATCTTGAGGAGATGTGTTGGTATATTAGAATGTATTAAGGAAATTTTATGTAAGACGGAGGGTTGTAAGGCTATATATATATATATATATATATATATATATATATATATATATATATATATAGCCAAGATATTATTAATAAAAATAGAACTCAAAAACATTCTACAGTATAGATATTGGTTTCTAAAAGAATCTTCAATCACAGTTTGTTCACTGGAGAAGGGACACACGCCAGTTAACTCAAGTGGCGGATCAAACTAGAAGGGTATCATCAAACTTAGGGTGGTCACAAAAGTCGGGTCATTTGCTCAAGCAGGGGATCAAATTAGCAGAGTGCCACCAAACTTAGGGTGGGAATAAAAGTTGGTACTCTTGCTTTCAAATCTACATAGCACATTGCTTAAAATTTCTGTAGATCTATTAGTTCAATTTATTATGCCAACAAACAAACCATCATTAGGATCTGAGATTTTCATAGTGATACAGTTTGCCTAAAATTGCAATATGTACAATGCCAAGTTGCCAATCACATTAAGAAATCAGGAATCTAACAAAAATAGTATGTAAAGAGATAAGCAGTCAAATAAGGCTTACAGCAGCACAGGTATGAGTGGCCATAACTTCAAGGGAAGGTACGGGTGGTAATCTGATAAGAGTGGGGGCTATCAGAGGAGAACTTTGGTACTAGGTTGCACAGATATTCCTCTAGAGGATAGTAAACATATCTAACACGATGCTTCCTCAACATTCAGGTTGGATATGGCTAAGCCATGTTTAGGATCCAAAAGGCCCCAAAACATGGTCAAAAGTGATGTGGCAGGGTATTTCATGCCAAACATTCTTAAGATACGAGAAATAGTTTAGGTTGGAAAGTGATTTGACACGGTTGTAGGAGATATCAGTTTGTCCACTTTCTTAAAATGGGCAAGGCATACTTGTATACGAAAAGGTAAAGTCATTTTAATTAGGATCAGTTCTCAGGTTGGGAGAAGACCAAAGGTCTTAGGAGTAGAAAAACAATGACCGAGTTCGCAATCAGGATCAGTTCTCAGGTTGGAAGCTGCCTTTCAGGTCTAACTCCTATTGATGGCTCCATTTGTTGTGTACCAGTTGCTTTGGTTCTGTCCAACATCTGACATACCTGTTGATTACTTGATTACATTTCTCATGTTTACCTTCTGTATCTTTTATTTTTGAGAGTCAGGATGGGATCAAGGAGATCCCAGCCAACTGTGCAATATTTTATGATATTTCAATGTCAAGATCCCAACTTCAACTTCAACCCATGGCTCCCTTGTCCACACTATAAATTTCACAACAACAACATTTTGATTTTCTCCATTTCACTTCTGACCAGCCGCCACAATAGTTCTTTTCTTTTCTTCTATCCATGTATCTTATTTCTTATGATTTGATATTATTAAAACTTTTGATACCACAAGTCTAATATACCAAATTAACTTTTACTCTCTGTATCCTCCATTATGACTCCTAATTGACTATGAAGTCGATTAAATCATACACATCCCACTCACCAGATTTGTAGTTTCAAGTTTCAACTACGCCAAACATCTTACAATAGTTAACTTCTTCCAGTCCCGCCCTCCGAATGAAGACAACAAAATCTCCACCAGCTGAAGGGTTCGCTTTTTGATGGTAGAAAGAATTTCTTTTCTTCTTTTGCCAAGTGGGTTTTGAGGCCATTCATTACTTATGTTAAGACTTTTACCATGAAAAAAAAAGAGACTTCCAACACTATAGATAGTACAAACAGATACGAGAAATATATCCACGAGAAAGGGAGATGAACATCTTGAGAAGAAAGGCTGGTAGAATTCCCTAAAACAAGGGTGTCCTGTAATACGAGCCTCCCAGTAAATGGAGGGTATCGATGGCATCAAGCATCAAGACTATGTAGCCTTACTACCATTCACAGGGAGGCTGTTTCTGAGACTCAAACCCCACCTTCCAGGGTGCCAGTACTAAGCCTTATTGTGGCACCATTGATGCCACATTTTTGCAATTGCCACGTGACAAAAGTTAATTGAACAGGTACAGGTTACTGCTACAGCAACTTGATGACAAATTATTCAAACTCAAAGATAGTATATATTGCCAAGAGAAAAGGGAAGCAGACTCATATTGGACATAAAGTGGACATGAAAAAAGAAAATCTCATACCAGCATCTTTGTATCGTTCCTCAACAGAAGCAATCAGCATGTTCCGGACCAGGTCAAACTCTTTGGTTTCTAGGCAAGGCTGACCATCAGGCCTGTTGATGTGAAAAACCTAATATAAGAAAGTAATCCAACAGGTACAAGTTTCAACCAAGAGACTTCTCCTTTATTGGATAAAGAAATATGTACGAACATGAGAAGAATACTGTTTAATCAGGCAGTTCTGGAAAATTATAATAACTCGAAGTAATATTGGTTTGAGAAGATCAACATGCTGAAAATTTTGGCAAGCAATTATCTGAATCCGCCTTTCACCAGCAAAAACTGATAAAAGCCTTAGCTAGCAGAAAAAGCATGAAGCATGCATAACAATCAACCATGTAAATCTCAGTAAGATTGAGAAAGATATTATTCATATTTTGAGTTTAATACATCACTAACTCTATAGAAGCTTACCTGTCAAGTTCTGTAAACAGTAGCCCATCAGAAAAAGGGGACTGTAATGACAACTTTGTAGGTTCAAGGACTTTCATACCATCACTATATGCAAGATGTTTGTTTACTTGTATGGGCACCTGTTTAGATTCAGCAGAACTGGCATTTAGGAAGCATAAAATAAACATTCATATTGATTTGGATTCTAGTGAGCAAAGACTTGACATCTGCCTTCAGATCATCATGTATATAAGGTCAAATACAACAAGTTGCCTGAAACAAGGATCCAAAGTTAACTTTCAACTATGGGAATTATATTAACACAAGCGCACAGAAGTATAACCACTACCAGTTTCCAAAATAAAAGCGAACCTTTAAATTTTGATCCACTCGGAAGAAACATCTGAGTTGGTCACATCTTGTTTTGACAAAAAGAATACAATAACTATTAATCACAATTTGTTATCACTGGCAAGGCTTTGAAGTAAGCAATTTCACAGCATAATTTCTCTCTGAATTGTAAGAAAATTGTATAGCTGACCCTATCAACATATAAAAGAACTCTAAAGGATCAAGTGGTGCTTGTTATTCAATCCGTTCCTTATAACTGCCATGCATTTGATTTGCATAAAACCACAATTAAAGGACATGCCATCTTAAATTGATAAACTCTTAAGTGAAAACATTATTCCAATTCCCTTGTTCATATCAATTGTCAAATAAATTGGAAACTTAACGTCTGCTAATTAAGAAACACATCCAGATTTATCCTAAGGTAAAGGCTCACTAATATTCTGAAACTGAAGAAACTTTAACTGCTTCATAAGGTGGAGAGCATTTTTCATGACAGACGGCTCATGTAAGGAATATTTCACATCCTATTATTACACGGCCATTGTAGAGCATTTATAGAATGATCCGGCATTCTGACAGAATAAGAAAACATGAGCAGTACTATGACAATAGCCATAAGTTGCTATGTAATATCACTAAAATGTAAACATTTTACGCAGACAATCCTTAGTTTATTCAATAGTAATTTGTTATTGTAAGTGTATCTGCTGGAACCATTACAAGTCCAATTCAAAACATCTGGAACACTTGAAGTACTATATTATGTTGGGCTTCAGGCTGTCGACCCAAAAAATAGACAATGGAGTACATCGAGTTGCTATGCACGTACAAAGCATAGGTGCTTTCTCATTTGTCAACCGCTCAGTGTCAGAAATGTGGATGAGATCAACATAAGCAAGAGCTAGATGGATTTATCATAAAGATTATAGCTACAAACCTAAATCCATTCACATTCAAATTAATGTTTGTTAATGCATTGGTCATGTCATCATATTAAACAAAATAGTCACACAAAAAAAAGGACCATACCTTGCATCTGACAGCCATATTTATTGCATCTGAAGGCCGAAGATCAAAGCTGATACATTCTTCTTCATTTCCAACCTGTGTATACCAGAATGTCACAACCTGTGCTACAGTTATGTACACATCTAAAGAAGTTTAAGAAAGCGAGCTTGCCTTTGTGAGGTAAAGCTGAGCAAAATATGCCTCATGTACTCTTTTGGTGACACGGACAAGTTTTACCTACAACAGAAAGGTCCCATGAAATACATCAAAAAGAATTCATATACAAGTTTTAAGGACTATGTATTTAGATAAAGTAGGCAGTTCCTGTTTCAATCATCACAAACTAGCCCAATAATACTACACTTATCATGCAGTCAGGGATTTCAAAACATTTATAGTTAAGAATTGCAAGTCTAACTTCTATTCACCTGATATCCCATTTTATCAATCATATCTTTTACAACCTGGTAAACAGTTGGCCTAGCCTGCCCAAAAAGAAAAGTCGTCACATCACTGTCCACAATAGCATGAGACATCAAACTTTCAGCAAGTACTACAAGCTAATCCCATAGTTACCTTTACAACATTAGAAAAAAAGAGGGAAACTTACAATATGAACATTGCGAACAGCAGCCATAAGCAAAATGCTTGGCATCTCCACTGCAGAAGAAAAAACAACCGTTAAAAAAGCAACTATCCACGAAAATAGCATAATTTTGCACAAAAACAAGAAATTCAGAAAAGAAGTTACATACAGACAATAATAGGAAGTAGTAGTTCAGTTCCATCTTCCATCTTCAACACTATAGCAGGATGAGGAGCATGATGAGGCACGTGACCTCCTTGGAGGTTGTTGTGAACACATCTTAAACTTTTACCATCGCGCATTTTTATCATGAAACCATCTGACCCACTTTTCACCTCAACTACAAAGATTTTTTACTAAGAGTTGTCACAAATTCATTCAGAATTATATAAAGGAATATATATATATATATATATATATATATATATATATATATATATATATAAGCCAAGCACCTCTAGCTCAAGTGGCTAAGGTGGGAGGCATCCCCCCAAGTGGTTGTGGGTTGGATGAAGCACTTTAATTCCAAGTGGTGGGGATTTTCAGTGGTGCACCGGTGAAGCAGGCAGGGAACGGGCCTGCGGGCCGGGATTGTGGGCCATTAGGTGGCAAAAATGTAATATATATATATATATATATATATATATATATATATATATATATATATAGAAGAAGGTTAATATTAAGGTTAATATTCAAGATTAGAAGAGAATGTCACTTACACAATGAATCCAAGATTTCGTGACTAGGCCAGAGATTTACACTAATCGGCCCTTCACCGCACCTACATCCGCAACCGCAACGCACCCGGGCCGCACCACACCCACCTAACTTAATTCCCTCAGAAGGGAATTAAAGTGATTCCCCGTTGTTCAAACTAGCAACCTCCTGGGGGGATATGCCTCACTCTAACCACTTGAGCTAGAGGTCCTTGGCATCTCTCTCTCTCTCTCTCTCTCTCTCTCTCTCTCTATATATATATATATATATATATATATATATATATGAAGAACACCACAAGGTCGCCAACAAAGTTGGTCGTCAAACAAACCTTAAACCTCCAAAGTCGCCACAATGTCCTCTCACAAATAGATCAGATCACCAAGATCTTGATAGCCAAGGCATGCTGAATTACAAATTGTTATAATCATTATCTAATTCTCCATTGGAGAAGCATGGGGTGGCCCAGTGGGTAAACCCATAGACATATCAACATTACCTTAAAAATCCAAAGGGGGGCATACTGGGTGTTTAGAAGATTTGTCAGGAATTGACTTTCACAAACTGGAGACATGGTGTGGCTTTCTTTTTTCTTTTTTCTTTTTTCTATTTTCTATTTTCTATTTTTTGGGCAGAATGTGTTTGTGGACATGTAGCTGATGTATTCTAAAAAATTGTAAGATCATTTCCCAAAGGAAGAAAATATGAGCAAAATAGAACAACTGCAAAGGAAGTAAGCGTACTCAAACATACCAGCTTCAATCACACTGGAATTTACATAATCTTCATCACTCTCACTGAAATTTTCAGCCATGCTGCCATTTCCATCAGAAGACGAACTGAAACTGCAATTAACACACAGGCTTCTTCTTTCGCGTGGGCGACCAAACAGAGGACCTACTCTGATTGCTACTCTGTATTTCCCTCTAGAGCCCCGAAATCCACTTCCAAGAGCTGTTCCCTTTGTTGCTACAGAGGTATTCACAAGCAGGTTAGCACCATTCCTAGCGTGAACAACAGGCTGGCAAATTACTGGTCCCTGTAGAATTCCCATTTTGGCTCCTTCAAAGATGAACAATACAATATCAAAAGCAATTCAAATTTACGGAAATACAAAGAACGAGGTAAAATCAAGCATGTGCACTTTGCAAAGAAAACATGGAGAGATAAAAATGCATGATTTCACCAGAGACCATTGATAGAAGTAGCCTTTCAGATTAAAATACTGGTGAACAAAGTCGAGAAAGCAAGTGGAAAAAATATATTATAATATGAAACAAGAAAGAACCACTTCCATAGGAAATAAATACAACGAACAAGATTGCTACTTCAAACATTTGGAATCAGGCAGCTACCAAGAAGAAACACCAAACCCCAATTAAGTTATCCAAGGATCCTTTAAAATAAGAAATAGTTTATGATATTTCTTTGTTCTTTTCTTCTCTCCTGTAGTAATGTTACAGAGGACAGGACTTTTAATTTAGTTGCATGGAAGAGAACGACTCAAATAGTCAACCCCGAAATTTCGGGATAAAAATTATGTTGTTATTATTTACCATTGTTCTAATAGTAATCAACAATGGGTAATTAATGCTATCCATACAATGGAAGATGAAAAAATAAAAAATAAACTATGCCCCGGTCGCTTTTTATTGAAGTTGCGACAAACTCAATTTACAGACGGCAGAAATTGGTTAGATGGCCATCACAAACTACTCATCCGCACCACAGAGGGGGTGGTCT
Organism: Iris macrosiphon; assembly: GCA_036927795.1. NCBI lineage: Eukaryota > Viridiplantae > Streptophyta > Magnoliopsida > Asparagales > Iridaceae > Iris > Iris macrosiphon. The sequence goes on along the minus strand of JAYESA010000010.1, from coordinate 8,268,555 downwards.
ATTGGTAACACTGGTGAGGGAAGAGAGGCGTGGGTGTTGGTTCAAGTCCCAGCCCGATCAGTAATTAAAGGCTCTTGATAAAAACACAAAAAAAAGACTCAGGACAGCCCAAATTTTTACCATTGATAATTACAAGTTTGCCACTCCCAAAAATTACTCACCGGGCTATCCACTTCCAATTGATTTTTTTATAATTAGGACCGTCAAAATTTTGACAGTCCTACCAAATGGAAGGACTGTTAAAATTTTGACAGTCCTAATAATTGGTAGGACTGTCAAAAAATTTACAATCCTAACAAAAATATGTTGATTTTTTAGGACGATCAAAATTTTGACAGCCCAGGGCGGGGCTGTGTGGAGGCCGGAAGGGGGGACGAGGCGGAGGACCGGGAGGAGGAGGAGGAGGCGGGGAGGAGACGGAGGCGCGCGTGCTCGCCTTCGCTTCTGCTGTTGTTGCCGCCGCCGACGCGAGGCGTAGCCGCAGTCCCCCGCACGCTGCTTCTTATTCTTCGTCGCCTTCGTGACAGAGCTGACGTGAAGGTGGTTGAGGTGCAGCTCGGCGGCGGCAACGCGGTCGATGGCGAGGTCGACGATGCGGAGAGGCAAAAAATCGCGAGGAGAGAGAGGCCGGAGGGGGGTGGGGGTGGGGGAGCAGCAGGAGGAGAGAGGTGAAGAGGGTGGACCCCTAGTAAAATTTGGTGAGTAAAAAATTCTTTCTAACTGGACTAGGATTATAGTGCCTTTTATCAAGAGCCTAATTAAACTGGGAGGGGGGTTCTTGGTGCTAGTGGCCCCTGTCAATGACGGCACTAATGACAGGCCTCATATAAAATTAAAAAAACACTCATCCACTAAAATAACAACTGCAGAGCTAATAAAGAAGAGGTCATCTTCATTCTACACCAAGCTTCAAATGTCTAAGTCTAGTGCATAGACACAAGCACAACATTTTATAAGCTTAGGACAAAAAAAGAAGTCATTTTTCCCACAACAAGCTTTAAGTGGTATCCATAAGTTCGACATCGGCGAGTGACTACAGAAGAAGAATGCACGCATTCAGCTCTCAACCCACAAAACAGATCGGTGCCGCGTCCGTTTTCTTGCGCCGTGTCGGACACGTGTCGGTCACGACATGCACTAAAAAATACACACTCGGGCTCGGGCACGCCAGAATCAATTTCTTTTCTCCGCGTCCCCGTGTCGATGTCGTGTCCGAGCAACATAGCTATCACGCCTTCTACTCCAATTCGCTTCGGAGGATAATTAGTAACCAACATATGGAGCAATTGCACCAACACCACTCGAAAAGAAGCAAAATTTCACAATTAATCAGATCAACTTCCGATCATTATAGCAAAAGTTTTTTTTTCTTAAATGACAAAATTGAGCAAAATTTCAGTACCTGAACCTGATCTGCTGTTCAAACTCGATCTCTCCAATCGATCGATCGAAGTATTGTGCAGTTTCCAAAGAAAATAGGAATTTTCTTCTAGGAAGAACCCTAAATTTGTTTGGGGTGGGGTGGCCGTGGGGTGGGGTGGGGTAAGGAGAAGAAAAAAAAAAAAAAAAAGGATTGAGAGGGAAGCAAAAGCTACATTGTCCCTTCTTAAATACTAGTGGGATAGTAAAGCGGTGAAATGACGAGATAGCATTTGGTGAAGGCTTTCCATATTTACCTATATACCCCTGTGATTATCTACAACTTTGAAATTATTATATTTATTTGACTCAATTTTAATATATAAAAATAATAAAAGAGATTTCTCAATCACCTTCCATATAAATAAATAAATAGATTCTCATTTTCTTTTTGCATATTTAACTTACCAAATCCAACTTATAGATGTTTCATCGTCCATGTTCCAGATAGTCTTTAATAACAAAAAGATCCTCGATTCGTGTCAAACCTAAATAATAATAAATAATATTAATTTGAAAATTTTAAGTACTATTTGGTTTCTTGTAAATGATAATAGTCCAATATTACATCTAAGTAAGACTAAATTTAAAATATACTATTATAAATAGATTAAAAAAATGGTAACGATGGTAAGTAAAAATAAAGTTTAAGCTCATGTAACAAATGTTTCTCACTTTTCAAGTTTTTCTTATGATAATGAGCTCAAGTTAAGAGTTAGACCATTATAGAAAAATACAACAAAACAAAATATTAGTGTTAAAATTATTTATTTTTAAAAATACAAGATAGAGAACAAATCAATAGCTAGAAATAAAAGTAAAATAGCATTATGACTAATACAAGCAAACGTCCATTTGACACATACATGACATGTAGTTGCAAGCTTACAATGACAAAAAGGACAAAATCGAATATCAAACAAAAAATATCAGTATCCTAAGTTTTGATTTTATTCATCGGGTAATTAAATATGAATTTAATTTCTATTTTTGCCAACTAAATAAGATTTGGTTTAGGATTGTTGAATTTTTTTTTTTTTTTTTTTTTTTTTGAAAAACTATAACATAAGCAATTTTTAACAATAGATAATAAATTATTGTTAAACGTTGTTCGAAAATTGAATTGATAAATCCAAACCCTAGTCTTGGTGATGTGAAAAGGCCATGTTTATTTAGTAGAAGTGTGTAATAATTAGTCTCATGGATTTGGTCTACTTGGAAGCTTCTTTGCATAACAATAAATACAATTATGGGTGCAAAGTCAATGTTATCCTTCTAATTAATGTTTGGAGTTAGCGGCTAAGTTAAGCAATCTCCAGAAGGGTAATTATGTCTTTTCGGCAGAAGAGCAGTGGTGTACCGGCTATAGCCGGTCGCCTCCAAGTCCGGCCAACAGGAGTAGCCGGTGACCGGAGCCGGAGAGGACTGTACATAGGAGTTGGGAGAGAGTGACACGTATCATCTGTAGATAAGGTTTAATTCGAGATATTTTCCGGCACCATCCATTACCAAAGTCATATACTGATCCAAATCCTCAATAATGTCTGCGAGTCTGAGAAATTATATTCTTCTGCATACAAAGTCGTATATCAATACTAACAGCCACAAAACTAAGATAACAAATGCAGAAAGAAATAACGACAAGAATATAAATTAAATATAACTAAACAAATTCATAAATAACCAAAAGTAACAAATTATGTAAAGGATCCACTACTCCAAAATTAATCCTTTATAATAAAGAGTAGCTAAAAAATAATAATAAATAAGACATGTACGATCGACAACATCTCCTTTGTACGGTCCTGAATGTTCCAAGTACCGTTCCAATAAGAAGGAAACAAAGGATAAATACCGAGCAAACTGGAACATGTAAACTATATATTCATGTAAAAGGACCAATAGTGGGAACAATATGAAAAACATATTAACAAGACAACAACATGCAATGAGAATAACAATGACGACGATGAAAAAGGAACACTAACTAATTGTTCATAACGTGTCTTAGAAAACAATTTTTGAAACGTTGATGGCTTTGGATGTCGATATATAATTGGAATCACGTAACTTGAATTTGAGTTTTGGTGTAGCCCACGTGTCGATATTCAGGACAGGGTCGGATCTGGCTCAGAATAGCCAGGACGACCGTCCAGCATCCACGAAGCAGAAAGACAAAAAAAATTGGTTTAAACATATATATATACTAATAATTTTGTATCTAAAATAAAAATAATATGTACTATGGATCTCCTTTAACACAAAATAATTGTATAGTGGTTATTATGCTAGACTTGTACACTAGAGGTCCTAGATTCAAATTTTTGATGGAACATTTTTTTTAATTTACCTATTTTAAGTTTTTATTTTTTTTTAAATATTATATATGGGAGTTCCATTTTAAAAGTTTGTCTAGGATCCCATGAACTCAGGACCGACCATAATTCAGGAGCTGGTATTGAATATATTCGGGATAGAGTTTTGGTCAAATGCTTGGGATTGATTAGGGAAAGAAAAGAATGGTTAAGATGCATTGATGAATGGATGGTAGAGTTAGAATAATTGATTGATTGATTGATTGATAAAATAGGTCACTGGTTAGGATTTATAACTTAAAGTACGGGTTGGATACGGTTTAGATGTTAACATGTACAATAATTAAAAGAAAACAATTTTCATTAGTTATTTAATTCGTTTCTGAATTTATTTAATTAGAAAATTTATTTCTAGAAATATAAAAGTAGTCTAAAAAAAATTCCTAAAAGTTCTAGAAAATATTATAACCTATGGGGAAGCTATGTACAAGTTTCATCCCATTATATGGTGTGGATTTCAAATTTTTACAGCCTGGAAGGTTATCTTTGAACTAACATTTTACGAGTTTTAATTATCAAAAAATGCATAAAAATATACAATAAATTCAGAAAATATGGTAATCAATATAGATGTATTCTAAAGCTTATTTGATGGTTCTAAAATAATATTTATAAGGTTAACATGCTTACGATTGTCCCGGTTCCCTAAAAAATATCTAAAATTCCCGAACGCCGACAAGACCACACCAAACAATTTCTTGCAGACTATAAATGTTTTCTACCCTATTCTTATTTAATTGAATTTTTTTTTTTTTTTTTTGTAATATCAAAAATTCTGCAAGCAGATGCTAGTCAGCAGCAATATTGATCCCCCACGGTCCAGATGCATTTTTTTCCTCGAAAATAGTCATAGACACGAGTTGCACTTCTTAAACCTTACCTTAATTACTTCAATGAATAAAGTCCAGTACAGAGATTGAGATTGAAACTAAAATTTATTAATCTTCAACAAAACTTATTAGTTTGAGTTTCAGCAAACGAAGAAGAATAATGTCACGAGTTGCGATAAACATTTACAATCGTGTTCTTCCAAATATTTGTGTACAACTATGGATTCAAGTTGCATTTAACACTACACCCCTCGATGTCTCATACTTGATGTAGAAACATGTGACATATGCAAATGAAGATCACGTAGAGAAATCCCATAGGTCACATTCTTCAATCTCATGTAACATATCCAAGCTCCCTCGCATTATGTTCAGTGTTCAGTAGGAAAGGATACAGCCAGCCGTACAGGCCGGTGGTCATCAGTCAAAACTCTGCCGATCGATTGAGCCCATCGAAAATTCCAGTAATCTGGAACCTCGGCTCCACCTCCTTCTCGATCGGATGGGATCCTATCCTCCCCCATCACGGGCTCGACTTCGCTTCTAGGCATAGCTAGTCACTAGCCAGTTCGGCTGATACCTAGACTGTGAAGGGAGGAGGCCTGTCGGATTCAAGGTACTCATAAATGTTTGTGGACGTTGGTTACTACAGGCCATGGTGGGAGGCTCTTGTACTGCTTCGACTGGGAAGTACCTGAACGACATGCCCGGGTATGTATGTATGTATGTATGTATGTATGTATGTATGCATTTGCTAGGCTGGGCTCATGTACTTCTTCGACTGAAAAATACTATCGATAGAGATTTGTAAGTATATATGTTTTGTTTTTAGATGTGATCATGAGGTACCTAGTGGCCCCATCTCAGCATATACTAATTACATACAAGTACTTACTTTGCATAATAATTAGGTGGCATGCATGTTCTGGTTGTGTTGTCAATACAAGAACAAAAAAAGTTGTTATTTTTAGTTTTCCGGTAACTGACAATTACATCTATTACTGAGATCACTAAGCATACTTGAATTATTATCAAGACACTCAAGGAGATGTCAACAATATTAGTGAAATTAGGAAGAGAGGTTAAGCTGCAACATTTACACCTTACGGAAGTAATGATAAGTCAAAAATGCTAATGGCAGCGAAGTTCCTAGTAACTCATCCTGGTCTATTCAAACCCCCCACCCCCCCCCCCCCCCCCCCCACCCCCCCCCCCCTAGAAAGACACGGAAACAGCAAACCACATATCCTGCAAAGGGGTCGGCGCTCTACTGTACATTATTTCCTACCAATCTTCTCCACTGTTGTCTCTCAGAGAAAGAGGAACTACACCAAAAAGACCGATCAAGATCAAGATCAAGCACACTAATTGTCACAACACATTCTCATTCACTAATTCAACATATTTCTTTTACACCCCTGGTGAGAAAACTAGCAAAAAATAAAAATGTTTATTAGTTTATAAATATAAAGCTAGTATAATCTTCACAAGAGCATCAAACAACAGTAAGATGAAAAGGCATCTTTCTTTAAAACTGGTACTTCATTTCAATGGATAAAAGTCTACAGGTTCTTTACTAAATTTTTTTCTCTCTCGAGGTACACAACCTGGAGAAATCACAGTTTCCTCAAAATACTACCAGCTAACAGCTAAATCAACCAAACCTTCACTGCTTCTTCAAAGAAGAATGGCCGAAATCCGTCTCAACTCAAATGACACCTAGTTAATAACCTACTAGTAACACTGCTGAATGATGAAACACAACAGCTTCTACAGCTCGTCCTGCAAAGAAGGAAAAGATCAATATCAATATATATGCTCAGAAAATCACAGTTGAGGTACACGATAGGATCTTCATTAAAGGGTCTTCATTAAAGGCACTGCTAGATCTAAACGTAAACCCAAATGACTTGAATCAAGTCTGTCAAAAAGAATACGGTTAGAGAGAGCCATGAACCCCCAAATTTTGGGAGATAAATGTAATACAGTTGTTTAGGTTTAAATCAGCTAGTCAGATGCAGCAGAACATAAAAGTGCAAAAAATAAAACTCGGAGTTTCACACTTTTTGCAAAAAAAGACTCGTAGGTTAAGAAAATCCTCTAATTTTTAATTTGGTGCAATCTTTACCCAAATTGGACGACGAGGTCAACGGACCGCCAATTTATCGTCAATAAGGTTTATTTGGGTTATTTATATACAGGAAAGAAAAATAACAATATAAATGTGGAACATAGTGAAACATGAGATTGAAAATGGAGAGGATGGTAAGACCGATATATAGGTGTTTTAGTGAACCTATATATAGAATGATGGTAAGACCGTTGCAATCTTTAATGGTCATGTGTGGGGACATTTTGGGTATTTCAGGTGTTTTTCAGTCAAAATTCAACAACGTTCGAATTGCAACGGCTAGTGGACAGAGCAAGGTTCAACGTATCGGTATCGGAATCGGTATCGGACCATTCCTATGAGTATCGGGATCGACGGTATCGGTAGTATCGGCGGTTTCGGATCGGAGTATCAGATTCTTTTGTATCGGAAAGCAAATAACTATTAGTAAATTATTAACATTTTAGAAAATATATTTTATACATTTATGCATATTTCAAGTATTTCCAGTGTTGTTTCTTAGTATTTTTGAAATTGAATAAAATAGTAGTCACCCTGGTCGATTGATTTACATGCGATAGATAAGTTTTCCTCTTTTATATGCTTTTACAATCTTACTATGCTTTTACACCCTTACCAATTGGTATTTTTCATTCAATTTTCTTTTTCGAACTGATCGGAAAAGAAACCTCTAATGTAGGTATCGGTCAGTATCGGGTATCGGTCTGTATCGGATCGGAACATTCCAAACTATATCGATATCGGCCGTATCGGGTCGGTATCGACCGATAATGCAAACTATGGGAAAGAGGGGGTGGATTTGATCAAAGTACACAAAATGCGAGGGTTTAATCGATCAAAAAAATCTATTGGGTCTTTTTTTGCAAAAAGTTTGAATTTTGATAGGGGTTTTTGCCCTTTACCCTAAAATATAATAACAATAAAATCGTTATCTAAACTTTTCGGGTCGACCATCATAATATAGTTAAAACCAAATTTACTAATAACACTGTTATGATATTGTTCACATGTTGTGGACACTATTGGAGATGTGTTTAGCATTGGGGCATGTGTTGTGTGAATTCAGAAGGGACGGAGTCTTTACATGTTTGCTTGCATCATCCTCATCATCAGTGTTGCTGGCATCATCAACATCCTCATTATCTTCAGCACCCTCTTTCTCATCCTGTTAGAAAAAGTAAAAGTTAAATATACAACCATCCATTCTAATATGATAAAAGTAAGATTCAAGGATGAGAACCACTCTTAGGAACTTACATCAGACTCATCAATGTCGCTTATTTCAGCATCGTCCTGTTGAGTAATGACAAGTTCAGCATGTAGGTTACATGATTACCCAAAAAGGTTAAGGAGAAAAGCAAACAATTACCTCTGCTTCTGTCTTTTTCTCAGCTTCATCAAAAGCTGCCTTCTCAGCCTACAAACAACAAAAAATTGGTTAAAATAACCACAAAAGGTAAAGAAACACAAATAAAGGAATAATCTAGCATACATCTTTAAGCTTTCCCCATGTTTCCTCTGCGAACTTCTTCGCATACTCGGGATCATCGCAGACGAGAACATTGTCAAATAGTGTACCTGATTTGACCTGAAATCGTAGAAGAATCACGATTTTGATTTGAGTGTACAAGTATGTATAACCGTTTTTTATTTCACTGACTCATAAATGAAGGTCAAGTAGTATTGGGAGTATATACCTGCCATAACTCAATAGCCACATACTTCAGGTTAGGGAAAACATAAAGCTCAGGATCATCTTTGAAATCTGCCAAACATTTCAACTATCTTTCAGCATACAAGTATGTAACCTATTATGGGATTCTACTAATTAAATGATAAATGAAGCAAAGAAAAAGGAACCTGGGTTGTCAATCATTGGTGCTTTCCACTTCCCCTTGTAGTCAGGGTTCTTGATTTTCTTTGCAAAGATAAAAATGAAACAGTAAGAAAAGATTGTCCATGTCAAGATGATAAAGACACGTGTTTCTAAGCCCACATACCTTCTGCTTCCATGGACCCTTGTACTCAGGGTTTGGGATAGTTGGGGCAGTCCATTCACCATCTTCCTCATCATCCCAGTCATCTGGCTGAGAATGGTTATATGTAAGGAAGAAAAGTTTGTGCACTTTTAAACCACATCAAGTTAATTCATATACCATACTACAGCACAAATTGTACAGAATTACCTTCTTGGCATCAGCATCAGGTATTTCCTTTGGAATGTCATCATAACCCTGTTGTGATACAGATTGTGTCACAATTAGGTAAAATATGAATCTCAAGAATCAGTGTGAAATGAAATAATAAAATTTGATAATCTTCAGGAGAAAGAAATAATCTATGTTGATGATCTTGTAAACATCATGTTCTCTATAATTGGCTTCTACAGTGGCAGAGGTGGCAATGAGAATAAACAAAGGAAGGTGAGATTAAATCTAATATTAGGTATACCTCGGGCTTTATATCTTCAGGATCTGGAATATACTCCACATCATCCCAGTCTTCTGGCTGCATAGTTGGCAGCATACCAAATCAGGACATCTGATGTTTATTTATAAGCTCGAAGAGCTTAATTTGTACACTGACCTTTTTGGCATTTGGATCCTTTATCGTCTTTGGAGGGAGCAGATCCCAGTCGGAAAAAAGGCTTCCTGTCTTTTTCTCTTCGTTATCGATAAGTATGCTATATGTAGAATCAGGATGAATGATGAAAGTATAGACATGGGTCAGCTGGTCCGTTTCACATGGAACATCCTTCTTAATCAAGTGGTTTTTCCCATCACGAGTCAGTATAGCATGCACTTTCTTTGTACTATACCCACAGATGTCTGGTCCAAACATTATGCTGCAAAGGATAAATACATAGATCAGTAAAATTTCCGTATGTTACAATGTGATGCAGTTGTGATGCAGTAAGAACTAAGGTATTTGGCACTTCTAGTAAAATTATGTGCAAAGAACATGGCAGATAATCAAAGGTCTGGGAGTCGATACAAACACGTGACACCTGCAAAAAGTGGGTTACCTATAGGGTGTCTCCCCACCAAACTTCTTTTGATCAACATCACCACTCAGCAACTTCATATATCCACCACCACAATCAAGCTTTTGCTCATGCTTGACAGAAAATTGGAACACCAGGGTTTTGTCCTTGTTACTGAACTCAGGAAATTGTGCAGATATGGCAAAGAACCTATAATCGGGATAAGTCTGGATACCTGAAACCATGAAAGGTAATTAGTTGCTAAACTTGAATGAGTTCTTTCAAAACCAGTGAGGGAAAACATTTAACTATACCTGCAAAGGAATAAGCATGATTAGAAGCTACGAATTCATAGAACCATAGCTCATTCAGAGGTTGTTCTAACATTATCAATGACTATTTGTGTGCAAAAAGTCCACATTAGTTGTCTAGAAGAATAGCAAAGAAGAGAAACTGAGCAAAAGCAAAAACTCAAATGTTGTTTGCTTTAATGAATATGAGTCACCTAATATTTCATCTACAAGATTTGTAAATGTGACAATTGGTGTTGGATCCAAATGTTGCATTGGAAGATGCAAAAACTAGGCTGGATTTATAAATATAATTGCTGGAACCATAAACATCAACCTTCATTGCAATACATGTCCAATCATGTGCAGCCATCGCTCTTTTATTAAAGAAAAGTTTGTATAGTTTGCATCATTTTAAAAGAAGAATATAAATATATGGCACTTGAGTTTGTAACTAAATAATGAGAGCTTCATTCTTAGTAACTTTAGGAATAATATCTCCATTTACAACTTCAGCAAGCAGAACAGCTCCTTATCTGAAGAAGGCATGTCAAATTGAATAGTAGATTTTGAGTGAAAGAGAAAATTGTTATAAATATATTACAGCGGGACCAAACCCTAAATACCATGCTTTGGGGGTTGAACATGAAGATTTTAAGTAATTGCAATTTCATATTTCATGCAATTATAGCAAGAAACGGGAACAAAAGAAACCATGATAATACACAGAACATAGTTGGCAATTAAGAAATACAAAAACAACTAGCCTCGGCTTCAAAAGAAGAAGATAAAAATTTAATTGAGATATCTTTGAAACACACAGCAAAAGCTTCAATAGTTGAACTACCTATGCAATTACATTCCAAATAAAGAAATCAACATAACCAAACATGAAATGAACATAACACATACCTTTGTCATTTGCATCACCCGTCCACTTTCCAGATGTGTGGTTCCATTCGCCAGCCATATTCTCATCTTTCTTCCAATCAGACTTCACCCAACGATTCTCCCATCCATCTTAACCACCCACAAAAAGTAAAGAACCAATAATTAAAAATGATTGAAAACGTACATGTTACAAACACAAGGAAACTGTAATTCCAGCCTCCAAATCATATGATGAATGTTTGATCATTCAAAATATATGCCATCTATTACATGTCTATTAGAATGTTCAAATTTTCCTCGTGCTCTACTCATGCTCTATTCAATAAACTACAAAATCCAATCCAATAATGTAAACAAAACTCCTCTAACCAAACTCCTATTGATGTAAGAAGGTGAACCTAGAGAGGGAAATCTTAGGTGTGCTTGTTTTTGCCACCTATAACTGGCAACCACTTATAAGTACAAATTTTAGAAGGGACATCAAATAAGTGTGCTTGTTTTTTGCCACATATAAGAGGCAACCACTTGTAAGTGGCTCAAATTTTAGAAGTGGTTCAAAACCAAATAAGTACTTATAAAGTGTAAAAGTTTGTTTTTTCTGTCTATTTTTAAAATGGCTAAAATACCCTCAAGTTTATAAGAAGAAAACAATCACCAATCCATCTCTCCACAACTCATTCCCTCTTTCTATGTGTTCTCTTTTTCTATAACAATTAAATAAATGTTTACAACACAAGGATATAATGGTAAACTTTTAAATTTCATGAAACATTTGAATCACTTATAAGTGACAAAAACAAACAGTAGTTTGATCAAAATTGTGCAAGTGGCTCCACTTGTAGGTGGTGCCACTCATTCCCTCTTTCTATTTTTTTTCTTTTTCTATAACAATTGTATAAATGTTTTGAATACAAGGGTATACTGGTAAACATGTAAATTATATCAAACATCCGGATCACTTATACATGACAAAAAGAAACAATATTTTGAATCAATTGTGTAAGTGGCTCCACTTGTAAGTTATGCCACTTATAAGTGAAAAAACAAACTCCCCTTAGGCCAATGATAAAGGCACTACAGAATTTGTTAGGGGGCAGCAGGCTAGGGGGCAAGACAATTAAGTTGTAATTTTGTTAGGGGCTAAGATAACATTTGCTAGGGGACAACACACCACTCTCGCCTTCTTCTTAACACCACCCTCTCTTCCTCTTCCTACTTTTTTCTTCCCTTTTCCTTGGGACAACACACCACACGCCTTCTACATCTTCCAACCCTAATCAGAGATGGCAGTATGGCACACACCAAGGCACGTTCACAATCAAGGAAAATTGTTCTCTCTCTTCTTCTAGGTTTTTCCAGATGTAGAATTTTTCTGTTTTTTTATTCTTAGATTTTTTATGTTTAATTAATGTATTTTTAAATATCTTGTAGTAGATACTCCAAAATGAGAAAATTTTAATATCTTTTTTGATGTTTTGAACCCCATTAAGGGGTTTTTGAAATGACAGAAATCGACACAGTCGTCCCCCTAGGGGCGACACAGGACTGCCAAAATTTTGGTATTCTTAAGATGAACTTTGCTGTCAAAATTTTGACAATTCTGACTATAGTATGGACTTCCAAAAAATTTAGTGACTTGTAACTTTTTGACAGTGATGACATTGCAGGTCATTCATCTGGAGAGGTTATTTGTTCATAAACTCATGTAAGTAGCAGGGGCTAGACATCTGTTGGCTCTATTTCCTTTTCCTGAGCAATTATGCGGCAATCTTAGATTTGGCAGGGGGTATCTTAATGTACCAAACTTGCTAATACCTTACGTGGACTTCTCTTTACCTTTTTTTTGGGAAAATATTTATATTTGAGCATCACATAGTTGCAATCTAATAGCACTATGTTGATTGTGTACACTATTCTAGAACCTTAATGCTTCTTCCATTTTTATTTGGTTAAGAGGATCGGAACCAAACGAGAAATATTTCAATGACCCTAAGCAATTGGGACACACAGATATAATTTTTTTTCCACTTCCAGATTGCAACTGGCGAGGTCCAATTTAAGCAGAACTTTACTGCTTTCTGCTACTTATTCTCCCATGTATACTGTCATGCTGATATCTAAATATGTATTCTTATTTGTCATGCAGTGTACAAGAAGCACCATCCTCCTTTATTTTGGGATGAGGTGTGGCATTTGGAGGTGTTGAGGTGGAAGTTCTCTATAAAGAAGATTGTGGCCATGAAGAGAATTCATCAGGAGGAGATGTTCTGTTGAGATCAAATAAACATGGAGAGCAGCTTGAATAAAAATGTAGAGAAGAATAAAGGCTAAAATAAACAATACTAGTGGTGGTCTATCTTTGATGTAAATGTAGCTTTAGTTTCTAGATGTAAAATGCTATTAGTCTCTTTTTTTCTCTCCCCTGATGTGAAGGATTATCAGGTGGAGTTTCTGTTGTTACTGCTCAAGTAGGTTGTACATATCGAGATGCTACGTATATATAGGTGCAAACTATGTGGTTAGCATATAGTCGAGTAATAGAAGAGAATTTTTCCTATTGTATTGGATTTCAGGCAAGATCTGTTTCTTCTTTTTTTCCCTTTGTGTGGATTATGCCCCAACCCTCCCTATTTACTACTTTCACTCAGGTTATTATGATTTTGAATACTATGTTGTGCTGATGCATCATAATCCACTCAGTTACTGGCCAAATTCTGTTAATTCATATTTTCCTTGCATAAAGTTTGGATGCGAAGCCCAAGTGTATTTTGTTTTGGTTCATCTTCTCCATGTTTTAGTATGCTGCACGTGATTTTCGTGCGTATAAGCAATATCAACCTAAAACATAGGTCACAAAGTAGAAAGCATATTTATCATCCCTGATTGTATGTATTGCAGGTTTCAGGGGTGTTAATGTATGTATTTAAGGAAGGATTTGACAATGTAAAAAAGAGTCCAACTTGTGAAGAAGAATATCATCCCTGATTTACTATTCAGGTACTTTCAAGTGCCAAAAATATTAAAATATCTTACAATGAGATTGGTCTAATGGTTCCAAGTCCCAATCCCATCCCCTCTCTCGCGAACAAATAAAATGTTTTAAGAAAACATACAAGTATCGAAGTTGCAAATGATTTCTACTATTTTTTCAAATTCCATATCGACAATATGCATATGAAATATTTACCAATATGAATTGAATACTGCTGACTTCAAATACAAATTCTTTGACAAACTGAAGTGAATCCATCCATTTAGCACTTTGTCTTGGCAAGTTCATCAATATATTAATCTACTTCATGAAACAGAGGTAAAGTTTCTATTGAAGTTAAAACTACTTGTGCTTGTTATTATAAACATTAATGCCAAGAATGTTTTACGGAGAATCACTCCATACAAGATTTCTGTTGGTAATTTGATTCTTCAGCTTAGATGATTGCACATGTGAAACATTGACTTTTAGTAATCCGATCCTTCTACTTAGATGACTGCACATATGAAATAATTATTTCATCTTATTCTTTTTGAACACATTCATCTAATTGTGATTATTTTTAAGCATAATTCTCCATATTATTTATTTCATCTAATTGTGATTATTTTTAAGCATAATTCTCCATATTGATCATTGTAACATTTTCATCTTATTCTTTTTGAACACCGAGTCTTATAGTCTTATACTTAGTCTTATACGCACGAACCCCCAAATAATTAACAGAATTTGAACCCCCAAATAATTATTTCATCTTAGTATGCTTTCTACTTTGTGACAATTTGGCAGTCTTATAAGAATTGATCAATATGGGGGCTCTAAATTAGACTGCCAAATTTGGACTAATTATAAGCGTATTAGTCTTTTTGAACCCCCAAATAATTATTTCATCTTAGTATGCTCCATATTGATCATTGTATAATTTAGAGCTTGCAATGTCACACAATCAATGCTAATCAGCATTTATTATGTGACATTGCAAGCTCAAAATTATACATTTTAGGATAGCCAAAATTTTGGGAGTCCTGGATATAGTTGTCTAATTAGCATTGATTGTGTGACATTGCAAGCTCTAAATTATACATTTCAGGACTGCCAAACTGGCAGTCTAAAGCATACCAAAGACTGGCAAAATATTAGCAGTCCTCTAATGAATTATGGAGTCTGCCAAAATCTTGTTCCTATCCAGGTCTGCCAAAATTTTGTCAATCCTTTGTCGTCCCAATCGGAACCGTTTCAATTCCGAAGCTCTATTTATGGAGTTTGAAACTTCAAAATAGTAGCAAATTGGGCTATCTACTACAAAACTATGCATTAAAAAAAAATGTCAAAGTTTAGGGATTTGGGAAGGAAAAGAAGCCAATTTTTTTAATATATACTCAAGGTTGTGATGTCCCCTAACAATTTTCAAAGGATATTTTGGGTATTGAAACATGACCATCATTTTAACAAATTTTTGTTGCCCTCTAACAAAATATGTAGTGCCTTTATCAATGGTCTTAGTAATTGATCCCGTAACTAAAGTCCGCTGATAAACCCAGTACATGTCAACAATTTTAAAGAATGATATCACTTTTACATAATGCAACCGACAGATATTAATATAAGAATAAAAGAATTACAAAAAACATCTTTGCTATATAATATATCACGAAAAAAGAGAAAAAAATGATTTCTTGAAGAGATATTGAGCACCAAACTAGGAATGTCCAATGGCCTATGAAATGACAACATGATACTTATACAATAGCATATTAATCAATTCTATAAAACAAATGTTGTCTAATGGTCTCATTTAACCAAACTTCTATATAGCAGTTAAATGAACCATTTATTAAGAGATACTATCTAATAAATAGTCTCTATTAATCACAAGTGCTTGTAACACATTCCATGAACCTAAACTCAACATGTAGCTGCTTACACTTAACATGCACTATTAAATTATTCTCACCATAATTCATAGTCAGACAGCATTAAATGATACAGAACTAATGCAATCATGTGAATGAATCAAGTAAGTCACAGTTCCATAACAGATCAAATGCAATTAATAGTTCGTCACTTAGGTCTAGCCACCTCGATCAAATGGAAGATTGATAATTAGAAAGCTGGGTCATCCTCTACTCCCATCAACCCATTCCAGGCCCCTAAACATTTTCAGATCTTCCAAACAAACTAAAATTCAAACAGATCGAGCGAATTATATAGGAGGAACGAGAAAATCGATTAGAAAAAAAAAGATCGGATGTCCGAACGATCTATAGTTCAATCAACTCGAAAACCCTAAAAAACTCAACCGATCTATCAAAAACTAAACAGATCTACTAAATAAACTCGAAATCGCACAAATCGATCAGATCGGATCGAGAGAACGGGAGAAATGTATAGATATCAATCAGCATTTCGCGCCAACCGATAAACCCTATAATTCAAAAAATAACACAAAAAATAGATCATCAGAAAGCCTGATCCATCTCAACTCCGATCATTCGGTTCTAAAACCCTAAAATCCTCAATCGGTCTATCAAAAACTCACCGATCAACCAGAGTCCGACCGTTCCGCTGCAAATCCCTAGAAACCTCAATTGATCAATCAACAACTCACAGATCGACCAAATAAGCCCTAAAATCTAAAGAAACCGATCAAAACCGATCAAAACCGATCGGCAATTTGGCAAAAAATCTAAAGAAAATCGAATCGATGCCATACCTTCAAATTTCTCCTCGAAGAACACCTTGGCCGAGGCTACAGAAAGGACGCAGAGGAGGAGAATCCCGCCGGCTCGCGACGCCATTTCCAAGAGCTGACAAAAATGTACGGAGTGGCTTATGCTGTGTCTGCGGGATATTTTATATTAAGGTTAGATGATTTGTGGCCGTCTGGAAGGAGGGATTTAGACGTGGAGGTGGTTACGTGTCGCGATGTGATTGGGCCAAACAATGGTACCACGTCGGATGGTTCAGCTCGTGGGTACGGTGTGCCTGCGGATTATGATTTTCAGTACATATTTAGTGACGAGATGACACATGGCACTAACGTGACAGGGCGTGTTTTAGAAACGAAGTTTAATAAAATTATATATACAGTAGAAAATATCGAACCCAACTAACTCTTTATCATTAGTGAAAAGAAATATAATCTTTATGGCTGGACGGAGATAATAGAAAGACAGTGGATCCAAATTACATGTAACACAATATATGTAAAGTCATGTACGTATCGTCGGAAATCGCATGCAACGCAGTGTGCGTAAAGTCTTATGCGTATCGTCGAAAAAAAAAACACAAATTTTTAACAAATTATAAAAAAAAAACATACATGTGGTTATTCTTGAAGTGTATATTGAAAAAAAAATGCAACATATGGACATTATATATATATATATATATATATATATATATATAAAGAGATATTATATCAAATGTTATTACAATAATTATTGTACCAAACAATTTCAATCACACATTTTGTTGAAATGTGTGATTATAAAATATGCTGACGTGACATCTACTTTATGTTATAATTTATAACCACATAATTAAAATAAATATGTAGTTAAAATTATTTGATGTAATAATTATTGTAATAATTTGGCAGCTATTGGAGTAATAAGGTTTAGGGGATTAAGTGTTTAAATCTTACATAGATACATCGTACCATAGACATTTTTTATTGTGTAAATTAATTAGTGATCACCATGGGCTAAACTCCAGTCTCTATATAAACGCCCAACGACGTTTGTTTAAAAAATGTTCTTTTACTGAGCATTTAGGGTCTCAATTTGTAGTTTTAACAAACTATATGCTTTGAGAGATTTTTCTGTAAACTTTAATTTTTTTTCATATAAAAATTTTCGTTTTAGAAACAATTTTCCCATCGTTTGGGACCGAATTGTTTATGAAATCGCCGGCTTTTCCTCCCCACCACATATATATATATATATATATATATATATATATATATATATATATATATATTCCTCCTAGCCTCTGGAATTTGGGTAGGAATAAGCAGCACTACGAGGAGTAGTCGTTCTCGGTGGACCAGCTGGTAGTGGAAGTCTCTCGGCAGGTGTCGATAGCGCTGAGCAGGTGTCGCCATTAGTTTGTGACGTTCGTTAGCTCGTGGTGCTGTTTCTGGGGCCCCACCCCAACCCAATCCTTTCTTTCTTTCTTTTGGCGTTGTTTATTTTCGCACAAGGGAGTTCTTGGTCCTTGTATTTTGGTGTATAGACTGGGGTAGGATGGTACACTTTTCTTTCATTTGTTGTTGTATACCGTTTTGGACTTAGGGGGTTTTGGTTTTTTGTCAGATCCGTGGATTTCCTGCTTGGGACCTAGACCAATTTATACGATTCTCCTTTTGTTTTATATATATATATATATATATATATATATATATATATATATATATATATATATATATATATATATATATATATATATATATAATGTCTTCGGAATAGCAGTAGTTGAATTTATTTTTTTGATTGTACGGATTATTTTCTAAACTGTCTAATTTCTTAACGAATATCGAAAATTTTTCTTAACGAATATCACAAGACTTTATTTGTATACAAATTACAATAAATTCTTTCAGATTTTATGAATCCGATTGAGTTCTTAAAATTTTCTTAACGAATCTTACATACTTTATTTGTATAAATATTTAAATAAATTTGTATGGATTAAAAATTTGACATACGGGACGCGTGTGCAAATATTGCACACGGGACGCGTGTACCATGACACTAGTGGTATTTGGATTACGTAAAAAATATAATTTTAATTCTCTAAAAAAGATCGGAATATTTTTTTTTTCAAAACTCTGTAGTAAGCAAAAGTAAAAAATAAAAAATCTAGAATTTTTTTTGAATTTTATTAAATTTCTCAAATTTAATAAAAAGAGATTAAAAAGAAAGAGAGTGAGAGAAAAAGAGCAGACAAAGAGAAAAGAGAGAGTGAGAGAGAGACGAGAGATGAGAGAGAGACGTGAGAGATAGGAGAGAGACAGAGAGAGTGTGAGAGAGACGAGAGAGACCAGAAAGAGACGTGAGAGAGGAAAAAAAAAAGTAATAATAATAAATAAAAAAGATCCTTCCTAAATTTTTTTTTTTTTTTTTTTTGCCTAAAGGAGAAAACATGAACGATAAAAATATAATATTAAAAAATATAAAATATTCTTCTAATGGACATTTTGATATTTTTTTTGGTAATTTTTTAATTTTCGATACTTCAGATAAAATTTATATAAATTCGGATGCTCTGGATAAAAAATGTCTTTGTCCATCTAGCTCACCTACCTACCTCAAAATGGAACTATGGCCATCCATTATCTACTATTATGACATGATAAATCTCGTGTAAAAAATTATTTTATATTTTGACAAATGAATACTTATAATGTCTTATTTTATATTGTAATCATGAAATTCAAAAATTAAGAAGAAAATGTAGAAATATTTACTTTATATTTTACTTTTATGAAAAAAAAATTAGTTCTAATAAATTTATGGTCACCTTCAATATTAAATCATGATTTCGTCCGTGATCTCGAGGAAGCATTATCAAGCGTTCCATATACGCCAACAAAAGTATAATATTCTGGTTGTGTCATCTTTGTACGTCGACGTTCAAATAGGTTGTAGTAAATTTTTCTGGCTTAGATCCATCTAAAGTTCCAATTTATAGATTTTTAAGTCCAACTCAATAACATGAGCTATAAATTGGACCTGATAATTTCTAGATTCAGAATATAGAAAATCTTTGTATACTACTAAGTCCCAATTAGAATCCATTTTTAGATTTATATTATTTTTTTTCACATTAATTTTTTATCACACAATTTTTGAAATCAAAGTTCATTTTCTTATTTTATATTATTCTCATACAAATTCATTACATTATATATTTATCTTCTTCTTCTTTTTTAATTTTGGACACTAAGATAAATTTTTGAGCACCATTATGCTCTAACGAATCATAAAAATTAGACCACTTCAAACTTCATGACTTGTATCTTATTATGATATATATATATATATATATATATATATATATATATACTTTCAAGTAGATTAGGAAACATCAAAATATTAAATAAATACAAAATCCATATATTTAGTGTCCTTACTGTATCGTGTCATAATGGTGTCTGTGCACCATAGGTTTGTATTGATACCATTACAATAGGTCCATGAATTGTACTTCTCTTGCTGAAGCATTTTTTAAGGTGGAATAAATTTGAAAAATAGAACATTATAGATATTTTTTTTTTTTTTTCGAAGAAGATAAATTTTATTTATTCAAGTCCCTTCGAGAGATTATAATTCAGTCCAAAAATTTACAACAAATCCAACTCAAAGGTCTATATATCAATTCCTAGTCCGAATGCTACATCCCGGTCCGAAGGTACCAATCCAGCATGAAGGCTCCATCTAGTTCGAAGACCTCACGCAGCCGTAGCCACATCTCACCGGATCGCACAAGCTCCGCACCTGCACCCGCATCGTATCAGCGCATCTACCGGATCGCACCGCACTGCATCATACATCTGCACTGCACCCAACCACCATATGCCATTTTAATTTTTTCAAAGAAAAATTAAATGACATCTTAGAACTCCAATCCGCAACCTCCTTGGGGGAAGACTTCATTTTAAAAAAAAAAAATTTAGAATCTCAAGATAAATCCGAAGAAAGAATCAAATCAGCATTCAACGTTCGTAAATGTGGACACGTATCCGCACCTTCAACGCGCAGGTGGGCCATAATGCTTCCCACACAAATCCACAACATTATAGATACTTGATAGTGAATGTTTTTGGTAATATAGGTACTACCCATATTACTGGTACTTGCATAATTCTGATTTTTTTTTTTTTTTATTCTTCAAACTTGCTGCTGCTTTCATACCATGCTGATCAACATCATGGCATCTTGGTCCGTTTGCACGAGGAAGTTTCTAGTAACAGAAATTTTGTTGTAAAAAAAAATATTTTTAAATAAATTAATAAAAGCAAAATTATTTTGAAAAATTTTGAAGTCACAAATTTTTTTGTCAACTGGGATAACGAAAATATAAAAAAAAAATTATTTGTCAAAATTTTAACAACTGGGTTGACGAAAAGTCAATCAAGTTGGCATAAATCTGACAGTAATTTTTTTTTTTTTTTATGTTTGTTTTGTTGTTGATTTTTTTGGGATAATTGGGTTTGATTTTTTTTTTATTTTTTTTTTTTGGAAAAAAGAGTACTTTTGTTTTGTTTTATTTAGATTTTGTTTTTTTAAAAAAAATTGTAGCAATAAATTTTATAAGTAAATTAGAAAAAAAAATTAACATAAAAAAAATATATGCTATAATTGAACATAAAAAAAAAAATTACCGTAAGAAAATTACGTCTACAGTCGAGCAGACTTTGAGCGACCATAATTATATGTTTGGAAATCGTTTTTCGTCAAACAATAGGTCAATTTGTATGTTTTCAACGAGAGTAACACAATTCGTGTAGAAAGAATTTTCATCCGAAACAAGACGCACATGTTAGATGCAAAAACATAAAATTTTAAACTTTAAAGTATCACAACTTTTGACTGAGAGATCGAAACAAGGTCCAATTTGTGCCAAAATTACCGTATCGAAAAATACTATGGATTAAACAGTTTTCATAATTTGACGGACTTCAAAAAATTTAGAATCGCAAAAAAACGATGTTTCGACCTCCAAATGTTACTTTCGGTAATTTTATTTTCGAATTTTTTTATTATCTATACTAATTTGTTATTATCTATACTAATATGAATGATAACAAAATATATTAATTAATATTATTATCAATATTATTTTTTTCTTTCATATCACTAAAAGATAATTTATTATTATTTGTTCACAACATCTATTTAAAATAATTAATTATATAGGTAACAAATAATTAGTTTGTTATTTGTTAAATTGTGATATCTATTTTAATTATGATTTCTCATAAATACATGTTTTAAATTTTGAATATGTGTTTAGTTAGATAATAAAAAAATAGCATAAATAATAAAAAATAGTATAGATAATAACAAACGGTTATCATTCATATTAGTATATTTTGATTTAATCAAACTATTATCATTAATATTATTATAGATAATAACAAATTAGTATAGATAATTTTTTTTAACTAATAAAAGATTTGATTTAATCAAAACAGTTGCTATTTAACAAATTATTATAAATAATATTTATATTTTAAAATTTATATTAGTATACATAATAACAAATTAGTATAGATAATAATCAAATGATTGATATTTCTAAAATTATATTTTGAATGATAATATATGTGGTATCTAATATTTGAAAAAATATTCCAGTTAATTTTAAATTGTCTTTAGAAAATCTATTGGTTAATTTTTTATAAAATTTAAAAAAATTAAAAAAATTAAATCCAACTATCCCAAAAAACCAAAAAAAAAAAAAAAACCAATGTCAAAATTTTGTTTTGCCAAATTTTCGTCAACCCTGTTAGCGAAAATTTGGCAAATATAAAACAAGAAAATTTTATTTGTTATATTTTCGCCATCTAGGATGATGAAAGCTTTCGTGATTTGAAATTTTTTCAATTTTTTTTTTATTTTAGTTAATTTGTTTAAAAATATGTTTTGTACAACAAATTTCATGTTCTATCAATAAACTGAGAAAGCTGGTGACGAGAGAAAAACAAAAGGAAGCCTGGAATTGTACCATGAGATTGAAGGATGTACACTCTGAACACACACGTGTATATAATATTTTTTTTTTTTTGGGATGAAGATAAATATTATTCTGATCCGAAGGTCTACAATTCATTACATGCCTAACTTGAATCGATAAGTCATATACTCACAGATGACACATTTAATACGCTACTTGCGATCTTCCTATTTTTCCTTCTCTGCTAAGAACAAATAAATTTGGTTGAGTACATATAGATTTATTGGGTTACTAATATATAGAGGCTTCTCTGCAAAAAAACAAATATATAACAAGTAGACGAAGGACAAGTGAAGCTACAATTTGTCGGTGACCAAATTTGTCTGCGTGGATCTACATGCTTTATTCTATAATTAATTTGCTCATCAGCAGGTCTACATCTTTCTTACTAGTTTTATCATTTTTGCTGAGGTATATTTAATTAGTTCGAATAAAATTAATAACGGACAGGTTTCATATGCATTCGTTATCAGCGTTACTATTGGGCATAAATTTGTTAAATGCAAGTTTATAAGGACAACCTGTGGAAAATGAATCCCCTGATGTCGATATGTCGTAATGTTTCGTTAATGCTAATACAAATACTAGTAAATTTGCATGTGTTACACGTAAAATATTTTTTCTACTTTTAATATTAATATAAAATTATTTAAATATTTAAATTAAGATTTATATATATATATATATAAATTAAAATTTGTTATATATTTTAATTATAATTTGTTATAGATATATTTATACTTTTCATAAAGAGTATTGAAAACGGTTAGCCGTCTAAGTATATTTTCTCACGTAATTAAAAATTAAAATAAATAAATAAATTTAACTAATTATTTAACTACTTAATATTATCTAATTATAAACAAATATCTTTTCTAACTCATATGGTTAAGGTGGGGGATATTTTTCCTGGTTGGCTAGGTTTAAATCTTTGGAGTGTTATTTATAACAAATTTAATATTTTTTAACAATTTTGTTTTACGTAATATTAATTTTAAAAAATATTAATTGATAATATACATACGACTTAGAGAGCTCATTTTTGAACTGTTTTCTAGTACCTTTATATTTGTAGAGATGGAAGAATGTATAATTATATATGACATATCTGCATGAAATATTGATCATAAGAAATTGTCGATATTTTATTAATTCCGCCTATTTGTTATTGCATGTTAGGAGACGATACGAGATATTTGTATTAGGGGATCTCAATCTCAACTTGTGATATGCGAAGCGTAAGGCGGTTGAAAATCTTAACAGTAATTCAAAATTGTCGATATCAAGCGCTATTAATGAATGATTATAATGCTAGGCTAAGATTGCAACAAATAACGGAGAGATAAAACCTAGCTAGCTATGTTGCACAGACACGCCAAATCAACATCCATCCCCGTGTTGGGTATACAGGTGCCGGACATGGATACGACTGGATACAGTTAGGAGGTCAGGATACAATCAGATATATTCTGGACACGGATGGGACCCACACGATCTGATGCATATATACACCGTTCTGCTCGAGCTACCACAATCCTACTTGCTCGCACATCTGCCACCACCATCGTATATAAATTATATATAATTTTTGTTCCCTGGTCATTTATCAAGCGTGTCCTTGCTATCATTAACCATGATTATGAGAAGTTACAAAAAAAAAAAAAAAAAAAATCAAATGTAGGGAACATATAAAAGATCTAGTGGGAGAGCATGGCATTAACCTCTTATAAGATTCATATAAGAGTAGGGACATTTGCTAGCTTTTGAGTACCATGCATGCATGTACAACGTACGTATTAATTATATAAGTAGCTAGCTAGCTAGCTAGCTATTTTCCTTTTTCTTCAAGCACCTCACCCATAATTATTATTGGCGACCAAACTCCTCCCTTCTCGTTGGTGACATAGGAAGTGCTCGAGAGGGGTACTAGGCAAAGCCCTCTATTTCTTAGATCTTGCTTTTGCTCATCTCCTTCTTCAATACATGTCTGCTTTCATAGAAAGATCGAGAGAACAAAACAAAATTACAACTACACAAGAGAATTAAGGACACATTAATTTCTTAGTGGGGAGCTCATGCTTAAGAGCACGAATTGTATTATAAATTTAAGGGTTATTTAGTTTTGGGGTCATGTATAATATTTCAATTTTGAATGTTATAAGAACCCAGGAATTAAACGCAAAATTTGAATATTGTGGAGATCTAACGGTCAATATAGGCCAACCCTCTAGACGAGATCTAGATCATCTACTGGACAATATGGATCCCCAAACGCAAATTTGAATATTATACGACACCCTAGCTAAAACTAAATAATCCTAAATTTAAGCTACCTAGGATATGAGGTTTGATCATCTTGATCGATTTTATTTAGAACATAAATTGTGGTAGTATATATGAAAATATTTTATTTGATCAACATGATCAGTGGAAATCTATATAAACTTATTGAATTTATTTATATATATAACTAAAATATATATAATTAAATTAAGCATGATATATATATATATATATATATATATATATATATATATATATATATATATATATATATATATATTCGGTCAATTAATCACAAAAGAAGAAGCAACTGTTTAGAGTTAAATGTATAATACCTTCTCTGATGTCCTCATTTTCTTAGTGTTCGATCTCATGTAAGGCACGCTTAACTTCTGTGACGTAAAAATAAAGAAATTGTAAATACATTACCAAGGGAAGAAAATGGATGCTAATTAATATATACTTCTGCTACTAAGAAATAAATGTTTAATTTCACTGCCTATCAACTATTTATAGTTTGGTCATTTCTTAGAGTTAAACATATATACACTAATTAGCAATGCCACGGTGTTATGTGGATCGCGATTTTGGTCCGCACTTTTGATCCGCGGTCCACGTGGCGCCTTCCCATTGTCTGGTCATAGCTGTGCGAGCCCGAGACATGGGGGAGAGCAAATGGAGTTCGGACGCGTGGCCCGCGGTCACGCCCCGCAGACAGTGACCGCGGGCCAAATATCATTTTATGTATTTTCTTTTGGATTGGAGGTATCGATCCTTTTTCAGCTTAATAGTTTAAATAATGAAAAATGATATTTGGCCTGCGGACACGTGTCAGCACCCAATTGGTCCCTCCTATTTGCTTGGGGTCCACAGTCGAAAATTCTGTCAATGGGATGCTGATACGTGATCTACGATCACGGACTGCGTATCACGAACCGCGGGTCATGTAGCAGCGTTGTTAAATTACATATAGAGAGAGAAATAGGCTTCCTGATACTAATGTAGGGATGAATGAATGGACTAACCTCAACTTGATCTTGTAGAAATTTGATGTAACCAATAGTTTCCATCAGCACAGATGCTGTATCGGTCTATACACACACAAGTCAGAAATTTTACTTTCATTAGCATTAAGAATATTTTAAGCATCTTTGGTGCATGGTTAATTTTATTTTACCTACTATTTCGTATTTTCGGTTACACATCTTACTAAAATCTTCTCTTCCAGTGTAATCATTGATTATATGGAATAGAAGACAATAATAATCTGAGTTCCCCCTATGTTAGGAAAGTAGTAAGTGATCATTATTTCATTAATTATAAGCTAATGAAACGCATGGGAGCAATTTTTTTCATCATTTTTTTTATTAAGAAAAAGTTTGATAGAAATGCTCGAACTGTTATGTTGTGGATTAATATCAATCGAATTATCCAAATCAGTTAATTATAGTTCTTGCAAAGTTTAATTAGTACACTACTATTATCTATTTTACTATATAATGCGAAAAATATGCTTCATTGTGAAAGTTATTTTTTACAAAAATATCCTTCAATATGTTTACTAATTAAAAAGAATACATACGATAAATTTTACTGACAATCATTTAAGAGATGCATTAAATGTATTATGAAAATCGAAGGATTTATGTCACTTACTAAGTCTTCTAAGCTATTACAACGAAATTCGAAGGGTTGAACCGTTAACCTATATAATTAAAAGTAGCAGAGTTAAACCAACTCATCAAAATCATTCACTCCAAGATACGTACAAAGCACGTACATATATACTAGTGCTAGAAAATGTGGATATGAACATACCTTGCCAAAAGGTGCCACCAATTGCTGAAGAGCTGCAATCCTATCTCCCAGCTTCTCCTTCCTTACCTGTTTTTACATCAATCCCATGTGGACTTGTAAAGAAATAGTCGATATCTTTAGACAAATGTTAAGGGCACTACAATAACTGCTAAGACGCCGGCAAAACATTTTTAACAGTTCTGTGCATATTCAAGATTTTTTTAAAAAAAAATTACTGTTCATGCTATTTTAGTACTGCCAAAATTTGACAGTCCTGATTTCATATGGACTTGGCAGCCTTGGATATGCATATGACTGCAAATGTGCTATTTGTCTCCTAAAAAATTTGGGTGATAACATCTTCCATTATGTAGCATATGACATGACTGCTGACATGACAAAACTTAAAATTAAAATAAACATTAAAATTAGTACTAATATTAACACTAATATTAATATTAAAAAATTGGATAATTAACTTTTTAGGTTAAAATTTACGATACCAGCTATCATGTTAGATGCCACATATGTTATCATTCCAAAAAAAAATTTGGAAAACAAATAACATAATTGATATGACTGCGAGAATTTTGACAGTTCTAGAGAACTGCCAAATAATAATTCTGGTAGTGTCCTTGACAATTGTGTTTACTATTATCAGATTTATTTCAAAAATGACTTCTCCTGCCCCACCTTGAAGGAAGTAGCATGCGACTCCAGCCGAGGTTTCTTTGCGACATATTTAGGTCGATCATCGGTCGATATCTGCAAGAGCGAAAACAGTAAAAAGAAAGATCAAATTGTCAGTGTTATATATATATATATATATATATATATATATATCAAGCTAGGGCTCCAGAAAAGGTTTTTACTTTTCTTATTCTTCTTTTTTTTCTTCCTTTAAGAAAAGAGAAATCATGTCACTCATAAAGCTGAAAAGCTACACATTCTTTAATTGCAACAAATTAGTGGCATGTTATAATTTTTGCAAAGTTATGATATTGCCTGAATTTTTTTTAATTAATATCCTAATTCGTATATATTGTCTTTACCTTCTAACCATGATATCTATATTTGTGGACATGCATGCACAATCATCATCAAAGCCTTATTCCATTAGAATGAGTCGGCCTTATGGATAAATTAGCAAAGTTTATAATTGGTAATTGACCTTACGCCAATCTTCTATTTTTCTACCAAATTTTTGTAGTCAATATAGCTATGAGTATGATTCTCCAACTTTAAGAGGCATAGGATTCTCCAAGTCCCTTGGACTATATAATGTTATAATGCAATATATAAGATTTTTGTGGTCACCCCTCCCCATGAATCCTATTTGCTATGCAAATCTAATTAGCGATAAAGTTTGTGTTGATAGATCATACATAATTGCTTAGAGATTGCACATATATTCAATATTTGGAGAGACCCATATGCATATATACTATACATTTATCTATGGGTCTCTCCAAATATATAGGAATGCAGTTATATGTGCCAAAACGTCACGAAGTTTGGTTATTAACCACCTTTCCGTATTGCCTAAGAGCATCATTAGTAAGGTCCATTCCAATTTCTAGATTCCAGATTGAGAAAGTAGGAGCTCAATTTGTAAAATAGTAAGAACCATCCTAAGTTTCAATTTCTAGATTCTCATGTCCAAATTACTCACACGAGCTATTGTTGGGCCTGTGAATTTCTAGACTCATAATCTAGGAAATCATTTTGTACATAGAGTCCAATTCTAGATTTATATACATTATTATTTTTCCACATTAATTTTCGACCACACAATCTTTGGGACCAAAACTCATTTTATCATTTCTCTACTATTCTCATATAAATCCAACACATTCTACATTGAACTTTTTTTGAAATGTTGGACCTCAAGATGCTCTAACTTGCTAACTCTGTAGCAAGGACGGAATCGCACTGGGGCTGAGGTGAGTATCCAATTTTTTGTTTTTATTTTTTTTCATATATATATATATATATATATATATATATATATATATATATATATATATAACGGGATATGAGTCATAGTGCTCATTTTTCTAAATGAGTCATGCACATGTGGACCAATAGAAATGGATTCCTACATCCCATGTGCACTAGTACACTCTATTCCTATTGGTCCACATGTGCATGGCTCATTTAGAAAAATGAGTAATATGGCTCATATCTCGTTTACCACACACACACACATATATATATATATATATATATATATATATATATATATATATATATATATGTGTGTGTGTGTGTGTGTGTGTGTGTGTGTGAGAGTGGAATATTGCACCAATATTATTGCACAAGCAATCTAAACCACAAATTTTTTGAAATGTGTGACCGAAATTGTTTGGTACAATAATAATGCAATATCCTGTCCCATATATATATATATATATATATATATATATAGATATATATATATATAGAGAGAGAGAGAGAGACTGACTTTCGGAGCAACGATTCGCTACTTGATGGGAATAGTCTCCCAAATGAGAAGTAGGTGCACTTATTTATATAACGGGGGGCTCATGTGGGGGAGACCACTATTCGAGCCCCCTCCCCCCCCCGGACTCCGGCTGGGTGGCTTTGTGCCACCGGCGTACCAAATCTACTTGGATGGGATGGGGGCTCCATGTTGGATGATCCGGATTGTAGACCCCTCTCCACGGAAGGAAGACTTTCTGTTGAGCACTCTGAATTGTAGATCCCATTCCACTCAGATTGGCTGCCACGAATATATATATATATATATATATATATATGATCCACACCTGAATTCGTCCCATTTCGAATTTCTGTTGTGTTGAATTGTATCTATTTTCTTTACTGTTGCTACAGTTACTACGTACTAGTACTAGTAGTGCTACTGCTGCTGTTGCTAGAACAACAAGAACAGGATGTAAAGAGTACGTGTGTATATATATATATATATATATATATATATATACCCACCTTGCTTTGTCTGTTACAAGCAGATTGAACTGCTGGTTCTTGGATGTACTGGTCTAGTCCATATGTTAAATCCTCCTTCAGCAAAGCCATATCATCCATTCTCGGGATGACCACAGTACTGAAGCTTCCCAAACTAGCCAGGGGAGGATCAAACCCTAAATCCCCAACAGGAGGCGGAAGCCCGATAACCGGTTGATCGATCGGTCCGTACCGGTTGTTTGGGAGATTGTTCTCTCTGATTTTAGCCAAGGACTCGGATAGCTCTTCCTTGACGTACCCTTCTTCACTCCAGCGAAATCCTACTTCTTGATTAACCATTTGCATGTCATGACTCACTCTCATGAAGTCCCTTGAAGCTGAGGGAACTAGTCCATTGCTGCAGCTTGGTATCAACTCTTCAGCACTGTTTCTGTAGAGAAATTAAGATCAGAAATATTTTTTCTAGGTAATAACTACCAAAACCCTAGGGTACAGTCTATCCAATCCAATGTTGTTAGCTACAATCTACCATTCATTTCAAATGATGTACAACTAAAACTGAGTACTTTCTTATATGACAATTTGTATGTGTCATCTTATTCCGATGCACATATATATATATATATATATATATATATATATATATATATATATATATATATATATATATATATAAAAGGTACCAAGGGAAAATCCAAATCCTAGGAATTAGACATATGTAAGAAGTGCAATTAACCTAATATACAAGGGTATGTCTATATCTATGTTGTTTAAACATGACACCATATATACATACATCTCTCTCTCTCTCTCTCTCTCTGACATGACATTGGTTTTTATATGTCCAATATATTTGGAGCGTTTGTGCCATGTCTGATATCGAAACAGAGTCTAGTGCATGCGTTTCAGTTCAGGATGCTTATTGAAACAATAACCCAATAATTCGCAAAAAAGGTTTGAATCAGGTCTTGACTTACAGTAGGAGATCTTGGTTCCAGTACTCATGTTGGAAGGAAGGAGTAGCTTCCAAGGAGGAGGAGGAAGAGGACCCATGGAACTCTTCTTGGTGGAGATTTGAATTAGAGTACTCCTCCATCATGGTCTTGGTTTATTTTCTAACAAGCGAGAGAAAGGAGAGGGTGGAGCTTTGGAATCTCAATCAAGATCTCCAGTGATGGAGGAAAAAGAAAAACATATTTCTCTTCAGCTCAAGCCCATGAGTTCTCCTCTCTCTCTCTCTCTCTCTCTCTCTCTCCTTGCTTGCTTTAAGCTTTTTTTATACTCACTTTCCTCTTTACTATTCCTCCACAGTAAGAACTTTTCTGAAGCTCAAGTTCTCTCTTGATCTTCAAATCACATGAATGGAGCTTTTGCACTGCTACAGCCTACAGGGAGATGATTACCCCTCTCCTAACATTATTGTAATTGGTGCCTTCAATCCCAAGGCTAAATTTCCAAACAATGAAAGAGGGAATTGAGGAAGAGGGGGGTGGTAATCATATCAATACACATGCCAAGCACTCTTGAAGGCACTATGGTTAGGGCTTTCATATCTTTATCATGTGGAACATATGATCTGTATTTATATTGCATTATATTCTTCTAGGCACAACATAGCTAGCTAGGCCCTTAGCTAAGCTAGCATGATATTCTAAGAAATATTTACATGATTATGATGGATGTAATTTCAGAATCACAATTACAATAATTACAATGATTTCAGTTAGGAACAAAATGAGTTTACTAGTATAAAGGAAATACTCCAACACCGTATACCATATACCATGTACTCTGAGGAATCTCACTACAAGAAAATAATTTCTTTTACAACATTAAAAAATTGTGTCATATCCAGGGTTGTAAAAGGGGATGTATCTTCCACAACGTTCATTTGAACGTTGTGAAGACGTTGTAGAAGTTCTTCCCACAACAGTTTTCTGTTGAAATTGAAAAAAAAAAAAATTTACAAAAATCAAAAGGCATGCTCTAGTTGTGATTATGGAAGAAATGAGTATATTAGCAATATTAGTATTTTTTATTTATTTTTTATATCCTAAAGACCAAATTGAGATAGTTCATATATTAGAATCATTAGTTCCAAGTATTACCTTGTCAAAATAAAATGACAAAATACCATGAGGATATTTAAAGAAACTTTTCTATAAGCCGTGGTTAACATATGTGTGATCATGCAAAAATAGTATATATGGCCATCATAGTCATTCAATTATTTTTCCATCATAATAGGGTCGACATATGGAGCATAAAATATTTGACAAAATTTTATAACCGATTGTGGATATAACATCAACCGTCTTTATTTGTGTCAAATTTCTAATCAAGCTAGCTACTAACATGAGAAGATGATAGCATAAAATCTAGATAGTCAACTGATGGGTAGATAAATCTAATTTTTTTTATTACAATTTAAGCTCATATAACTAAAGTGTACCCTCTAAATTTTTTTTAGACTATAAAGATTTTAGATGAAGATTAAGAAGTAAGATCATGAAACAATTAGTTATATGGAATTTTATTCATGTTTATGATACATTATAACAAAGAGGAGAGAAATGAGAACCCCACAAAAATTATATACCATCGAAGAGGCAAAGATAAAATAATTTGCTACAGGCATGCATGATAAATGCATGTCATGTTATAATATTCATCTGACTGCTAATTATGATTAGATTTTGATCCATGCATCTATTTTTTGCTCATCGTACGTTTACTTGGGGTCTACTTGGCATTGTAAGGTATTTTAAAGTATTGATTATGAATGATTATGGAGGATTTGGTTTGGACAATTTCAAGTATCTATTTTTGAACAAATCTGTAGGTGTTTTCCACTTTGATTTGGAAATTTTAGTCCTATATTAGAAAACTACTAATGTGTATATCTTAATATATAGCTTTGCTTAGTATTGAAATATGCACATGGGTCTATGTGGATTAATTTTTCTAGAGGGATTATGTGTGAACCCCATTATGGCAATTTTTATTTTGTCACCACCTTTGGAAAGTTTTTCTTGGCTTAGCGATTCGGACTCGGGCTCAAGGACACAAAGTGACGTTTTTGTTAGCACACTTTGCACTTAGCACGTCAGCATCGTCGCATGACGTTCGTGCGCTCATTTTATGCGCGAGTTGTTTGTTCGGACGCATGCTTCGAGGCGCTATACAGTCAGGAGCTATGCGTCCAGTTGCTTTGCGGCCAGGGGCTATGCTTTACGGCCTGGAGCTATGCGGCCAAGGATAATTAATACATAACTTTTTTACTTTAAAAATTGTTATCAACACCCAATAAATATTAAAAAATTAATTTTTTGCATTGAAAAATGTTATCAAGACCTAATGCAAGCATTGAAAATTATTTTATTGGGTCTTGATGACATTTTTCAATGCAAGAAACTATTCTTTTAATGTTGATTGGATGCCGATAACAAATTTTAAAGTAAAAAAGATATGTATTCACATGTTAACAAAACCCTATAACTTATAAGCATAAAGTGGTTTGACAAGTAGTAAATCATAAATGTTTAGAGCAAAGCATTCATTACCACATGAACAGATCGCAAAATTTTATAGCAATCGTTCACTACCGCATCAAATGGACCTCAAAATTTAAAATCTCATCTTTTGAAGAAAGTAGCAGTCAGAGCATCCACAGTTGGGACACTCCAAACGCATACTTCAAATTATAAAAAATTGTGTAAATTACTATTTTTGGAGTGTTTCCATGATATTGGTACACAATGGTACACTCCAAATTAATCTCCTATTTTTTCTCCCTCATTTTTCTCTTTATTTTTTTTCTCTATCTGGTAATATTTTTCCTCTATCTCTTTCCTTTTCCTTTTCCTTTTCTATTTGGTTACTTTTGGTGGACCCAACAATTAATATAGAGGAGTTTGGACACGTTCCAAATCTGAAGTGTCTTGTAGCTTTCTAACAATTTTCAAGTATGCACAAGTGTCAAATGTAGCCTTCAAGTACTACAAATTTTGACTAAAGTCAAAATGTAGCACTTGAAACATCTCTCAATGTGGATGCTCTAATTTTGTAGCCCTTGAAGGCTGCAGTGGGAGAGGTTTCAAGTGTTATATTTTAAATTTAGTCAAATTTTGTAGCACTTGAAGGCTGCAGTGGATGCTATAAAACTAGTAATTTATAATAATTTTGCTTTCTTATTTTGTTTATTGATCCAACCCTTTCTTCTTACAGTCAATCTTATTTTTATGGAAAATGTTATAGTCATCCAAAGTCACCACCGGTAGAATTTTTGTACACAACCTAGCGTGTATATGAATATAAATTCTTTCCAAAAAACTATAATTTTCTTTTTGTTCTGATAAATAGCATTTTGTTTTGGACTACACTCTCATTTAATTAAATTTTCATCCAAGATATATTACAACCCACACCAACTCTTCCTCTTATCCCCAAAGAATTTTCTTTGGACTAAAGCTTAAAATTTCCCAAGTCTTCTTCATCTTATTCTAGACCTAAAAAAAAAAAAAAGTGAACAAAACTATTACAAATTCCATAAATAAGCTTATAGGAAATTTCATCATTAGGGGACTTTAGCTAAACAACAAAATCCTCAAAGATACCCTCTTTTACTTTTTGACAAATCCTTTGTTTATAACCAATATAGTAATTATTAGTATTATTAACTACAACTAACAAAAGAAATTGTAATGGAAGAATAATTCTTGATCTTCTCTTCTACTTTTTGACAAAGTCCTTCTTTTTATAAAAATATAATAATAATTATTATTATTATTACTAACTAGAACTAATTAAAAAAAAATCTAATGGAAGAATAGTACATCTTGGAGGCAGAGATTTATTTCCAAATTTACTTAGGGAAACAAATAATATTCATAACCTAGTTAAAGACTACAAGATATATAATTCAAAGAAGGCACATATGTATGGATTAGACATAAATGAAGTGTTTATCCTAATTCCCTAAGAGTCCATCACCTTTAATCAAAGAGATAAGGTTCTAAAATCACATGATGATTGACAACTTTAGGGACCATCCCCTTCATCATGATAGCCAAATCATCCCTTCTCTCCTCCTAGTCAATCCCTGGGTGTCAAAATGCCCCTAGCTGTAGCTAGTTAGTGTCTATCAAATTAATCAATAATTTGCTTCTCAGCATACTTTTATATATATCCCCAACTTTAGTCCACAACCAACTCATAGATTATTGTTCTTGATTTCATTCTTTTTCTAAAGGGATTGAT
This sequence comes from Iris macrosiphon, assembly GCA_036927795.1. NCBI lineage: Eukaryota > Viridiplantae > Streptophyta > Magnoliopsida > Asparagales > Iridaceae > Iris > Iris macrosiphon. The sequence goes on along the minus strand of JAYESA010000010.1, from coordinate 8,233,614 downwards.
TGAGTAGATGGAAATTTTCATTTCTTATTATGTCAAGATATCTTTTACATCACCTATAGAATATTGAGAACTTGTACCATTTTAAATCACTATAATAACAATTAGTGGGAGAATTTATCAAGATCAAGAAGGGTTAGAATAAAGTGGATCCATGTTATAGCTAGCTAGCCCTTGGGTTTCTGATCCTAAAGGTGTGTTTTGAGAATAGGACAATGGTCTTTGTTGAGGAATATATGCTTTTACTTGGTCTTTAGTTTGGGTCTCAAATCCAACACACTTTGTCTAAAGATATCTTAGCTTTACATTCATTCATAAAGTCCCTTATGTGGTCTCATGTATGATTTCTGCTTCATTAAATTGTATTCTTACTAGACTACTTGCATACAGTATTTGTAATCATAGGACATATCAAATGTACATGGATACGGAAAGAATGTTGTCCGTATCCGTATCATGCCCATATAGCGTCTGTATTTGTCCGTCATAGGGAACTACATATATACTTGTTTGAATGCGTATGTACCATGTATCCTTCTCGTGTCATTATTCGTACTGTGTCTGTATTTTGTATCTCTGTTCTTACTCATGCAAGGTACATAGGGAGAATTACTTTTCTCATGGGCACCCGCGTTTGCACTTGGCCCACATGTAAGCGAGGCAGCATATCAGCATAGCGATACCGAACTGTTATAAATAATGGTGATGGTTATAACAAACATTACTAATTATGCCAAAGAACTGAGGAATTAGAAACCAAATACCAAGAACTATTTAGAGAAGTTTCAGGTTATAAGGTTAGAAAGGTTCAAATATCATGACCAAGAGCCATTGAAAACTCTGTCATGCCTCTGTCCACCAAACTTGCATGATTTCAGTATGTATATATAAGATGGCATCCCTACCCTGACCATGATAATTGAACCACCAAAACTGTTTCTAACAAAAATATGTCTCTCATGGCCCCTCATTCCCTTCAAAAGAAAGCTAACAATATATTATAATATGTGCAAAGCGGAAATGTATTACATTATTGTAAATAAAAAAGAAGAAGGCTAAATTGTAACTTGATACCCTCAACTATTCCAGTTTTTCAACTTGGTACCCCAATTATTCCAGTTTTTCAAGTTGGTATCCTAAACTTTAAAAGGATAAAATTTGATACCTAACTATAATTGTACAATACAATATCCTACCGGTGTTATACAAAAAATTATAAATGACAAAAATACCCTCCCCATTCTCCTCTCTCTCTCTCTCTCTCTCTCTCTCTCTCTCTCTCTCCCCGGCAGTAGCGGCGGCGGTGGCAACGTTAGGGTGCAAGAAGTGTAGGCAGAGGTGGTGTGGGTGGAAAAAAAAATTATAATAATAATGAAATAGTTAACCCTGAGTGGCGGAGGGTATCAATATGAAAATTTTCAATAGTTGATGGTATTAAGTATCTCCTTTTAAAGATTAGGGTTGAAAAACTTGAATACTTGAGGGTTTCAAGTTGTAATTTACCACACACAAAAAAGTTTCTAGTTTTACAAACTTTTTACCTACCATATCTGTAAATCCTTCACATGAATCTTGCATTGTATGGGAAGCCTGATTATTTACCACAAGTGATTTCAGAATTTATTTTCGACCAGACTGTTGATCAGTTCCTGGCTTTCGGATACTAAAATTCAAGATTTCTGTAACTGTTGATCTGTACAATAGATGAATCTCGCTGAATTGTTCATATTTGTGTGATTGTTTTTTTTTAATTATTTTTTCTAACATGATGTAGACCAGGTATATGTAGTTTCAGTTCAATTTTTCTGTGACAACAACCTAACTAAACTAAGCAAACACCAATAACATTAACAATGACTCCTTTCCAAATATTTCCTGCATGTTCCACTGTTTTAGCACATCCCAGCAACTTACCACTGTTGCTGAAGTTGAGAGTGCAACAAAATGAATCATACCTATATAGAGTGTGTAGATGCATCAATCAGTCAAGTTGGCATCCATGGTTCACTGTACTCAAAAGAGAAGATGGTGACTAGAATCCTAATTATTTCAGCCAAGTTATCAATTATGAGTCAGTCAGTTTCAGTCAGCAGAGATTGGAAGTTCCTTAGTATTGCTGTTTAAAAGCCCAGGTGATGATCCGAGTACTACGAGCCCTCCGTCCCACACATCTAACCAGCTCGCATGGTTCACCAATCTCATTAGTTGAACAAGAAGATTGTCTCTTCATTGGGAACTATTCACTTGGCCCGTTGGCCGAACATTGTCATTCTAAAGCTAGGGTCGTTTCTGAGTATGTACAAACTGTGCAATCGCACAAGACCCCCCCAAAAGCAGAAAGTTCTTACGAATAATAATAATAATAATAATAATAATAATAATAATAATAATAATTTACCTTGCCGTATATTTTACTAATAATGAGAAGTCCATTTTAAAGTAATATCCCTTAAAATATCAGAAATATGCACAATTTAGAGTGGTTAAAAAAGCCTATTTGTATCGGGTCCTTAGAATATCAGAGAAGGTCCTGACTGAATCCTACAAAGTGTAGGTAGTCGCGACAAAATGCTGTTCATCACACCCATTTACCATGCTTATGTTTGCCAAAAATGGTTGCTTTTTGTCGTTGGCACTTTAAACTTTAGTTGGTTTATAGAGGTCCCAATTAGTCCGGATGATTCATGTTGCCCAACGGAAGTGGACCGAGGCCCTCACTTATTTTACAAATTTAAAGAGCACGCGAAAGTCGCATTCGATCACGATCACGACCTTTGTCGCGAGCCGGAGGGACACGAAATGGCCAACATATCATTCAAAACCTCTCACACACCTTGACCACGAAGGAAAAGAAGAAGCAAAAGGGAACTCACTGTCTTTGCGAAATATTGATTGTTAAGTAGAAAGAAATGTAAAGGGGGAAAAGAGAGATGTACAGAAAGCTGTAACATAATGAGCCCAAGGGAAGTAATCCAAACATTCAAGACCAAGGTTCGCAATATTTGTATCGAAATCAGTAACATTCCTATGACTATCAGGATCGGTGGTATCGACAGTATCAACGGTTTTGGATCGGATATTAAAACTTTTGGTATCGAAAAATAAATAATTTCTAATAAATTATTAATATTTTAGAAAATATATTTTATATGTTTAGACATAATTTTAAGTATTTAGAGTGTTGTTTCTTGGTAGTTTTGAAATTGAATGAATACTAGTCACCCTTGCCAATTGGTTTACATGTCATAGATAAATCTTTTTTTACATTTTTACAACCTGATCTGCCTTTTTTGTTCAATTTTTTTTGCCGAATTGACCGAAAAAGAGATCTCTAATGTCGGTATTAGTCGATATCAAATCAGGACATGTCAAAAACGTATCAATATCGGCCGAATCAGATTTGTATCGGCCGATACTGCAAACTATGTTCAAGATCTTGATTCCATACAGAATCCCTTTTCAAAATGTCAGAAAACGAAAGCTCTTTCAGAATACATGAATTTTTTGACCGAGATTATCCTCTGACAAATAAATATAACAGAGATACGTACTTCGTAAACAGAGGGAGATAAATTCATAACACAATAAGCTTTAACAATTGATTTTCAGCTACTGTGTTCCTACAAAAAAATAATGAAACATTTCATCTAATGCTTGAGAATTCATTAAACTGGAATACCTGGAAAGTTAGTTCTCGGCCATGTTAACCCGATAGCACATACAAAGAAACAGTAGATATATTTGTGCACAACTTGCGCAAAATTGTCTCACGTTTGCCGACCAAATACATTGAAGCTCAAATTTCAATAAATAAGAACATCACATATTACAAATTAGATACATAGATATACAAAACGCTAAACTTGGTCAGCAATAACTAAAAACCTTTCATCCATTCCAGTATATTTCTTTACATAAAAAATGGTTCAAGGAATTAACCAAATTGACTTCTTTTCCTGAATGGTGTAACGACCTGTCTACAAAACTTTCCACTAGTAAACGTCAATATGGTATCTGGAGTAAAGGCCAAGGATTCAGGATACCACAGGAACTGCAGCAGTAAATAGTAATATGTTCATTTAACAGCAGTGCCTGAAAGAAAACAGTAATACCAAATGCTGCCATGAAACTCTCATGGTTGCGGTCACAATGTCTAGGAAAAAGAATTATTACTGAGCTACAACAACATTCTTTGACCATTCAATATATCCATATCATTAAGAAGCCCCTACAGCCGCAACCACCCTTTGCTTCTTCAAAGATTTAGCTGCCGACTCAATCCCACTTTCCAGTTCTTTCTCAATCCAGGCATCTTCGCTGGAGTCATCCAGAGTCTCTTTCCCGTTATTCTCCCTTTGCCTCTTTCTCCTCTTCATCAATGTTTTGATTTTCTCCAGGTCTATTTTATGAAGCCCATCGTTCAGATGATCAGGGTCCGATCTTGATTGATCCAAGACTTTGGCACTTGTCCCGCAATGCTCAACAACACCATTTGGGCTCTCGGAACCTATCGGCTCACACTGTGCTCCTGCATCTGTAGGCCTAGACAGTTGAGCTTCTCCTTCAGCCTCATGGCTCGAGCTTCTTACAGAAGACCCAGGACGACTCAGAACACATGAATCGGGACTGCTGGATACATCTTCTTTTGCTAGCAATGGGGTTTGCACTGGCTCTGGTTTCTCAGGTGCATGTGCTACCACAGGCCGCGTCTTATGACCCGATAACTCCACCATCTGATAAATTACCGCTGAAAGAGAGAGAAGCAGGAAGTTTAATAGGGTGTAAATGTACCGTATGGGCTTGGGTATCCATAAGGCACCGAGGAAAATAGACTGACCATTTAGCTGGTGAGGCATGACTTCAAACTCGTGCCACCAAGCGTGATCTTTCCCTGTAGGAAGTTTCATGTTGTAGAGCTTACAAGCAAGGTAAAGCGACCCAGCAGCAATGTAATGAGGTTTATATTGCAGGCAGAGAGTAGTCCGAAGCCTGTACCATAAAAACATCTAATACATTATATCCCTGATAATTAAATAGAAATTGACTACGCACTAGAAAAACATATTCCCATGCTTGGTATTTTTATGAAGTTGCTGTGGAAATGTGACAATATGAAAACAATGTGATACCTGCTAGAAGATTAAGAAAGTGTTTTACAAAGAAATTTAAATGAAAATTGTAAAGATACTAAGCATCAACAAACTCGACGACAGTAAGCATACCAGTCATTCACAAAGTTCCAGGCAACTTGTCTGACATCCTTCTGAGTGATACCTAATTTCTTAAAAGCTTCATGAAGTGGCTTGTAAGGGTGCTGAATATTGAAGTCGAACCTAGTAGTACACAGTACCAGCCTTTCCCCTATTACGATTAGTGCTTTCTGCCTCTCAAGAACATCCTGCTCATTTACAAAGAAAACATTGTAAAAAATTAACCACCAAGAAGATGTTTAAATTTTTTGAGTGCACTGATAAGGTCAACATACCTTCTGATGTATTTTACGAGCTGCAGCAGAATCCCTTCGATACATTGTCTCATATGCCACTATAACAACCTTATCCAAGAGGCAGGGGGTATCTTCAACCTTGGAAGCTAGGAACACACAAACTGTTGCAACAGTCTACAGAAAAAATAAAATATGCTTTAGCCTTTAGCCTCAGGAGTCATGAATCATGATAAAGAAACAGATAGCAAGAAACAATAGTTGTCAATAGTTCATAAATTTAGTTTAACTACAGCTAGCTATGACTTAAATGTCTTGACTCTTGAGATACCATTAAGGAAAATGACAAAAAAAATAAAAATTGCAAACCCTAGAAAATCTCTACTTAGCCTTACTTTTCTTTGTGAGATGAAACGATTCTTACTCCCAAAGAATTATTATTTTTTGAATGAATAATAATAGTTTGTATAAGTCAAGTTGCTATCACTTTGCAATTGTATACAGAACATCTAATATGTAAACGTCAAATTCCTCCCTTCCTCTCAAACTTCGCAGGCAAGCGCAAGTTAGTTTACTTTATAGGGGCTAAAAAAGAGTTGGGCCGTGCGCTTTTAGGTCAACAAGTAATTAAAGTTAGGTAAATATCATAAAACAGAAAGCTAGAATGGATTAAAATCTCAACAATGATAAACTATAATTTCATTTTAGACATATTTATGGAGATCTAAGAAATAAGTTATAAATTAGTCATTTATTTACTTAATTGTGTTCTGTTTGTAGCTTCTTTATGGGGTGAGCAGGGAACTATATATAAACAGTAAAAAAAATGCAACCAAAAAGAAAGGGGGGGGGGGGGGGGGGGGGGGGGGGAGGGGGGGTGACCCTTCCTACTGAATGTCAGCAGCTGATATTGCTGCAATAGCCAGAGGCAAAGCTGGAAGACAATATTGGGCCATGGCAAAAATAATTATGACTAGTTGTCAAAAAGATAAATAAGACTGTATCTGAGGGTGTTATGAATCATTATTACTTACTGAATGGATTGCTACATGGATGAAGCCATCAAGTATGTTAAATTTCCTCTAATAATCACAAAAGAAAAAATGGTGGCTGACTGAATCTTCGACGGGCAAATGCCAAAGGTTCTCGAACCGAACACATGATAGCAACTACATGGGTAGCATAGAAACATTTGATCTTCATACAAATCTCTCATATATACCTATGTTGACCCTGAACTAACCCAAAACTTGGCTTATAGTCAGGAAAGGGATCAAAATTCTGGCAAAGAAAAACAAAGGCTTAGAATAAAAATATAAAAGTCAAAAAAATTGGATTGCCAGAATGTTTAGAAAACTAGTCACTAACCTGTCTAGTCATATCAGCCAACAAGATGATATGAATGTACTCTCTTGTTCCTCCAGACTTTCGTTCTAGGAACAAAAAAGTTCATATCCCATAATTTGGGGGTTGACTTCGTGAATCATTTTCTTCCATTAAGCTTTATTACGATCCATCAAGTACAGATTGCAATTTCTCCACACTAATAGAAAGTAAACAATGCTCTACTGCAATTAGATAAAAGATTGGTTCATTTTTTTTGTTCAAGATAACACAAAATAGAAATTAGAGTGGCCTTGCTCCGACAAGACACCCGGTGGATCAACTAGAAATAGAAAAAGCAATAATATAACTAGCTTCAGTAGCTTATATGCCCAATTTCAAAAGCAACTACTAGTTCTGGCAGCCACACAAGGCTCTTTGATGCGGGTAGAGGACTTAAGTTCAACAAATCCACATTTTACAATTAAGGTTTGAAGGAGATTGTACTAGTGAGCAGGTTCTTTGTATTGATTAAAGCATAAATGGTTCAAGTAGACCTAAGTTATTGTTATTGGTTTTGAAATTAACTTGCACGACTTACTTGGAGGAGAGTGATTCCACCGCAAGACTCGAAAGAGCTAGAACTTTGATCTACGAGAGAACCAATACGGTGGTGGGACTCCTCGGGTTCTGGTGCACAGTTCAATGCCGATGCAGAACATTGTTCGTGCACCACACGAGAATGACATACTCAATTGAGATCCGAACTACAAATTCTTGAAGGCGTTGCACCACTGTCGTCTTCGTAGGTTATTTTGGCTATGGTGCATCGTCAGTTGATGAGGGGTTGCCCAGAAGGTTCTCCAAGCAAGGCAAAAAAAATTCAAAAGTGACGTTGAAAAGTAGAATTTGGTGAAGATGTCGGCGAGGAGTTGGTAGAATATGTGGAAATTCTTCTACCCAACTCATCGTTTCACACTTGGATTTATAAAGTGGATTTTATTGTCATTTATTCTTCGTCTCTTCTAAAATTCTCTTGGCTCCTTCTATAGACATACAACTCATAATACCAAATTGAAAAAGATAATAACTAATCCTAAGGGATATAAGCTCCCCATCCAAAACTAACCGAAGATAAACAAAAATAATAACAAAAGATAACCACCTAATTATGTATAAGAAAAGCTCCCTACACAAAGTTGGTAAAAGAGTTGAGAAGAAGATTTCTTCCGTAACAACTAGCTAGATCTCAAATCCTGAACTAAAAGATCTTGTGCATAGTTGACCCAAACTCGGTAAACTGATTAGTCCCAAAACAAGGGTAGGTCCCTGTTTCACGTCACGTTCGGATATGGTGACTATGGTCTGATCCCCATCAACTCTCCTCGGCTTATATTCACTGGATGGTGAATGGCGGTGAAGACATAATGTTAATACATCCGGTTCTAGCTACTGGAGCTCATCTATAGTCAACCACATGTCAATACATGTCGGTGAAGATATTATGTCAATACATCGGTGCATATTTGATCCCCATCACTCGTCAACTTGGATGAACTCAAATTTCAAGCTACACAACAACTCAACATGAGAAGGAAAAAGGGCGGACTAAGTTTGTTTTCCTTCCCTTGAGAAAATTTAATGATTTAAAAATTAAAACGTACCGGTTTCCAGATAAAGCAGCATACCGGGTACCCAAACCCATATTGGACAGTACCAAAGCGAACCCAGATAGCATTGTTCCGAACAAATCGCAATACCCGAATAAGAAATATGTGATCTTCCGACAACATGTATCTTCGTTATTGTCACTGGTTTCATAATCTTTTCTGACATTTATGTCAATAACTTCGAAATATATACAAAGGTGGTTTCTGAACTTGAAAGTCTAGTTTCCAAATCAGCCAGTCTGATACATTACATGCCCTACAACGAGAAACTTTACATACTAGGCTTTCACTCACATAAATGACCAAAATGATCACAAGCAAGTTATATAGAAGGTATGCACCTACAGTGAAGTTATTATCCACTGTATTAAAAGTTTGATCAGCCCAAGTCTCCCATCCATACACTTTGATCATAATGGCCAGAACCATATTGAAACCTCAATCCCTGAGGGTCTCCTATCTAAGGATGGCTTCAACACAAAATGCTCTAGCATGAATGTCAAACCATTCACCTAACATTTGTTAGCAGATTTAACTAGTATACATACCGTTCACCTAATATTTGTTAGCAGATTTAACTAGTATACATACCGTTCACCTAATATTTGTTAGCAGATTTAACTAGAATACATAAACTCCATCATCATTCAATATTATGGCTCGCAACTTCTGTACGGCATTTGTTCCAGAAACATACCAGTTTGTCATACATCTTTCTTTGTTCTCAGTAACCTAACCACAAATCCATATAATAGAGCAAACTGGTTGTGCTTATTAACTACCGTGACCCCAATCCAATCAAGCAAACTCTAAGTTTAAGGTGATTCCTTAATAACCAGTAGAAATTCCCCATCCTAGAGTTCCCTGCTTATACCACCACCTGAAATTTGACGAGAACACGAAAAACTCCACTCTATTTTCCATAATATCAGCCAATAAAAAATGCTCAGCACATATGAGAATCTTTTATGAACTCAGGCTCAAACGAAGAAACTAATGTTTTCATAAACATAGTATTCCATTGTCTCTGAATGTAGACCAAATTCTAGAAAGTACTCATTCTCAATTCATCTCTAGTCCAATCATGTACAAGTCCTGGTTAAGTTAGAAGAATGTATAGTACCAGTGCCAGACAAGAGCATTGACTGGATAATATATAGTCATCACATAATAGATGGGGGATGGGGGGTGGGTGAAGCTTTTAGTAAAACAATAAAAATTGATCCGCACCTGCCACTCATTCTTCGCATGAGACTGATGGAGGTAAAAGCGATGGCATAACATCATTGCTGTTGCAATAGTGACCTGTGGTCTGCCAGATAAGACAACAAACAATATTGGATTTTTGTGTACAAAATAATCATTTTATTTATTATAAAGAATGAGAATAGTCCTCACGATTCAAGAGTAAAAAATAATAATTAGGAAAAGAGTAAAAAGGTGCTCACGACAATGAAAAAAGAACAGTGTCAATGTAAGATGGAAATGTGTGAGGATCTTTTCACGGTATTCCATCTGTTCTCATAAATATTAGATTAATTTGCCCCTAGTCCCTTGCATTTTCATGTGCCTCAGTAATTGAATAACCATAAATAAACCATCAAGTGATGGATATACATAGAAATGTCGAACGAACGCTCTAATGAACTCATGTACAATTGCAACATTATACTGTGGCAGCTTACATCATGGTGAAAATAGTACAATAGTGTCCTTGAAAACATTTACGTAAGAAAAAAAGGATATACATAGAACATGTAAACTGAAAAGGGTGATGGAGAAGTACATACACTCCAAGCCTCATGCCAACGTCTTGAATGAATGAACAGTATAACATTTGCAGCTGTGACTCCTTCCTTAAATCAATGCCATCTTTTCTAGAAGGAGAATTGTTTTCAATCTCTTCTCTACTTAAGTACCAGCTAGATCTACAATCCTCACGTAGGTCAATAGTAGATTTGCAATCTCCATCTTTATTCGTACCAAGCTTCAAGCAGGCCCCTGACAGCGCTCTTTCTGTTTTCATCTTAAAATCTCAAATATGAAACCTTGTAACATATAGAACCTTTTCGTTAGAAGCCAAATAATGAGGTAGGCTATCCTCTGTGTCACCACGCCAACTACCTGGAAAGCGATACACATGACCACTTAGAGAGGGAGTGAGAAAGATAATGAGAAATGTACACAATCAATCAAGTTTTCGACATATGATAGACAACAAATACCAACATGGAATAAAAAATGAGAATATAACAGACCATTTTACATTTAGAAAACATTCACAGAAGTCATTAATGATTGAGAACATTCCTTCTGTCTCCACATAAGACATGCAAACCACATGATCTATCCCATTATCCCATCTGAGTGGGGTCAGCTATGGAGCACAAGAAAGCTCAACAGAGAACTGACAGCTTTTATAACCGCCCTGCTAACGAGACCCACATTGACCCTACTGGTGTCAATTCCTAGCCAATGTAGCTATGATGGAAGAAAGAGTCTTGACATAAGAACTATAAAGTCAGTTTGTGGATTAGCCACTAGCTAGAGTTACCCTTTTCCTCAAGCAATTTAAGTTCGTTCAGGCAAGGTGCACACTCAAATTCCTACACTATGAAAGACTGCATGCAAACCACAATTATAATAATTTTGTGAAAACTTTGATACAACCTTGTATAGTAACATTGTATGTTATGGACTTGCAATGAACTATTTTCAGTTTATTATAATATAATATTCTACTTTCTGTACTGGTCCGCAAATGCAATCCCAATCAGATCTCAGAAGATTTCAAGATACAAAACCTTACCTATCATCTAGCTTGTGTTGCTAATACAAAGCAAGTTATCTTATATATTGGAACATCACAAGACAACCACATATTAGACAAAGTTACCAAAAAAAAAAAATCAAATCAAATTTATAATAACTTTACAAACGATGAAGGTGGCTGCTGGGATTTGAGCCCAGGTCTCCATGTCATGTCACGGAATTCTCACCGCTGAACTACAGCCACATACAATAGACATCTTTTTCTAAGAGGTTAAAATATTATATGACTTGAGAAAGGAATCTATAGATAATGAAATAGTGAATATGTAAAACTTTCTTAATCCAAATAAACAGAAAGCAAACATAGTTATTAGTTACTCATATATATATATATATATATATATATATATATATATGTCCAACTTCAAAGAAGAAGAAAAAAAAGACTAAAAAAATAACCATGGCAAGTCATAATACACAATACAATAATGCTGCAGACACAAAAACACCACAAGAATCCGTAACCAATATATTATACAAAATTATACTGAATAGGGAAAGAGCTACAATATTTGCAGTCATGTTTGCAACTTTCAACATTAATATTAAATTCGATAACCTTAAATTTATTTTTTAATTAAATCCTCATATTATGAAATATACAAAACTTTGGAGTGGGCTGGACAAGCTTATGTAATCATCGTCATTATCATCCACACCTTCTCACATCAAAATTGCTCAGCTATGGTAAACAAAAAAGCTCCATAATAATTGACGAAAGTCTTATGACAAGCTATCAAGTACCAACCTGACATCAACCATCTATAGTGGTGTCAAATTTCTAGCCAAGATAGCTATGCACATGCAAGCTTTCATCATAAAACCTAAAAGACCAATCAGCAGATAGGTAGAACTCCCTTTTAAGTCATGTAATTTAAGCTCACATAAACATAATCAAGGAGCGTCCTCCAAATTCCTTGTCATCTCTTTTGCACATTAAGATAAAGAGTGAAAAGAATGGTATCGACTAAACTATAAAGTTTGCACACTAACCAAACCCAAAACCTCTTGCACACCACATCTTTCTGATGGACCCTTGGGACAAAAGGGGCAAGATTACCTATAAAATCAAAATGAGTATGAAATCGTCCTCTATACGTTTACACATTGCACGTCTTAACACCGTGGCCTACAGCTAACATGGTCAACTCGCATCATCGACATATCATTCCCAGTTAAACTCTCGACTCGAGTCGCTCAACCAACCTTATCCAAACAATCTAGAAGAGAGAATTAGCATATACAGCTATACTCCATGAATTACTTCCACATTAATATCCTTTCTCACAATGCCTCAATATGCCGTCAATTTGTAACAAATAAAACTTTGCCTCATAGCAGTATAGCAGTATATACGATTAATGGCATACATAGCACCTGCAACATCAACAAATTTACTGTTTTAAACCTTAATATGAGTAAAAATAAACTTCTAAAACAAGTAAAACTCATGAATATACTAACTAAACCAAAGATAATAGACAATTTTAACGTTGCATATTATCATGGTTACAGATAAATACATGATTTCAACAATTTAAATAGATCAAAGTCAAACAACTAATATATATTGCAGCAATCAATAAATCATGTTAAACAGTACTTTTTTCTACAGAAATTCAGACTTTTACAGGAAAACCCCTCAAATTCATCATAATCACTTGAAGTTTCACGCTTTCAATGACAACAATAGCAAATAATATTGGTACATATATAAATACATGATTTTCATCAGATCCAACATAGAATTATCAATATATATTCAACAGATCAAGAAACCATGGTAACTAAGAACAATTCTAACAAAATTTCAAACTTTTCTAGCGGAATCATAGGAGAACATGAAAAAACCCTAAAATCCATCACAATTCAGAGTCAAACAACCATTACATACTGCAAGAATCAAGTAATCATGCCATGGAAAAATTTCTCAACAAAATTTCAACTTTCGTATCTCAATAACCAAAGAACGGGTAAAACCCCTAAAATTCATCATAGTCAGCAAAAAAATATTAGATCTTTGAATAAATTACTAGCATAATTAGTCACCTGTAAGAGATTGCGATCTGGAGATCCAACAGATTGAGATGGAGATGAAGGAAGTAGAGAAGAAAACCCTAATTTTTCTTCTTTTAGGGTTTCCTTTTTACACTTTTAATAAATATATGGACATCTTTTGTGGTAAGAATAAAGAACGCTGATGGTTTCCTATTGGAGAGGTGGAAGGCCTGCCAACTACCTACGGACCGGTTTTTCAGTTCACTCCCATTAAAAGGTCTAAATTTACAAGTATAGTGAATTCTTTTTTAATATGGTATGGACACCTTTTTTAATTTATTTGCAGATATATTTAAGGGATAATTTTGCTTGAACATAGAGGTCGGGCACACAAAGTAAAACTTTGATACAAATGGTTGTATCAAAGTTTTCATACAGTCAATGTATAACAAGTGGGTCACACTTTTTCTTCGTAAAACGTGTAAGTATACAAATATATAAACTTTGAGGTAGGATCTATTTGTCATACAGTGGATGTATCAAAACTTTGATACAACCGTCTGTATCAAAGTTTTACTCGAGGCACACATGTTGTGTATGCAATTTTTAATAAAATAATAAAGGGTCTGAAAGAGACCAATTTAGATTAGTACGAGAGTTTGAGTTGGTGTGTGAATAAATAACTTTTATATCCATAAATTATGATATTTCTATATAACAAAGTGTACTCCAAACAATTAATGTTATATGTTGCATTTTGGTTATATATTAGCATATACTTTTTTGGATTATTATTTATAAATACAAATATATTAATAGTTTAGTAAATAACAATTAATTTATTCATAGATATATTTAATTATGATTAAATACTTAAGTACATTTTTGAAGATTTTTTTTTCGTGTATAGATATATGCTCTTAATATCTTTGATTTTAGAATCACACATATGCAGCAAATAATTGAAGTTGGAAAGAATAACTATTAAATCCAACCCATATTATATGGGTCCTTTTATATTAGAGTAGAGGAGGCGGCTTTCCTTGAAGTCTAATTACTCGTAATCACAATTAGATCTCTTACTTTATTAGTATTGATTAAAAACAAATTTATGTACATGTCTTATTTATTCATTTATTTAATTCAATTAAGTAATTATGATGTTATTATAATATTAGTCATACGACATATATTAATCAGATCTCTTACTTCACTAGGAATATCACTAACGATATTATGAGCATTGTGATTTGTAAAATACATATACAATAAAAGAAACCTATGTTTGTCAAAAATGTCAGTAATTATGAAAGATTTTGCTAAATTGAAGTCTATGATAAAATGCTTATAACATATTTATTTTTTCCACATAAAATTACTAATCTTATATAAATGAAGTTTGTTAAATAATTGATGACATTTTTCTTACTTTTTAAAAATATAATTATAAATTTATTAAAAAATACTAACAATAAATATCAAAAACAAGAACTGCCCTAATGAATAAATGTAACATCATCTAACCAAATACAAGCATCCGAGATATTAAGAGCATATTTCAAAATATAATGAGATATATTATTGCAACTCCTATTAACTTTAACAGCCATGAATATGCCAGTAAACCTTCTTAACTCCTAGCAAACAGCGCAAAAGATAAAAATTTATCATTTGACTGTGATTTTTTTTAACTATAATCGATGTATCTATCTCAAGAGTAATAGAACAAAAATCAACATCGAAAGGCGTGTTTAGTCCCTCACGAGTTGCCAAAAGCGTCACATAAAGATGGATCAAGTATTGTCGTCCCACTTCACAAAAAGCTTATCATGAATTATTCTTTCGAGTTTCTCATAACATTTCTGAATCCTCTCTTCATAATATCATCATTCCAAATCCCATCCACATTTAACTTATAAATTCTATTACAAAAACTTGTCGTCGCATTTAAGTCACGTAGAAGGACACGAGAAATTTTTTTTAAAATAACCTATGTCAAGTTAGTTTTTGTTTCATTTACTGTTTCCATAGTTTATTCCCATGCACCACATTATTCTTGTCATCTCTACTATTATAATACGTTGGGCTGGCCCTGGTCCAAGACGGACAGGACGACCGCCCAGGACCCCATGGGCTAGGAGGGCTCAAATTTTTTTTTTCTTTAAATATACAAATAATTTTGTACCGAAAATAGAACTAGTATTTACCATGGCCGTTTCTTATAAAAAAAAAATTAGTGTAGTAGTTATTACATTAAACTTGCACACAAGGGGTTCCTAGTTCAAATTTTGGTAGGGACATATATTTTTTATTTTACTTTTGTTTCATTTTATTTTATTTTATTTTTGTTATTTTTTTATATTATGTATGGGGTCTTATTTTGAAAGTTCATCCCGGACCTCCATGAGCTCAGGACTGGTCCTGATAATACGGCTTAGAAACGGCTAAGAAATGAGCCGTTTAAGCCGTATGTATATCATAAACCAATTATTAATATATAAAATTTTAAATATTTTTTAATATTGCATATCTTTTTTTTTCTCACGTAGTTGAGGACCCGATGTAAAAATTAAAAACCATATATCATAAAATATATTCAAAATTTAAATTATATTTAAACAAATGTATTATCTAATTAAACATATATAAAAAAAATAGTTATAACAAAACATAATTAAAATATATTCAAACTATATTTAAAATATAATTTAAATTGTTATTAAATTTTTTAATAATATTTTTTTTTTATACACATGAATCTAGTTCCAAATAAATCAAGCAACAACAACAACCAATCACGCATGCTCCCATGTAGTAGTTGAGTCAATAGAATTTTAACACCAATATTTTATTACAATTTTAGTTATATTAAACCTTTTTATTACACATCGAACTTATAATTTTGCAGGGCCTTATATGTAAAAGATCTCCGAGTATATCGTATACAGATCGCGTCGTCAATATAGCACACAGAACACGTGACAAATTAATGACGAACGGACATGTCACACGCTACGTGTCGAGCATGGAAACAAATACAGTGGTGTTTGGTGATAGAAACAAAACATCTGATCCAGCAACATATTCTAGATTTGAATTTTTTAGTACTAACTCACCAATAAAGTGCATGAAAATAATTCACCATTTAATTGAGAAAAGTACATTGCAATGGTCAATTGGATAATATATATTTCTTGGGGAAAAGTGTATTTGCTCAGTCAAATAGCAATTGCTCTTTGTTAGATATTTTATGGAAATTTTATAGAAATAATACAAGACAGTGGCCAAGGACTGGTTAAGCTTTGGGTGCGCGTTTCTTTTAATTAAAATGATCAAAAAATGAATAAATTAAATTCTAAATATTCAAAACTGAAATTGAACCGAAAGTAGTCATAACCGAAAAATCGATTTGGTTTGTTCAGTTGGACTACTTTTATTGTTAATAAGTTGTACCTAAATTTGGGATTGATGTTAAATTATATTAAACATTTGTTATTTTTATACCTATATTTGTTATATTTTAAAGTCGGACAAGTTATTAAATTATCAAAGTTGGGTTTAAAACACATCTCTACTAATATAAGGTAGCTTAAAAACGCTAAGAATTGAACCATTTAAGTTGTTTTTAATACTCTATTAATTATTTTTTAAAATTAACTAATTATCTAACTACTTAATATATTATTTTACTTAAAACTAAAAAAATTCAAATTCGAGTATAGCATGCGTCATAACTACCTGGAATGCATCAAACAGTTAGGTATACAAGAAGGCTAGTCTAGCATGCGTCCTAACTACCTGAAATGTAGCTATTTTCGTGAACAAGCTAACTTCTCAACTCAAACTCTTCCCAATAGAAGCACCGCCTCCCATTTAATAGCTATACCCTCATGACACACTATTAGTCTCACCCCGTCAGTAGCGTCCATCCACCATTTTAATAGCCACATCCCGAGCCCAGGACGCACTATTAGTCTTCAAACTAGTCATTTAGCCTCCATCCACCAGTTTAATAGCTACACCCCGAGCTGTAATCACCCTAAAATTTTTAGTTATTTAAAAATCAATTTTTGGGAATTTTCTGCAATTTTCTGGAATTTACATAGGTCCTGTGCTGATTTTGTAATTTTTATTGCTAATAACTAATATTAAAATGTGATGAAAATATGATTTTATGGTGTAAAATAGAAAACCGGACTTAGGGTAATTTTTCGGGATTTTATTGGGCCTCAGACCTATTTTAAAAAGCCTAAAAACTATTTTTACTTATTTAATTAATTAGTTACTGTTATTATTATTATTATTATTATTAATTATTGTATTTAGGGGCCCGGCCCGGCCCAGTGGGCCGAGCCCATTAGCGCAACCCAGCCCAGCCCCCCAGCCACCCTAGCGGGTCGAGCGGGTCCGCCCAAACCCGGATCCGCACCCGACCCGGCTCCTCTCCCCTGTCACCCGCACGACCCCCACGCCGCCCCGAGTTTTCCGCCGCCCGCCGCGAGCCCCGTCGGCCACGAACCCCGCGCCGCGCCTGACCCGCCCACGTCCCGGCCAGGCCCCCCCCCCCCCGCGGCAAACCCCTATAAATTCCCCCTCTTCCTCCCTCTTCCGCCTCATTCCCCTACCCTAACCCGCCTGAGCCCTAACTCCGGCCATCCCCCTCCCCTAGCCCGCTGCCCTCCGCCGCCAGCGCCTAGCTCCGCCGAGAGACGCCCCGGCCTCGCCTCCTCTTCCTCCCCGCAGCCGCCAGAGCCCAGCCCCCTCTCCAGCACCTCCTCCTCCCTCTTCCCCTCGCGGCCGGACTCCGCCCGCCTCCGATCACCGACCCTCGGCCGGCACCGCCCTCAACCGAGCCCGGCGACGCCACCCAGCCCCTCTCCGGCCACCGCGGTTCAGCAGACCCCAGCCCTAGGTCGGACACGCCGCTGGACACGCAGACACAGCGTGGACACAGCGTCCAGGACACGAACTCGCGTGTCGGACACCGGAAACCCCATTTCGAAGGACCTTGTTCAGGTACTCGTATCTTGCACCCTGTATCTCCGTTTTTGATTCTGTAAATTGCTACGCGTAGCCTGTATGACCCTCTCGGTGTCCGGACAAACCGCTCGGGGCATCGCGTCCTGTGGTGATCGCACACCGCGATCCAAAAACAGGAAAAACCAGACCCTGTTTCACCCCGGAACTGAGTACGCCCCGCCAAACGGGATGACTTGGTCGAGTGCGGTCTTCACAGATACGTGCGCCTCGTCGATACGGACGTGTGGGATTTCGCGGAAGCTGATTCGGGTGTGCATGTACACCAGAATCAACGCGTATCCGCGGACATCGTCCCGTATCCGCCTTTTCTGTAATTTACCCTAACTTCGTGCACACACGTCAGATCGAGACGAAACTTGCGCCATCGGACTCGTAGCGATACGCTGGTCCTGTGGGTCAAGTTTGGCTCGATTCTGAGAACGTTGACGAAATCGTGTGTCGTGGGCCCCACAGGCCCCGCTCGACGGGCGATTTTGTAATCGGCTCATCGGAATTCAAATCTGAAAGTTCCGTTGGATTCGTATCAGCGTTCCTGACCTGTTGACACTAAGTTTGGTAAATTTGGAGACCGTTGACCCTGACACGTTTTTCGGTGCAAAGCGGACCCACCAGTGGACCCCGTTTTGGTCCGAAATTGTCGTTTTTGCCCTTGTCTCCAAATTGGACTCAAGGAGAGGCGTTCCTAGCTATTTGACACCTTCTGAGCATGATGGTACTGTTTATTTCAGCTTTCGGAGATATCTCTAGAAATTTTCTAAACCATGACCTAAGTGGAATTCAAACATCAGGCAAGTGCACCTTGCCAAACTTGCAGTCTTTATTTTCATATTTCCTGTAATAATACTTTGCTGGATGTCTTGTATAAATTTATATAAACTTGTTTAAACTGCTTAACCTAGGAAACGTGTGACGTACCTAGTGTCCGATCATAGTCGGGTGCCAACACCGTACGCGGTGTTGGGTTCGTCATTTAAAGATGGATTTACGATCCCCTTACTTTTGTACTTGACCTATCAAGTACCCTACAACCCAGGACACTTGACACTATCATGGACAGAATCCTCCTGAGATATTCGTGGTGATTCTGTATAGGATACAGGACTTGACAGAGATATTTTAGTTATAGACAGTATAACTTGTTGCATTAGTTATAATCCCGCTGACATGGACATGAGACGTTATGGTCATGGCTTGCGTGATTACATTGGGTGGGGAGAGACACACAGGCTACATGCTGTTCTATCTATATATCTACTATTATTGTGAGGTTGTAGACTCTCCAGCAGAGCTAGACCCTTTACGTGTTATTACTGCTACCCGGCTCCCCGACACAGAGCTTGTAGCGGTCTCAGCCTGAGTACTAGTGTTGCTCTCATTTGCATATCACATAGATGGTTACATAGTTTACCCTGCTGTTTCAATTAATTTAATTGCACTGCTTTTATTTGGCTTGTTTTATTTTGTGCCTTGTTATGTCCACTGAGGACCTGGAATGGATTATGTCCCCAGGTTTAGCTGAGGAGCAGTATCCCGAGGTATACGGGACCGGAGCTGAAGCTATTGCTGGAGCAGAACTGAACCCTGAAGACGAGGTGACTGCCGAAGACTTCTCCTGAGTACCTGTTCCCGTACTCAGTATTTACTTATGTTTATCTCTTTTGTTCCTGGCCTATTGAGCCAGTGTATTCAGACATAAGTCGGATTATTTTCCCGACTAACTTGTTGTTGCTACTTATTTCCATTTCCTTATGCAGTTTATTTCTTTATCTTTATGGATGAGATTAGTGTGATTCTTTGTAGTAGACCTTCGTTACAGCTTAAGTACGCCCTGATGGCTCCATTAAATTGGATTATCCATTGGTGCGTGCTGCTGGCCATTGCCACGTGTCCAGTCCCTCGATATTTTGGGACTGGGACGTGACATGGTTTTTATGGTGGCCCATACAGGTCGTGTCTAAATTGTCCGGTTTCAACTTAGGGACCGAACAGGCCTGCAATAAGATAGGATAAGTTATAGGATCTCATCCATTGATTGAATCATTTTTGAACTCTATGTCGAATTCAATTAAATTGCTTGAACTGCATCCTGTTTTGATTCCTCTGTGCGTTCTTATTGTTTCCTTTTGATGCAGAGAAATGGATCCCAGAAGTGGTGACGATACCCCCTTGGGTACACCCCCTGAAGCGGGGGTTACCTGCGAAGCTAGAACGACGCCAGATACCAGGGGACAATCCTCTCAGAGCAATCAAACTGGCCAGCCAAGTTCCAGGTTCAGGCTTGATGACATCCCGCCTCCTCCCCAGTTCCCTCCTACGATGCCTGTCTTTCCCCCAGGACAGGCAATGGACGGCCAGCAAATGTTCCAGATGTTCTACGCCATGATGCAGGCACAACAACAGATTCAACAGGAGGTCCAACGTCATGAGGCCGAGAACCTAAGGGACAGCCTAGTCGCAGCATTGGAACATGCAAATCCACCAAATAGGCGGCTAGCGACAGGATCTATCACGGATTTCCGTCAACTCAAACCCCGTACCTTCTCGGGCAAGGAAGGACCAACTGAAGTTCATGAATGGCTTACGAACACGCAGCATCAGTTGGAGGCCGCTGAACTTCCAAGGGACAAGTGGATGACTGCCGTCAGGATGCAACTGATGGACAACGCGCACCATTGGTGGCTGTCCGAAGAAAGAAGGCTCGGCCATGATCAGGTTACCTGGGAGGAGTTCTCCAGACTCTTCCAGGAAATGTACATCCCCGCTGTGGCTCGGTCAGAACTTCGAGACAGATTCAACCGCCTGATCCAGGGCAACATGACAGTGGAGAAATATAACGCCGAATTCATTCGCCTGAGCCGCTTCGCCCCTTCGCTAATTCCTACCGAAGAGGAGAAGGCGGAGAAGTTCTTTGATGGGCTCAGGTTCGAGCTTCAGAAGTTAATCGGATCGGTCGCGCCCACATCTTACTCCGACGTCCTAGCTGCAGCACGTCGGCTGGAGCGCGTTACTCGGAGGGAATCAAGCCTGAAACGTCCCTTCTCCTCCGCACCGTCCAAGTCATCACCAAGGGAATCTGCTAAACGGCCCCAGAAGAGCCCGCCTCCAAGAGCAGCAACTAAGAACCTACCTACTTGTCATTACTGCGACAAAGTAGGACATATTGAAAGAGAATATAGACGCAAGCTGGGACTCTGCCTGGTTTGCGGATCCGGACAACACTTCTCAAAGGACTGCTCGGAACGTCGAGAGGGAGTTCCGAATCAACCAGCTCCACCTGCACCTAGGCCAGCTCTTCCAGCTGGGGGAGCAACTCAGACAGGGCCTGGAGGAGCCAGGCCACCTCTACCACCTCAGGCAGCAATGTTCCAGCAATCTCGTCAGCAAAGGGGTCCCGCTCAGGGACGAGGTCAGGCATATGCACTAGCAGTCACAGAGGAAGCTACTGCAGGCGAAGTGATAGTAGGTACCATATTAGTAGCTTCAATTCCTGCTGTAGCATTATTTGATTCTGGAGTCTCGCATTCATTTATTGCTGCTAGCTTCGTAGCCACACATAGAGTAGCTACCGCACCTCTCTCGAAGATGAAGAGAATTCTAACGGGAGGTGGGATTATCCCGGTTAGTGATATCTGTAGATCCTGTTCGGTAGTAGTCTGTGGCCGAGAGATGCGAGCCCAATTCCTGATATTTTCTATGCCTGATTACGATGTTGTACTTGGTATGGACTGGTTAAGTCAGTACCATGCGACACTGGATTGCCGGCTTGGAAAAGTGATATTTAGACCCCCTAGCCTTCCTGAGTTTGAATTTCTCCGAGGAGCTATAGAGCAAGGGGTACAGCCAACTCTTAGGATATTAACTGTAGAAGAGGATTCAGGTTACCCAAGAGTCATAACGAAATTTGTGGATGTATTTCCCGACGACCTTCCAGGTTTACCACCTGATCGGGAGATATAATTCATAATAGATCTAACTCCAGGAGCCAAACCTATCACTTCATCGGTATATCGGCTAGCACCTAAGGAGTCAGTGGAGTTGAAAGCGCAAGTCGACGATCTTCTGGAGAAAGAATTTATCCGGCCCAGTGTTTCACCTTGGGGAGCACCTATACTTTTTGTACCCAAGAAGGACGGAACTGTGTGGTTGTGCATTGATTACAGAGCCCTTTGTCACGCCCCAGTCCCAAAATGACGAGGGACTGAGCACGTGGACAATGGCCAGCAGCACGCACCGATGGACAACCCAATTTAATGGATCCATCAGGGCATGCTTAAGCTGTAGTCTAACAGTAAAATGTTACAAGACTCTGGTTATTCTAATCTCATCCACAACAGATAAACACAGATAAAGACAGGGTAATGCAAATAAAATAAGCTGATCTCAATAAATATCTCGGGAAATAATCCGAGAATATGTCTGGTACAACAGATACAAATAGACAGGAAATAAATAACTAAAAATAGAAATAACTGACTACATACGACCAATGCTCAGGAGAAGTCCTCTGGTGCGAGCTCGTCTTCCGGTCCTGGTACAGCTCCTGGAAGTGCTCCTGTACGGTATATCTCTGGATGGATCTCTTCGGCTATACCTGGGGACATAATCCGGATCCAGGTCCTCAGGGGACAGCAACGTACAGAAAATACAAGCCAAAATAGATGCAGTGCAGCAATAAATAAGCAATAGGGTAAACTAGATAACCAGCTAAGTGATATGCAACATGAGAGCAGTACAAGAACTCAGGCTGAAACTACTACAAGCTCTGTGTCGGGGAGCCGGTAGCAGTGATATCATGTAGTTGTCCAGCTCGTAGTGAGACTTAAGACGCCGGCATAATATAATATCAACCTGTAGCCTGTGTATCTCTCCCCACCCAATGTAATCACGCATATCATGACCATAACGTCTCATGTCCATGTCAGCGGGATTATAGCTAATGCAACAAGTCATAATATCTATAAAATATCACTGTCAAGTCCTGTATCCTATACAGAATCACCATGAATGTCTCAGGAAGACTCTGTCTCATGAATAGTGTCAAGTGTCATGGGTTCTGGAGTACTTGATAAGACAAGTACGAGAATTATCAGGTCTCGATATCCATCTCTATGTGACATTACACATCTCCGCGTACGGAGTTGGCACCCGACTGGTAATCGGACGCTAAGTACGCCACTCGGTCCTAAGTTTTAACAGTTAAACAGGTTTATATGCATTTAAATTCAGGCAAGTTCTATAACAAGGATTACTGAAATTTGGCAAGCTTTACTTGCCCACTGATGTATAAACAAGTCAAGGAAAATAGTAGCAAGCTACAGAGTTTGGCAAGGTACACTTGCCCACTAATGTATACTAAGTCCAGGAAATAGGTAGCAAAGCTGCAAGTTTTGGCGAGGTACACTTGCCTGTGGTTCCGGCTCTGTTTGCAGTTCTGACTTCAGCTGGATTTGCAGGCGGTACTCCGGTTGCTGAAATAAACATCACCATCAGATCCAAAAAATATTAATCAGCTAGAAACGCCTGTCCTTGAGTCCAGTTTGGAGACAAGGGCAGAAACGGCAGTTTCGGGTCAAAACGGGGTCCACATGTGGGCCCGCTTTGCACCGAAAAATGTGTCCGGGTCAAAGGTCTCCAAATTCACCAAACTTAGTGTCAACAGGTCAGGAACGATGATACGAACCCAACGGAACTTCCAGAATTGGATTCCGATGAGCCGATCACAAAATCGCCCGTCGAGCGGGGCCTGTGGGGCCCACGACACGCGATTTCGTCAACGTTCTCAGAATCGAACCAAACTTGACCCACAGGACCAGCGTATTGCTACGAGTCCGATGGCGCAAGTTTCGTTTCAATCCGACGTGTGTGCACAAAGTTAGGGTAAATTGCAGAAAATGCGGATACGGGGCGATGTCCGCGGATACGCGTTGATTCCGGGGTGCACGCACACCCGAATCAGCTTCCGCGAAATCCCACACGTCCGTATCGACGAGGCGCACGTATCTGTGAAGACCGCACGCGACCAAATTGTCCCGTTTGGCGGGACGTACTCAGTTCCGGGGTGAAATAGGGTCTGATTTTTCCTGTTTTTGGATCGCGGTGTGCGATCACCACAGGACGCGATGCCCCGAACAGTTTGTCCGGACACCGAGAGGGTCATACAGGCTTCGTAACGCAATTTGGGGAAATAAAAACGGAGCTACGAGCAAAAAGTTACACGCACCTGAAGGGGACCCGAAAATCAGGGGCGAATCGTGTCCGACACGACACAGGACACGTGTCCTGTGTCCGACACGCGGAGGAATTGGGGATTAGGGTTTCCGGTGTACACGGTGGGGACAGCGGCTCTGCAGCGGCCGGAGGGAGCTGGGTGGCTGCGGGTGGCGTCGCAGGGGGCTCGGGGCAGGGCGGTGCCGGCAGCGGGTCGCCGGAGGCGGAGGCGAGCGGCCTGGAGGGGCTGGCTGCGGCTGTTGTCGAGCGGGAAGGAGGAAAGAGGGGGGTGGCCGACGGAGGGTGCAGCGGTGGAGGCGAGGCGGAGGGCGGCTGCTGGCAGCGAGTCGCCGGAGGCGGAGGCGTGTGGTGGTCACGGCGGTGGTGGAGCGAGGCCGAGAGGGGGAACGGGGGTTCTTATAGGGGGCTAGCGGCTGGTCGTGGCCGGGAGAGTCGGCCGAGGAGGAAGACGTGGCCTCCCGGCGTGGCGGTACGATTTCCAGCGGTGGCGCGGGAGAACCGCTCGCCCAGGAGACGTGGGGGTGATGGGGACCGGGTCGGGTCGGGCGGCGGGCTCCGGGTGAGCGGACCCGCCCGACCCGCTAAGCCAAAGGCTGGGCTGGGTTGCTAATGGGCTCGGCCCACTGGGCCGGGCCGGGCCCTAAACCAAAATAAAAATAATAATAATAGAATTAATAATAAAAACATTTATTTAATTAATTTAATTTAGAAAAATAGTTTTAGGCTTTTAAAAATAGGTCTGAGGCCCAATAAATTTTAGAAAAATTGTCCTAAGCCCAGTTTTTCATTTTACAAAAATATTATTTTTATAATGTTTATTATCTATTAAAAATTATTTAATAATTAAAACCCTGTTTTTAAATTACAGAAAAATCCTAAAAAATTCCAGAAAATTATGAAAAATCCAGTTTTGAAAATTTTGAAAAATTAGGAGGTTTACAATCTACCCCCCTTAAGAGGATTGCGTCCTCGCAATCAAAGAATAACCGGTCAACAGAGATGACGCGGTCGCAAGCATCGTTTGAAATACATCACAAGAGACTTCAGGAAAATACCGTTTCCCTAACAATTGGAAGTTTACACTTTCCAGGAAAATCTAGTTAAAGCAAAAATCTACAACTTTTATGAAAACTAGTTGTTATTAACAAGTTGCAAATTACTAGGTTGGGACTGAGGTCACGAACCAAGAGGCACGAGCTACAACAAGACTAAAAATGGTTAACTACGAATCACTTACGCGCATTGGCTATTCCACGAGTCTGCGCGTTCTCCACGGTCATCGTCAGGGCTTGCTCGCGTCCTTGCAGTCGATTCTTCTGCTGTTGAGCCTGTTGGAAGAGTAGTTCCTGGGGTATCAAGGGTGGCCTCGGCTGATACCCTGCTGGAGCTGGTGGTAGGACTTCTTGAACTTCCGTTTGCGGTGCTTCCAATGCTGGAGAAGCTGGCCTCGCTTGCTGGTTACCCTTTGGTGCTCTGTCTCGACGCTCAGGGCATTCCTTTAATAAATGCTGACTGGATCCACAGACTATGCATAATCTCTTCTTTCGTCTGCACTCGTCTTCAGTATGGCCTCGCTTGCGACAATATGGACAAACAGGTATTGTCTGCAGAGATGCTTCTGGTGGCTGGTGTACGTGAGGTCTTTTTGCAGCTTCTTCCTGTGGTGCTGAAGTGAAAGTCCGTTTCAGACTGGCCTCTCTCCTGATGACGCGCTCAATGCGTCGCGCTGCAGCAAGAACGTCCGAGTATGATGTTGGTGCGACGGACCCAATTAGTTTCTGCAGCTCAATGTTCAGTCCGTCCCAGAATTTCTCGGCCTTCTCTTCTTCTGTCGGGATCAGGGTTGGGGCGAAGCGGCTCAGACGAATAAATTCTGCGTTGTATTCTTCCACCGTCATAGCATCCTGAGTGAGGCGATTGAACTTGTCCCGAAGTTCTGATCGAGCGGTCGCCAGAATGTACATTTCCTGGAAGAGTCTGGAAAACTCTTCCCAAGTGACTCGGTCTGGTCCGAGCCGGGTCTCCTCGGATAGCCACCAGTGATGTGCATTGTCCGTCAACTGCATTCTGACGGCAGTCATCCAACGTTCCTTTGGAAGCTCAGCTGCTTCTAGTTGATGTTGAATGTTGGTAAGCCACTCATGAACTTCAGTGGGCTCTTCCTTGCCTGAGAATGTACGGGGCTTCAGCTGCCGAAAATCGGTGATAGAGCCCGTCGTTGGCCGTCGTGCTGGGAGGTTGGCCTGCTCCAGTGCAGTCACGATACTGCTCCTCAAGAAATCAGCCTCACGATGCTGAGCCTCGTGTTGGACTTGTTGCTGAGCTTGTATCATCGCGTAGATCAGTTGGAATATCTGTTGTCCGTCAATCGACTGTCCTGGTGAGAGTACGGGCTTTGGTGGGACAAACTGCGGCGGAGGTGGGATGTCATCACGCCGGAATCTGGAGGTAGGTTGACCTGCCTGCTGGCTCTGTTGCGTTGATGAAACTCCACCGACTGGTGTCACTTCATCGTCATAGGTGACACCTGTAGCCTGTGGTGTTCCGGCAGGAGTCTCGTTGCACTCTTGTGGGTCCATTTTCCTGCATCCAAAATAAACAATAAGAGGGGCACAAGAATCAAGGCAGGATACAAGTCAAGGAATTAATCGAAGTCGATAGGGATACCAAGAAAGTTTTAAGCAAGTGGATGAGATCCTAAAAACTTATCCTATCTTATTGCAGGCATGTTCGGTCCCTAAGTTGAAACCGAACAATTTAGTCGTAGACCTGCATGGGCCACCACAAAAACCATGTCACGCCCCAGTCCCAAAATGACGAGGGACTGAGCACGTGGGCAATGGCCAGCAGCACGCACCGATGGACAACCCAATTTAATGGATCCATCAGGGCATGCTTAAGCTGTAGTCTAACAGTAAAATGTTACAAGACTCTGGTTATTCTAATCTCATCCACAACAGATAAACACAGATAAAGACAGGGTAATGCAAATAAAATAAGCTGATCTCAATAAATATCTCGGGAAATAATCCGAGAATATGTCTGGTACAACAGATACAAATAGACAGGAAATAAATAACTAAAAATAGAAATAACTGACTACATACGACCAATGCTCAGGAGAAGTCCTCTGGTGCGAGCTCGTCTTCCGGTCCTGGTACAGCTCCTGGAAGTGCTCCTGTACGGTATATCTCTGGATGGATCTCTTCGGCTATACCTGGGGACATAATCCGGATCCAGGTCCTCAGGGGACAGCAACGTACAGAAAATACAAGCCAAAATAGATGCAGTGCAGCAATAAATAAGCAATAGGGTAAACTAGATAACCAGCTAAGTGATATGCAACATGAGAGCAGTACAAGAACTCAGGCTGAAACTACTACAAGCTCTGTGTCGGGGAGCCGGTAGCAGTGATATCATGTAGTTGTCCAGCTCGTAGTGAGACTTAAGACGCCGGCATAATATAACATCAACCTGTAGCCTGTGTATCTCTCCCCACCCAATGTAATCACGCATATCATGACCATAACGTCTCATGTCCATGTCAGCGGGATTATAGCTAATGCAGCAAGTCATAATATCTATAAAATATCACTGTCAAGTCCTGTATCCTATACAGAATCACCATGAATGTCTCAGGAAGACTCTGTCTCATGAATAGTGTCAAGTGTCCTGGGTTCTGGAGTACTTGATAAGACAAGTACGAGAATTATCGGGTCTCGATATCCATCTCTATGTGACATTACACATCTTCGCGTACGGAGTTGGCACCCGACTGGTAATCGGACGCTAAGTACGCCACTCGGTCCTAGGTTTTAACAGTTAAACAGGTTTATATGCATTTAAATTCAGGCAAGTTCTATAACAAGGATTACTGAAATTTGGCAAGCTTTACTTGCCCACTGATGTATAAACAAGTCAAAGAAAATAGTAGCAAGCTGCAGAGTTTGGCAAGGTACAATTGCCCACTAATGTATACTAAGTCCAGGAAATAGGTAGCAAAGCTACAAGTTTTGGCGAGGTACACTTGCCTGTGGTTCCGGCTCTGTTTGCAGTTCTGACTTCAGCTGGATTTGCAGGCGGTACTCCGGTTGCTGAAACAAACATCACCATCAGATCCAAAAAATATCAATCAGCTAGAAACGCCTTTCCTTGAGTCCAGTTTGGAGACAAGGGCAGAAACGGCAGTTTCGGGTCAAAACGGGGTCCACATGTGGGCCCGCTTTGCACCGAAAAATGTGTCCGGGTCAAAGGTCTCCAAATTCACCAAACTTAGTGTCAACAGGTCAGGAACGATGATACGAACCCAACGGAACTTCCAGAATTGGATTCCGATGAGCCGATCACAAAATCGCCCGTCGAGCGGGGCCTGTGGGGCCCACGACCCGCAATTTCGTCAACGTTCTCAGAATCGAACCAAACTTGACCCACAGGACCAGCGTATTGCTACGAGTCCGATGGCGTAAGTTTCGTTTCAATCCGACGTGTGTGCACGAAGTTAGGATGAATTGCAGAAAAGGCAGATACGGGGCGATGTCCGCGGATACGCGTTGATTCCGGGGTGCACGCACACCCGAATCAGCTTCCGTGAAATCCTACACATCCGTATCGACGAGGCGCACGTATCTGTGAAGACCGCACGCGACCAAATTGTCCCGTTTGGCGGAGCGTACTCAGTTTCGGGGTGATATAGGGTCTGGTTTTTCCTGTTTTTGGATCGCGGTGTGCGATCACCACAGGACGCGATGCCCCGAACAGTTTGTCCAGACACCGAGAGGGTCATACAGGCTTCGTAACGCAATTTGGAAAAACAAAAACGGAGCTACGAGCAAAAAGTTACACGCACCTGAAGGGGACCCGAAAATCAGGGGCGAATCGTGTCCGACACGACACAGGACACGTGTCCTGTGTCCGACACGCGGGGGAATTGGGGATTAGGGTTTCCGGTGTACACGGCGGGGACAGCGGCTCTGCGGCGGCCGGAGGGAGCTGGGTGGCTGCGGGTGGCGTCGCAGGGGGCTCGGGGCAGGGCGGTGCCGGCAGCGGGTCGCCGGAGGCGGAGTCGAGCGGCCTGGAGGGGCTGGCTGCGGCTGTTGTCGAGCGGGGAGGAGGAAAGAGGGGGCTGGCCGACGGAGGGTGCAGCGGTGGAGGCGAGGCGGAGGGCGGATGTTGGCAGCGGGTCGCCGGAGGCGGAGGCGTGTGGTGGTCACGGCGGTGGTGGAGCGAGGCCGAGAGGGGGAACGGGGGTTCTTATAGGGGGCTAGCGGCTGGTCGTGGCCGGGAGAGTCGGCCGAGGAGGAAGACGTGGCCTCCCGGCGTGGCGGCGCGATTTCCAGCGGTGGCGCGGGAGAACCGCTCGCCCAGGAGACGTGGGGGTGATGGGGACCGGGTCGGGTCGGGCGGCGGGCTCCGGGTGAGCGGACCCGCCCGACCCGCTAAGCCAAAGGCTGGGCTGGGTTGCTAATGGGCTCGGCCCACTGGGCCGGGCCGGGCCCTAAACCAAAATAAAAATAATAATAATAGAATTAATAATAAAAACATTTATTTAATTAATTTAATTTAGAAAAATAGTTTTAGGCTTTTAAAAATAGGTCTGAGGCCCAATAAATTCCAGAAAAATTGCCCTAAGCCCAGTTTTTTATTTTACACTCAAAAATATTATTTTTATAATATTTTAATATTGTTTATTATCTATTAAAAATCATTTAATAATTAAAACCCTGTTTTTAAATTACAGAAAAATCCTAGAAAATTCCAGAAAATTGTGAAAAATCCAGTTTTGAAAATTTTGAAAAATTAGGGGGTTTACAATCTACCCCCCTTAAGAGGATTGCGTCCTCGCAATCAAAGAATAACCGGTCAACAGAGATGACACGGTTGCAAGCATCGTTTGAAATACATCACAAGAGACTTCAGGGAAATACCGTTTCCCTAACAATTGGAAGTTTACACTTTCCAGGAAAATCTAGTTAAAGCAAAAATCTACAACTTTTATGAAAACCAGTTGTTATTAACAAGTTGCAAATTACTAGGTTGGGACTGAGGTCATGAACCAAGAGGCACGAGCTACAACAAGACTAAAAACGGTTAACTACGAATCACTTACGCGCATTGGCTATTCCACGAGTCTGCGCGTTCTCCACGGTCATCGTCAGGGCTTGCTCGCGTCCTTGCAGTCGATTCTTCTGCTGTTGAGCCTGTTGGAAGAGTAGTTCCTGGGGTATCAAGGGTGGCCTCGGCTGATACCCTGCTGGAGCTGGTGGTAGGACTTCTTGAACTTTCGTTTGCGGTGCTTCCAATGCTGGAGAAGCTGGCCTCGCTTGCTGGTTACCCTTTGGTGCTCTGTCTCGACGCTCAGGGCATTCCTTTAATAAATGCTGACTGGATCCACAGACTATGCATAATCTCTTCTTTCGTCTGCACTCGTCTTCAGTATGGCCTCGCTTGCGACAATATGGACAAACAGGTATTGTCTGCAGAGATGCTTCTGGTGGCTGGTGTACGTGAGGTCTTTTTGCAGCTTCTTCATGTGGTGCTGAAGTGGAAGTCCGTTTCAGACTGGCCTCTCTCCTGATGACGCGCTCAATGCGTCGCGCTGCAGCAAGAACGTCCGAGTATGATGTTGGTGCGACGGACTCAATTAGTTTCTGCAGCTCAATGTTCAGTCCGTCGAAGAATTTCTCGGCCTTCTCTTCTTCTGTCGGGATCAGGGTTGGGGCGAAGCGGCTCAGACGAATAAATTCTGCGTTGTTTTCTTCCACCGTCATAGCATCCTGAGTGAGGCGATTGAACTTGTCCCGAAGTTCTGATCGAGCGGTCGCCGGAATGTACATTTCCTGGAAGAGTCTGGAAAACTCTTCCCAAGTGACTCGGTCTGGTCCGAGCCGGGTCTCCTCGGATAGCCACCAGTGATGTGCATTGTCCGTCAACTGCATTCTGACGGCAGTCATCCAACGTTCCTTTGGAAGCTCAGCTGCTTCTAGTTGATGTTGAATGTTGGTAAGCCACTCATAAACTTCAGTGGGCTCTTCCTTGCCTGAGAATGTACGGGGCTTCAGCTGCCGAAAATCGGTGATAGAGCCCGTCGTTGGCCGTCGTGCTGGGAGGTTGGCCTGCTCCAGTGCAGTCACTATGCTGCTCCTCAAGAAATCAGCCTCACGATGCTGAGCCTCGTGTTGGACTTGTTGCTGAGCTTGTATCATCGCGTAGATCAGTTGGAATATCTGTTGTCCGTCAATCGACTGTCCTGGTGAGAGTACGGGCATTGGTGGGATAAACTGCGGCGGAGGTGGGATGTCATCATGCCAGAATCTGGAGGTAGGTTGACCTGCCTGCTGGCTCTGTTGCGTTGATGGAACTCCACCGACTGGTGTCACTTCATCGTCATAGGTGACACCTGTAGCCTGTGGTGTTCCGGCAGGAGTCTCGTTGCACTCTTGTGGGTCCATTTTCCTGCATCCAAAATAAACAATAAGAGGGGCACAGGAATCAAGGCAGGATGCAAGTCAAGGAATTAATCGAAGTCGATAGGGATACCAAGAAAGTTTCAAGCAAGTGGATGAGATCCTAAAAACTTATCCTATCTTATTGCAGGCATGTTCGGTCCCTAAGTTGAAACCGAACAATTTAGTCGTAGACCTGCATGGGCCACCACAAAAACCATGTCACGCCCCAGTCCCAAAATAACGAGGGACTGAGCACGTGGGCAATGGCCAGCAGCACGCACCGATGGACAACCCAATTTAATGGATCCATCAGGGCATGCTTAAGCTGTAGTCTAACAGTAAAATGTTACAAGACTCAGGTTATTCTAATCTCATCCACAACAGATAAACACAGATAAAGACAGGGTAATGCAAATAAAACAGGCAGTTGAAAAAGTTTGCTTGATTCGGGAAAGACTCCGCACGGCGCAGAGCCGACAGAAAAGTTATGCCGATGCTCATCGTAGACCTTTGGAGTTCGTGGTCGGGGATCATGTATTCTTAAAAGTGACGCCGATGCGTGGGGTGATGCGTTTCGGCGTAAAGGGCAAACTGAGTCCCAGGTTTGTCGGCCCCTTCGAGATACTGGAACGAGTGGCAGCTGTGGCATACCGGATTGCATTACCTCCCGCCTTGGCTGAAGTGCATGACGTATTCCATGTTTCTCAACTGCAAAAGTATGTGCATGACCCGAGTCATGTGGTTAGCTTCGAATAATTGGAACTGCGCACAGATTTATCATACTCAGAAGAGCCGGTGCAGATTCTGGATCGTAAGGAAAAAGTACTTCGCAACCGTATGATGTCCTTGGTTCGCGTGCTGTGGCGGAACCATTCTGTTGGGGAATCAACCTGGGAGATGAAATCGGAGATGAAGGAGAAATATCCTTCGTTGTTCATTCAGTCGGAGGTAGGGCCTTGTTCTTAAGTTTCGGGACGAAACTTTTTCTTAGTGGTATAGTATGTAGTGCCTCAAATCCCGATCCGACCGGGATGTGCACTATATAATTGGGCTTGTGGCTAGTCCGTCAGAGTATGCTTAGATCTTCGGCATCTTATTGCCACGGACGAAATGCGATGATCCTTTCCAACTCATGGAAAGGCCTCTATTGAAACGAGTCCAATAGTTTTCGTGTTTGGTTGCTTGGTTTTCTTGATTGCCGCTTTGGGATTTGATTTGGTGTTGCTTTCGAGTTGCTTGATTTTTACTGTTGGTTTTATTTATTGGAGCTTGAATTTTGGGGAGTTCAGCAAGGAAGGATAGGCAAGAATTCTAACTCGGTGCTCGTGCTGTTGCAGGTCCGCGTAACTGACGTTTGATCGTCGCTAGACGGGATTCCTTGTTTCAGCAACTTTTCCCTTAACCAGTGAGTGGTTTGGTCCCTTCTTTCCTACTTCTTCACGCCAATATCTCTAATATTTCAAACGTTCACTCGATGATGCCCGGTTAGACGCCTAGGAAATGCTTAGCCACAATGCATGCCAGCCACTAAGAAAGGAACATGGGAATTGTAGACTAATTTTACTATATGCTTGCACACCTTATAACTTGAGTTGGTTGGAATAGGAATTTTGGTTGTTGGTTACGGCCTGGTGCCTCGGATATAGTTTGGACCCATGGGATATCAAAATCGGAACATCGCATTGAGAAAATATGAACTGTTGCATAAGATATATATATTGCTGCTTTACTTCATCTGTTTAATTCAATGCATTGGGTGAGATATAAAATGTTCATGCATTTGCATGGTCTGGGACAACTTGTATACAAGGTTTATCATTTCCTCGAAACGACTTTCCGGGGCACTGGAACCGTATCGATCCGGAGGGAAATATTGATTCGTGTTCGTCACGATGCATTGCGGGACCTCCAGCGGGGCTTGCTACCCGGGCTGATAGGGCGCGCCGTTAATGCTTGGAATAAGTCCCTAAGGTGTCGATTACACCAATGACCGCATAGAATAGAACACATACTAATTTATTGTCTTATGCAGATGGTAAGTATACTTGTGTTTCGTTACAGGGAAGGCGTGCATCGATTGAGTAAGCAATCGATGCACTGGTTGGATTCAATGCTATTTTCATTTCTATCAAAATATGCAACTGATATGAATTGAATTCACTTGCTTCTTTATAGAAGTTATCTTAATGCATGCTCGCCCCTAATAAGCTAGTGTCGATTTAGTCGAGTGGGTTCATCCCGCTCACCAGTACAAGTTGAGTATTGACCCACGTTGTGGGCAACTATTTCAGGCACTCAGACGGTGCAACGCTAGTGGATAGACGAAGAGGCGTTAGGAGCACCTCTATTTTGAAGTATAGTTGAAGTCAGATCATTTTGGAGGCTTGGACTTTCAACCTATACAAGGGCGTAATGTATGGACGACGGGGACTATCTGATGGAGCGCGCCCTGCATTTTGAGTTATCTTTTCTAATTTAATTCAAGTAGCCGAGAAGGCGCATCAATGTAGACTCTATGTAAATTACTCTGAATTATCAATGAAAAAGTATATTTTCTTCCTGCACTTGTGTTCAATTATCTGTGAATGTGTTTTCTAAATTGTGTTTCAAAGTGGGTTCCTATAACTGCAAGTTCTTGCCTTGTACGAGCGCAACTCCAGGCTCGTACGACATCACGCCCCAGCGAGGACGAATCGGTTTCGTGAAGGATCCAGCGAGGACGATTGACCCTTTCGGGATCGGGGCGTACCCCAGCCCCTCTCCGGCCACCGCGGTTCAGTATACCCCAGCCCTAGGCCGTGACATTGACAGCGTACGACCCGCACCCGGAAATTCGGACACGAGTGCGTGGGTACGTCCAGCCTACGCCGCAGAGTCGGCGGTAGTACGCTGTCTAGGTCAAATCCATATTTACTAACTAGCTCATTCACAATTAACATAGGCAAGATAATAATGAGAACTGAAACTTAAGATTTGCAATTGAAATAAATGTGACAACAGATTCAAATATTTAGTACAGCAAAATTCGAAATGAAATCGGGGACAAACCCGATAAATAGGATAAGAAACAGAAATAAAAGATAGCTACTACTAGCTACTCTGCAGCAGGGGTCTCCTGGGTGGGATCTGTCTCCTCATAGGTATCATTAGTCCCCTCATAGGGACCATAATAAGTAGGGACAAGATCCTCATCATCGCCTAAATCAACAGATCCAGTCAGGAAAGGAGCAAAGTACACAGTGCACAACAAGGTTAAACTAAATATTTATGATAATTAAATATTGAATATCAAGTTAAGAAACTGCATAACAGAACATCATTATTTCAGAGTTAAAGCTGTAAGCAGGAATATGAGAAAGCAGAAATAAATGAAACAGGAAATGAAACTACACAGTCAGCAAGAAATAGAACATGACCGGAAACTATCTGTGTGAACTTGTGTTTGTTTTAGAATACATAGTTGGCATGTAGGGGTTTATAAGTCTAATCTGGCCGTCATAAATGGCTATTAAACAGGGGAAATCGAGATCCGGCTGAGGTACAATCGTGTACCAACAGCTATTAAATATGACAAGGGGAAGGGTAAACTACATGCCTTCTAGGTATTCTCCCACCCGACATGAAAAACAAGATAGGAACTCAAATATTCAAGACATGAAATCCAGCATTTCTAACATTAGGTGTAATCATCAAGGGTACATGTAAGGCAGGGAATTAATTATCATATATATAAAGATTAACTTGAGGTGCAGGTACTTGCCTATTGTTTGGATCTGATTAATATTGGCTCTCGGGGGAAAATTCCAGAGATGAGTCCAAAAGCTGAAATAGACATTACCAACACGCTCAGAAGATGTCAAATAGCTAGAAACGCCTGTCCTTGGGTCCAATTTGGAGACAAGGGCAAAAACGGCAGTTTCGGGTTGCACCGAAAAATGTGTCCGGATCAAAGGTCTCCAAAATCACCAAACTTAGTGTCAACGGGTCAGGAACGCTGATACGAACCCAACGGAACTTCCAGATTTGGATTCCGATGAGCCAAACACAAAATCGCCCGTCGAGCGGGGCCTGTGGGGCCCACGACATGCGATTTTGTCAACGTTCTCAGAATCGAACCAAACTTGACCCACAGGACCAGCGTATCGCTACGAGTCCGTTGGCGCAAGTTTTGTCTCGATCTGACGAGTGTACAAGAAGTTAGGGCAAATTGTCGAAAAGTCGGATACGGGACGATGTTCGCGGATACGCGTTGATTCCGGTGTGCACGCACACCCGAATCAGCTTCCACGAAATCTCACACGTCCGTATCGACGATGCGCACGTATCTGTGAAGACCGCATGCGACCAAGTCGTCCCGTATGGCGGGACGTACTCAGTTTCGGGGTGAAACAGGGTCTGGTTTTTCCTGTTTTTGGATCGCGGTGTGCGATCACCACAGGACGCGATGCCCCGAGCGGTTTGTCCGGGCACCGAGAGGGTCATACAGGCTTCACAACGCAATTTGCGGAATTAAAAACGGAGCTACGAGGCGAAAGTTACACGCACCTGAAGGGGACCCGAAAATCAGGGTCGAGTCGTGTCCGACTCGTGTCGGACACGCGAATCCAAATTAGGGTTAGGGTTCTGGTGGAGTCGCGTCGGCCGGAGGCGGCGGCGTGGGCGGCTGGGCTGCGGCGGAGCGGGGGCGAGTGGGTCGAAGGGGCGGCCGGGGTCGGGGCTTTTATAGGCGGGTAGGGCGCTGGGTCGGCCGGGGATGGCGGAGGCGAGGGCGGGGAAGGCGGAGCGGAGCGGGGACGTGGGCTGGCGCGGGCGGCGGCGCCGGAAGCGGAGGGGGAAAGGGTCGTGGGGGTGAGGGGGACCCGGGTAGGGTCGGGTCGGGTGCGGGTCTGGGGATCCGACCCGACCCGCTAAGGGGCTGGGCTCGGTGGGCTGGCTGGGTTCGGGTTCGGCCCAATGGGCCGGGCCGCGGGCCGCGGGTTGGGCCATGGGCTAGGGTTAGAAAATAAATAATATTAATAATAATAATAAAATATTTAATAAATAAATAAATAAATAAATAAATAAATAAATAGTTTTTAGGCATTTAAAAAATAGGTCCGGGGTCCAATAAATTCCAGAAAAATTGCTCTAAGTCCAGTTTTCCATTTTACACCCAAAAACATTATTTTCATGATATTTTAATATTATTTATTGCCAATTAAAAATTATTTATTAATTAAAAACCTTGATTTTAATTACAGAAAATTCCCAGAAAATTCCAGAAAATTGGGGAAAATCCAAGATTTAATAATTTGAAAATTCAGGGAGTTTACAACCTACCCAACTTACAAAAATTTTGTCCTCAAAATTTAAGAATAACAAAGGCACGAAAAGGAAAGGCCGAGAATAAAATATACCTCAGGGTTCAAAAAGATAGGGGTATCGCTCTCTAATCTCGTCTTCTCGCTCCCAGGTGGATTCGCCGGGGGAATGGTGCTTCCAAGCTACGCGAACCAGAGAAATGACCTGGTTCCGTAGAACTTTCTCCGATCGATCCAGTATCTCCACGGGTTGCTCTTGGTAAGTCAGACTTGGGCCTACTTCGAGCTCTGAGTGATCCAAAATGTGGCTGGGGTCTGACACGTACTTTCTCAGCTGCGACACGTGGAAGACGTTATGGACTCCATCCAGAGAGGGTGGCAATGCCAGTCGGTATGCCACTTCTCCGATTTTCTCCTGTATGCCAAAAGGTCCAATAAATCTCGGGCTGAGTTTTCCACTCCTTCCGAACCTAATGGTGCCACGTGTCGGAGAAATATTCAAGAATACCAGTTCTCCAACCTTTAACAAAGTCATAATCAAGTCTTAGTTCCATAATCAAAATATTTAAATTGACTTGAATTTCATAAATTTAATTACCTCAAATTCCAAGGGCCTTCGGTGGCTATTTGCCCAATGTCGTTGCCTGTCTTGAGCCACTCGAAGTCTGTCCCTTATTTGCTTTACCTTCTCAGCTGAATCGATCACCATCTCTGGTCCCAGCAGGGCGCTTTCTCCAACGTCGTCCCATGATAGCGGGGTACGACATCTTCGTCCATACAGAGCTTCAAATGGAGTCATCTCAATACTTGCTTGGTAACTGTTATTATAAGAGAACTCCACCAGATGTAGATAGTCTTCCCAGGATCCTCCAAAATCCAGAACACATGTATGGAGCATATCTTCAAGTGTCTGGATTGTACGTTCCGATTGTCCATCGGTTTGGGGATGATAAGCTGTGCTGAATTTGAGTTGCGTCCCCAAGCTGGTTTGTAAGCTCTTCCAGAAGTGAGAGGTGAATCTTGAATCTCGGTCGGAGACAATACTTACTGGAACTCCATGCAGCCTGACAATGTGTCTGATATATAGATCTGCCAGCTTCTCTATAGATAGCCCTACTTTGAAGGGTAGAAAATGTGCAGACTTGGTCAGTCTATCTACTATCACCCAAATTGCATCCTTCCCACTAGGTGTCCTTGGAAGTCCGGAAACAAAATTCATTGTGATATGTTCCCACTTCCACTCCGGAATGGGTAGTGGTTGAAGCAATCTTCCAGGTCTTTGTCTTTCTGCTTTGACTTGCTGGCACACTAAACAACGAGATACGAACCTGGCTACTTCTCTTTTCATGCCATGCCACCAAACATGCGTCCTCAGGTCCTTGTACATCTTGTTGGCTCCTGGATGTATAGAGTATTGCGATCTGTGCGCCTCTTGCATAATTTCTTCTCTTATGTCTCCTTGGGGTACACATAATCTATCGCCATGTCTCAGTGATCCATCTTCATGAATTCTGAAATCTTCCACTAATCCAGCTTGCACTTGTCCTCAGAGGCTTCGCAGGCCTTCGTCTTGAAACTGAGCCTCCTTGATCTTGTCTATTAAAGTAGACTGAATCTGCAAGTTCATCATTTGGCCTTCTTTTCTTGGGATGATTACTTCAATACCTAAACTTTCCAAGTCCTCTAGCAGGTGTCTGTCCATAGTCAAGTACATCGCCATAGGATATCTGCTTAGAGCATCAGCAACTACATTGGCCTTCCCAGGATGATATTGAAGGGTGATATCAAAGTCTTTCATTAGTTCCAGCCACCTTCTTTGCCTCATGTTTAGCTCTTTCTGGGTGAAGATATATTTTAAACTTTTATGGTCTGTAAATATTTCCACCCTTTCTCCATAAAGATAATGCTTCCATAGTTTAAGAGCAAAAATGACAGCTGCCAATTCTAAATCATGAGTTGGATAGTTCTTTTCATGGGGTCGAAGCTGTCTAGAGGCATATGCTATTACTTTCTTGTTCTGCTCCAAAACACAACCTAGATCTTTTCCGGAAGCATCACTATAAATAGCGAAACCTCTGGTTCCAGAAGGTAAGGTCAGAATAGGGGCAGTAGTCAGCCTTTTCTTCAATTCCTCGAAAGCATGCTGACATTCATCAGTCCAGGTGAACTCTTCATCCTTCCTTGTTAATTTTGTCATGGGCTCCGCAATTCTAGCAAAGTCCTTCACAAACTTCCGATAGTAGCCAGCTAGTCCCAGGAAGCTTCTAATCTCTGCTACAGAGTCTGGAGTGGGCCAGGATTCTACTGCAGTTATCTTCTTAGGATCTACTGCTATTCCATCTTCAGTCACAACATGTCCCAAGAATTCTACTTTGTCCAGGAAGAAAGCACATTTAGATAGTTTTCCATAAAGTTTTCCCTTCCTCAAAGTCTCCAATGCTAACCTCAAATGTTCTTCATGTTCTCCGGGGGCCTTGGAGTAGATCAAAATATCATCAATGAAGACCACTACAAATTTGTCTAGATATTTCTGAAATACTTTGTTCATCAAGTTCATAAAAATTGCTGGAGCATTCGTCAACTCGAACGGCATTACTAAGAATTCGTAGTGTCTGTTCCGGGTATTGAAAGCAGTTTTAGGGATGTCTTTCTTCCTCACCCTTACTTGGTGGTAACCAGACCTCAAATCAATCTTTGAAAATACTCGAGCTCCACTCAACTGATCAAATAGGTCATCTATCCTGGGCAGGGGATACTTATTCTTAATTGTTAAGGCATTCAATGCCCTATAGTCAATACACATTCGGGATGTTCCGTCCTTCTTGGGCACAAATAATACTGGAGCTCCCCAGGGCGAGACACTAGACCTAATAAAACATTTGTCTTCTAGTTCTTTGATTTGCTCATTTAGTTCTATTATCTCCTTCTTGTTGATTCTGTAGGGATTTTGAGATACTGGTGCTGCTCCTGGCACTAAGTCAATGGAGAATTCAACTTCTCGGTCTGGGGGTAAGCCTGGGAGATCCTCAGGGAAGACATCAAGGTATTCAGAGATGATATGTAGTGGCACTTCTTCTGTTATTAGGGCTCCACAAATTTTGTTATTACCCATTTCTCTAGAACCTCTAGCAGATTCAAATTCTGGCTTGTCAGGGGGCCTGAAGATTATACTACCTCTGTGGCAGTCTATTGTGGCATGATGTTGACTTAACCAATCCATACCCAGTATAATGTCAAAACTGGGCACTGGCATTACAAGTTGTCACGACCCGCATCCGGAAAATTCGGGCACGAGTACGTGGGTACGTCCAGCCTACGCCGCAGAGTCGGCGGTAGTACGCTGTCTAGGTCATATCCACAGTTGAACATCTAGCTCATTCACAATTAATG
The DNA here is from genome assembly GCA_036927795.1 of Iris macrosiphon. Classification (NCBI taxonomy): domain Eukaryota; kingdom Viridiplantae; phylum Streptophyta; class Magnoliopsida; order Asparagales; family Iridaceae; genus Iris; species Iris macrosiphon. The sequence continues at coordinate 8,192,948 of JAYESA010000010.1, read as the reverse complement.
AAATAGGCAAAGATAATAACAGAAAACGAATGCTGAGATTTTAATGAAATAAATGTGACAACAGCTCAAATGTTTAATACAGAATCTAGAATGAAATCGGGGACAAACCCGATTACTAAGATAAAAGAGCAAATAAAAGTAGCTACTGCCAACTACTCTGTAGAAGTAGTCTCCTGGGGGGGAACTGGCTCCTCATAAATGTCATCTGTTCCCTCATAGGGGCCATAATAGGTGGGGGCTTAGTCCTCATCATCGCCTAAATCAACGGATCCAGTCAGGAAAGGAGCAAAGTACACAATGCACAACAAGATTTAAACTAAATATTTATGACAAGAAAGAAAAGAACTGACTAAGTATCATGTTGAGAATATGCAAAAGAAGCAACAATAACTAAGAGTTAAAAAGCTATAAACAGGGATATGAGTAAAATCGGAATAAATGAGACAAGTAAATGAAACTGCAACAAGACAACAGGAACTGCAACAAGACAAGAAACTATGTGTGTGAACTTGTGTATTTAGAATACCTAGTTGGCATGTAGGGGTTTATAAGGTTAAACCGGCCGTCATAGACGGCTATTAAACAAGAATAATCGAGATTCGGCTGATGGACAGTCTTGTACCAACAGCGGCAAGGGGCAGGGTAAACTACATGCCTTTTAGTATTCTCCCACCCGACACGAAAAGCAAGACATGAAATCCAATATTCAAGACATAAAATCCAGATTCTAACACTACGTGTAAACATCCAATGGTACTAGTAGAGCATGGAATTAATTGTCACAATATAAAGAATAAACTTGAAGTGCAGGTACTTGCCAGATGTTTGGATCCAATTATAGTTTGGTGTCTCGGGGAAATTTCCAGAAATGTGTCCAGATGCTGAAATAAATATTACCATCATGCTCAGAAGGTGTCAAATAGCTAGAAACACCTGTCATTGGGTCCAATTTGAAGACAAGGACAAAAACGGCAGTTTCGGGTCAAAACGGGGTCCACCGGTGGGCCCGCTTTGCACCAAAAAACGTGTCCGGGTCAATGGTCTCCAAATTCACCAAACTTAGTGTCAACAGGTTAGGAACGCTGATACGAACCCAACGGAACTTCCAGATTTGGATTCCGATGAGCCGAACACAAAATCGTCCGTCGAGCGGGGCCTGTGGGGCCCATGACACGCGATTTTGTCAACGTTCTCAGAATCGAACCAAACTTGACCCACAGGACCAGCGTATTGCTACGAGTCCGATGGCATAAGTTTCGTCTCGATTCGACGAGTGTACAAGAAGTTAGGGCAAATTGCAGAAAAGTCGAATACGGGGCGATGTCCGCGGATACGCGTTGATTCCGGTGTGCACGCACACCCGAATCAGCTTCCGCAAATTCTCACACGTCCGTATCGACGGTGCGCACGTATCTGTGAAGACCGCACGCGACCAAGTCGTCCCGTTTGGCGGGGCGTACTCAGTTCCGGGGTAAAATAGGGTCTGGTTTTTCCTGTTTTTGGATCGCGGTGTGCGATCACCACAGGACGCGATGCCCCGAGCGGTTTGTCCGGGCACCGAGAGGGTCATACAGGCTTCACAACGCAATTTACGGAATCGAAAACAGAGCTACGAACAAAAAGTTACACGCACCTGAAGGGGACCCGAAAATCAGGGTCGAACCGAGTCCGACACGTGTCCGACTCGTGTCGGACACAGGGAAATCTAGGTTTAGGGTTTCCTGGATGCTGCGGCGGGTGGCCGGCCGGGGGTACGCCGGAGATGGGCTGGGGCTGCTCGTCGGCTGCTGTCGGGACGAGGCGGAGGTGTTGGCCGGCTGCGGCGGAGCTCTGGGAGGCGGCGGCGAGGGTCTGGAGGAAGGAGGAGAAGAGGAGGCCGCTGGGTAGTCGGGGACGGCGGCTGACGGCCGCGGTCTGGCCGGGGAGTCTGGGCGAGGGTCGACGGCGAGGAGGGAAACGGCGGCGGCGACGTTAGGGTTCAGGCAAGGAGTGGGGATGGCCGGAGTTGGTAGTCGGGGCTTTAAATAGGGGAAAGAGGGGGCTGGGCGAGGCCGTGATAGGCGGAGGGAGAGGGGGATCGTGGCGAGCGGAGCGGCGTTGGCGAGCCGGGAAATGCGGCGCTGCGTGGGGTGGCCGGCGTGAGACGCGGGCGGCGTGGGAGCGGGTCAGCCGGTCGTGGGGGTGCTGGGGGAGAACGGGTCGGCGGGCGGCTAGCGGGTCGGGTTGTCTGACCCGACCCGACCCGACAATGGTTGGGGCTGGGCCGGTCCACTGGGCCGGGCCGGCCCAAGAGAAAAAGAAAGAAAAAAATAAACAAATAAATAATAAATATAATAATAATAATAAATAAACAGTTAATTAATTAAAAAAATAGTTTTGAGGCATTTAAAAATAGGTCTGAGGCCCAGAAAAATCCAGAAAAATTATCCTAAGTCCAGTTTTTCATTTTACACCCAAAAATATTATTTCCATAATATTTTAATATTATTTATTAACAAATAAAAATCATTTAATAATTAAAAACCCTGAATTTAATTACAAAAAATTCTCAGAAAATTTCAGAAAATTGCGAAAAATCTAATTTTAATAATTTTGAAAATTCAGGGGGTTTACAATCTACCCAACTTATAAAAAATTTGTCCTCGAAATTTAAAATTAAGCCATAATCTGTTAATCATTCATGTACATAAGGCAAGTTAATCGCAATCTCCTTGCGATAATTAAAATCTTAATCATATTCACTGTAAACACTTCAAGGTTAAGATGACTACTGTTCTAATCAAAATTCAACCTATAGTTATCACTTCTTACTTTCTCAAACTATCCACAGGTAATTTTAAATTAAGTCCATATAACATCTTCAAGATTTGCATGTGCTTATAAATTTACCTCACGATTCTAATTATCATAATTTCTTCTGGAAGTAATTCGAGTCCAGTAGTATTCCCATTCACACTTGTATGCTTCAACTCTTTAAAATCCAACTAGGTAGTCCAACCATCAAATTTTAATTCTTAAATCAAAATATCAAGTTGAAAAATAATTTAAATGTAGTCCACCAATGTCCAAATCTGAAATTCTATATCCTCTAGATTCAAATTGATGATTTTACCTTCATTATCCAAAATTTAAATCATGTACCTAAGGTATAACTATTGGGTCCTCGATATCAATTCATTAATCATCTTAGTCACTTCTCTAAATTTTCAAAATTAGAATGGCTTTCTTCTTCCAATCTAATCTTACTCGGTCACAATCCAAAAGACATTCCTCTCGAGTTGACAAATGCATTGATACCCAACTTAGAGTTTACCCATTCATCACAAAAGACTATATACTTTAAGAAAATATTCCTTAATATGTTTACTCATGTCATTCAATCCTCGAACTTCAACGTCGATCATATTACGTATGATATGTCCTCAATTTCGAAAGGTTAATCCTCAAGTATGTGATCGGCCTATGGGGCATATCTAGTATTCTCTATGTATCAAACTTATACCACGTACGAGATTTCGTCTTCCCGAAATAAGGAAGGCGGAGATCAAATAATAAAGAGTTCAAGGGTGAGGTGATAGAACAGAAGTATCGGGATCAAGACGTTTAAAGAATTCAAGTGGGAATTGTCAAGCGATTGTGGATCTAATCCTATCTTGGTAATTCCTATTCACATGCTCGTATTAATACAGTCATGTAACCTGATATGATATGTTCAGACATATCTAGGGCAAGTATATTAGTCAACTATATATCTCAATCCACGTAAAGTAGTGCGAAAGGCGAATCAAAATGCACTAAGGCTGATCAGACCGTAATGCACTTATTCTGAATAGACAATCGTATTAGTGTGTCGACCCACTAATACATATGTCATGAACAAGCTCGATGAAGAGTAAGCTTGCAAAACTAGGCTATAGAATAGCAGCATAAGTCAAGTACATTAAAATTCAAGTGCGCTAGATGATGATAAAAGGAGGTACAAATTATTTAAGTTCACAAAACAACCTACAATAAGCACAATAACAAAAGTTTCTACAAACTCTACAGTTATCAGATATAAAAGCATACCAGGTTATTTAGCAAGTTCAAAATTACTAGGTTGGGGCTGAGGTCACGAACCAATAGGCAAGAGCTAAACAATACTAGGAACGGTATCTACAAATCACTTACGCGCATTGGCTACTCCACGAGTCTGCGCGTTCTACGGTCATCGCGTAAGCTTGTCCGTGTTCTTGAGGTGGTGCTCCCTGCTGTGCTGCTGGGGCCTGGCCTGAACTAGAACTTTTTGTGCAGCTGTGCGTCCTTGAGCAGCATGACAGTCTTTCACTTGATGTGCTGCTGATCCACAATATAGACAGGCACCTAGCCTCTTTCTACAATTCCGCCAAATGTGACCTTGTTTTCTACAAAAGCCACAAGTGGGAGCTTGCTGGTTCTGTCTTTGAGTTGGATTCATCTGTGGTCGCTTTGCAGCTCTTTCCTGTTGTGCTTGGTCTGGTGCTAACGTATACGGCCGCTTCTGGCTGGACTCGATCCTTGTGGTGCACTCCACAGGTCGTGCTGCAGTAAGAACGTCTTCGTCGAAGGTAATTGCATTTGAACTGCTTGGCTTCCGTGACTCCGAGCTAATTCTGTCGATGAAGTTCTCCGCTTGGTTTTGCTGAACTTCTTGTTGAACCTTCTGATAGGCTTGCATCATCACGTAGAACATTTGAAACATTTGTTGTTCGTCCATAGGCTGTCCTAGTGGAAAGGAAGGTATCGGTGGAGTAGACTGCGTCGAGGGTGGAATGTCATCTTGATGGATTCTCGAGGCAGGCTGACTTGCTTGACTGCACGGTGATGATTTGCCTTCACTAACTGGTGTCACATCGTCTTCGTGGGTACCCATAACGCCTTGTGGTTTTTCTGCATGAGCCTCGTTGCTGGCTGGGGGGTCCATTTTCCTGCATCCAAAATAAACAATAAGAGGCGCACAGGAATCAAGGCAGGATGTAAGTCAATAAAATGATTCGAAGGCAATATGAATATCAAGAATGATTCAATCAGGTGGATGAGCTTTTCCTAAAATCCTCAATCTTATTGCAGGCCTGTTCGGTCCCTAAGTTGAAACCAAACAATTTAGTCGTTGACCTGCATGGGCCACCACAAAAACGTGTCACGACCCGCACCCGGAAAATTCGGGCACGAGTACGTGGGTACGTCTAGCCTACGCCGCAGAGTCGGCGGTAGTACGCTGTCTAGGTCATATCCACAGTTGAACATCTAGCTCATTCACAATTAATGAAATAGGCAAAGATAATAACAGAAAACGAATGCTGAGATTTCAATGAAATAAATGTGACAACAGCTCAAATGTTTAATACAGAATCTAGAATGAAATCGGGGACAAACCCGATTACTAAGATAAAAGAGCAAATAAAAGTAGCTACTGCCAACTACTCTGCAGAAGTAGTCTCCTGGGGGGAAACTGGCTCCTCATAAATGTCATCTGTTCCCTCATAGGGGCCATAATAGGTGGGGGCTTAGTCCTCATCATCGCCTAAATCAACGGATCCAGTCAGGAAAGGAGCAAAGTACACAATGCACAACAAGATTTAAACTAAATATTTATGACAAGAAAGAAAAGAACTGACTAAGTATCATGTTGAGAATATGCAAAAGAAGCAACAATAACTAAGAGTTAAAAAGCTATAAACAGGGATATGAGTAAAACCGGAATAAATGAGACAAGTAAATGAAACTGCAACAAGACAACAGGAACTGCAACAAGACAAGAAACTATGTGTGTGAACTTGTGTATTTAGAATACCTAGTTGGCATGTAGGGGTTTATAAGGTTAAACCGGCCGTTATAGACGGCTATTAAACAGGAATAATCAAGATCCGGCTGATGGACAGTCTTGTACCAACAGCGGCAAGGGGCAGGGTAAACTACATGCCTTTTAGTATTCTCCCACCCGACACGAAAAGCAAGACATAAAATCCAATATTCAAGACATGAAATCCAGATTCTAACACTACGTATAAACATCCAATGGTACTAGTAGAGCATGGAATTAATTGTCACAATATAAAGAATAAACTTGAAGTGCAGGTACTTGCCTGATGTTTGGATCCAATTATAGTTTGGTGTCTCGGGGAAATTTCCAGAAATGTGTCCAGATGCTGAAATAAACATTACCATCATGCTCAGAAGGTGTCAAATAGCTAGAAATGCCTGTCCTTGGGTCCAATTTGGAGACAAGGGCAAAAACGACAGTTTTGGGTCAAAACGGGGTCCACCGGTGGGCCCGCTTTGCACCGAAAAATGTGTCCGGGTCAATGGTCTCCAAATTCACCAAACTTAGTGTCAACAGGTCAGGAACGCTGATACGAACCCAACGGAACTTCTAGATTTGGATTCCGATGAGCCGAACACAAAATCGTCCGTCGAGCGGGGCCTGTGGGGCCCACGACACGCGATTTTGTCAACGTTCTCAGAATCGAACCAAACTTGACCCACAGGACCAGCGTATTGCTATGAGTCCGATGGCACAAGTTTTGTCTCGATCCGACGAGTGTACAAGAAGTTAGGGCAAATTGCAAAAAAGTTGGATACGGGACGATGTCCGCGGATACGCGTCGATTCTGGTGTGCACGCACACCCGAATCAGCTTCCGTGAATTCTCACACGTCCGTATCGACGGTGCGCACATATCTGTGAAGATCGCACGCGACCAAGTCGTCCCGTTTGGCGGGGCGTACTCAGTTCCGGGGTGAAACAGGGTCTGGTTTTTCCTATTTTTGGATCGCGGTGTGCGATCACCACAGGACGCGATGCCCCGAGCGGTTTGTCCGGGCACCGAGAGGGTCATACAGGCTTCATAACGCAATTTACAGAATCGAAAACAGAGCTACGAACAAAAAGTTACACGCACCTGAAGGGGACCCGAAAATCAGGGTCGAACCGAGTCCGACACGTGTCCGACTCGTGTCGGACACAGGGAAATCTAGGTTTAGGGTTTCCTGGATGCTGCGGCGGGTGGCCGGCCGGGAGTACGCCGGAGATGGGCTGGGGCTGCTCGTCGGCTGCTGTCGGGACGAGGCGGAGGTGTTGGCCGGCTGCGGCGGAGCTCTAGGAGGCGGCGGCGAGGGTCTGGAGGAAGGAGGAGAAGAGGAGGCCGCTGGGTAGTCGGGGACGGCGGCTGACGGCCGCGGTCTGGCCGGGGAGTCTGGGCGAGGGTCGACGGCGAGGAGGGAAACGGCGGCGGCGACGTTAGGGTTCAGGCAAGGAGTGGGGATGGCCGGAGTTGGTAGTCGGGGCTTTAAATAGGGGAAAGAGGGGGCTGGGCGAGGCCGTGATAGGCGGAGGGAGAGGGGGTCGTGGCGAGCGGAGCCGCGTTGGCGAGCCGGGAAACGCGGCGCTGCGCGGGGTGGCCGGCGTGAGACGCGGGCGGCGTGGGAGCGGGTCAGCCGGTCGTGGGGGTGCTGGGGGAGAACAGGTCAGCGGGCGGCTAGCGGGTCGGGTTGTCTGACCCGACCCGACCCGGCAATGGTTGGGGCTGGGCCGGCTGGGCTGGGCCGGTCCACTGGGCCGGGCCGGCCCAAGAGAAAAAGAAAGAAAAAAATAAACAAATAAATAATAAATATAATAATAATAATAAATAAACAGTTAATTAATTAAAAAATAGTTTTGAGGCATTTAAAAATAGGTCTGAGGCCTAGAAAAATCCAGAAAAATTACCCTAAGTCCAGTTTTTCATTTTACACCCAAAAATGTTATTTTCATGATATTTTAATATTATTTATTAACAAATAAAAATTATTTAATAATTAAAAACCCTGAATTTAATTACAGAAAATTCCCAGAAAATTCCAGAAAATTGCGAAAAATCCAATTTTAATAATTTTGAAAATTCAGGGGGTTTACACAAGTAGTCTAGCATACAGTTCTCTTCCACATAATGTAATAGGACAATTGTTACAGGCATCACTAACCGGGATGATTCCTCCACCGGTAATGATCTTATAACAATTCCTAAGGGGTTTAGTGATTAAGCTATGCTTCATAAAGAAATCTACTGACATGAATGAATGTGAAGCTCCAGAGTCAAATAAAGTAATAGCTGGTATTGAATTTATAAGCACAGAACCTGTGATCACGTCTGCTGTAGCTTCAGCTTCTTCCAGAGTCATTGCATAAGCACGGCCTTGCTGCGGTGCACCCCTCTGTTGCTGCTGTTGGTGCCGAGCAAAGCGTTGTTGTTGTGTTGAAGCGGGGGTCCCCTCTGTTGTATTGCTGGGGCCCTGGCCTGGGCTGGAGCCTTTGGTGCAGCGGTGCGTCCTTGAGCAGCTGGACAGTCCCTCATTTGATGCGCTGCTGAGCCGCAGTAGAGGCAGGCACCTAGCCTCTTCCTGCAGACTTGCCAAGTATGACCTGGTTTTTGGCAAAAGTTACAAGCAGCAGTTTGTTGGTTCTGTCCCTGAGCCTGGTGTTGAGGTGCTGGAGCTCTAGGGAGAGGACGCTGAGTTTGCTGCGGGGCCTTCTGCTGTTGTTGTTGTTGTTGTTGAAAAGGGCGTTTGTTAGGTCCCGCATTTCCGGTATCTCTCTCTCATTTCAGTTTATGCCCCATGTCTCTTTCAACGCCTTGTGCCACGCTTAAGATTTCCTCATAGGTGCGAGCTCGGCTGGTGGTGACAGCAAGGCGAATATCCGGAGACAGCCCCTTCTTGAATCTACGGGCTCTGTCTTCCGGGGTACGAACCATGTACTCCGCAAAGTGGCTTAACCTGCTAAATTCAGCAGTATATTCATCAACAGACAGGTTACCTTGTTCCAGTCTCTCGAATTGGCTTTCGAGAGCTTCCCGAGCCACTTTGGGGTAGAATTTCTCCTTGAATAGTCTCTTGAAGTCCTCCCAGGTGATGTCAGGAGCAGATAGTTGGGGTTCATCTCTGAACCAGGTTCGAGCAATGTCGAACAGTTGCAGGCTTGCGGACTCCACTTTGAGGTCATCAGGGACCCGAGCAGTCTTCAGGAGTCTCTCGACATTCTCTATCCACTCATCGGCATAGAGAATGCCCTCAGTTCCGTAAAATTCCAGGGGTCTTAGATTCTTGAAGTCTTTGGCACTCCCTGGCCTCTTGAGTGACGACTCCCGGGACTTAAGAGCTTCTGAGAGGCTGGTCCACAGAAGTGCAGTCTGTTCTTTCTGGGATTCTACCAATCCCTGGAACACTCCAAGTAGCTGTGCCCCATCCAGAGTAACTGCCGGAACAGATGGAGGCGGCGGGAGTGCAAGAGTCTCGGGCACATTCTGCTCAGCTGGTTCTGATGTGCCTCCTACTGTGTTCCTTGTCTGGACCATTCTGAAAGATTAAGGGATAGGGAAGATCAGAATAGAATACTTGGAAATCAAAGGCGATAGGAAAATTGAGCAGCAATGATATCAAGAATTGAAATAAGGACCATATACTGTGAATGAGCTTTTCCTAGAATCCTCAATTTTATTCCATACCCTGTCCTAGGGTATTACCCTATTTAAGGATAGGACCTGCATGGGCCACCATAAAAACGTGTCATGACCCACACCCGAAAATTCGGGCACGAGTGCGTGGGTACGTCCAGCCTACGCCGCAGAGTCGGCGGTAGTACGCTGTCTAGGTCAAATCCATATTTACTAACTAGCTCATTCACAATTAACATAGGCAAGATAATAATGAGAACTGAAACTTAAGATTTGCAATTGAAATAAATGTGACAACAGATTCAAATGTTTAGTACAGCAAAAATCGGAATAAAATCGGGGACAAACCCGATAAATAGGATAAGAAACAGAAATAAAAGATAGCTACTACTAGCTACTCTGCAGCAGGGGTCTCCTGGGTGGGATCTGTCTCCTCATAGGTATCATCAGTCCCCTCATAGGGACCATAATAAGTAGGGGCAAGATCCTCATCATCGCCTAAATCAACAGATCCAGTCAGGAAAGGAGCAAAGTACACAGTGCACAACAAGGTTAAACTAAATATTTATGACAATTAAATATTGAATATCAAGTTAAGAAACTGCATAACAGAACATCATTATTTCAGAGTTAAAGCTGTAAGCAGGAATATGAGAAAGCAGAAATAAATGAAACAGGAAATAAAACTACACAGTCAGCAAGAAATAGAACATGACCGGAAACTATCTGTGTGAACTTGTGTTTGTTTTAGAATACATAGTTGGCATGTAGGGGTTTATAAGGCTAATCCGGCCGTCATAAACGGCTATTAAACAGGGGAAATCGAGATCCGGCTGAGGTACAGTCGTGTACCAACAGCTATTAAACATGACAAGGGGAAGGATAAACTACATGCCTTCTAGGTATTCTCCCACCCGACATGAAAAACAAGACAGGAACTTAAATATTCAAGACATGAAATCCAGTATTTCTAACACTAGGTGTAATCATCAAGGGTACATGTAAGGCAGGAAATTAATTATCATATATATAAAGATTAACTTGAGGTGCAGGTACTTGCCTATTGTTTGGATCTGATTAATATTGGCTCTCGGGGGAAAATTCCAGAGATGAGTCCAAAAGCTGAAATAGACATTACCAACACGCTCAAAAGATGTCAAATAGCTAAAAATGCCTGTCCTTGGGTCCAATTTGAAGACAAGGACAAAAACGACAGTTTCGGATCAAAACGGGGTCCGCCGGTGGGCCCGCTTTGCACCGAAAAACGTGTCCGGGTCAAAGGTCTCCAAAATCACCAAACTTAGTGTCAACAGGTCAGGAACGCTGATACGAACCCAACGAAACTTCCAGATTTGGATTCCGATGAGCCGAACACAAAATCGCCCGTCGAGCGGGGCCTGTGGGGCCCACGACACGCGATTTCGTCAACGTTCTCAGAATCGAACCAAACTTGACCCACAGGACCAGCGTATCGCTACGAGTCCGATGGCGCAAGTTTTGTCTCGATCTGACGAGTGTACAAGAAGTTAGGGCGAATTATCGAAAAGTCAGATACAGGACGATGTCCGCGGATATGCGTTGATTCCGGTGTGCACGCACACCCGAATCAGCTTCCATAAAATCTTACACGTCCGTATCGACGATGCGCACGTATCTGTGAAGACCGCATGCGACCAAGTCATCCCGTTTGGCGGGGCGTACTAAGTTCCGGGGTGAAACAGGGTCTGGTTTTTCCTGTTTTTGGATCGCGGTGTGCGATCACCACAGGACGCGATGCCCCGAGCGGTTTGTCCGGACACCGAGAGGGTCATACAGGCTTCACAACGTAATTTGCGGAATTAAAAACGGAGCTACGAGGCGAAAGTTACACGCACCTGAAGGGAACCCAAAAATCAGGGTCGAGTCGTGTCCGACTCGTGTCGGACACGCGAATCCAAATTAGGGTTAGGGTTCTGGTGGAGTCGCGTCGGCCGGAGGCGGCGACGTGGGCGGCTGGTCTGCAGCGGAGCAGGGGCGAGTGGGTCGAAGGGGCGGCCGGGGTCGGGGCTTTTATAGGCGGGTAGGGGCGCTGGGTCGGCCGGGGATGGCGGAGGCGAGGGCGGGGAAGGCGGAGCGGGGACGTGGGCTTGCGCGGGCGGCGGAGGCGGCGGCGCCGGAAGCGGAGGGGGAAAGGGTCGTGGGGGTGAGGGGGACCCGGGTAGGGTCGGGTCGGGTGCGGGTCTGGGGATCCGACCCGACCCGCTAAGGGGCTGGGCTCGGTGGGCTGGCTGGGTTCGGGTTCGGCCCAATGGGCTGGGCCGCGGGCTGGGCCATGGGCTAGGGTTAGAAAATAAATAATATTAATAATAATAATAAAACGTTTAATAAATAATTAAATAATTAAATAATTAAATAAATAGTTTTTAGGCATTTAAAAAATAGGTCCGGGGTCCAATAAATTCCAGAAAAATTGTCCTAAGTCCAGTTTTCCATTTTACACCCAAAAACATTATTTCCATGATATTTTAATATTATTTATTGCCAACTAAAAATTATTTATTAATTAAAAACCTTGATTTTAATTACAGAAAATTCCCAGAAAATTCCAGAAAATTGGAGAAAATCCAAGATTTAATAATTTGAAAATTCAGGGAGTTTACAGTAGCGTCGCCGGGCTCGGTTGAGGGCGGTGCCCGCCGAGGGTCGGTGATCGGAGGCGGGCGGAGTCCGGCCGCGAGGGGAAGAGGGAGGAGGAGGTGCTGGAGAGGGGGCTGGGCTCTGGCGGCTGCGGGAAGGAAGTGGAGGCGATGCCGGGGCGGCTCTCGGCGGAGCTAGGCGCTGGCGGCGGAGGGCAGCGGGCTAGGGGAGGGGGATGGCCGGAGTTAGGGCTCAGGCGGGTTAGGGTAGGGGAATGAGGCGGAAGAGGGAGGAAGAGGGGAAATTTATAGGGGTTTGCCGCGGGGGGGGGGCTGGCCGGGACGTGGGCGGGTCAGGCGCGGCGCGGGGGTCGTGGCCGACGGGGCGCGCGGCGGGCGGCGGAAAACTCGGGGCGGCGTGGGGGTCGTGCGGGTGACAGGGGAGAGGAGCCGGGTCGGGTGCGGATCCGGGTTTGGGCGGACCCGCCCGACCCGCTAGGGTGGCTGGGGGGCTGGGCTGGGTTGCGCTAATGGGCTCGGCCCACTGGGCCGGGCCGGGCCCCTAAATACAATAATTAATAATAATAATAATAATAATAATAATAACAGTAATTAATTAATTAAATAAGTAAAAATAGTTTTTAGGCTTTTTAAAATAGGTCTGAGGCCCAATAAAATCCTGAAAAATTACCCTAAGTCCGGTTTTCTATTTTACACCATAAAATCATATTTTTATTATATTTTAATATTATTTATTAGCAATAAAAATTATAAAATCAGCACAGGACCTATGTAAATTCCAGAAAATTATAGAAAATTCCCAAAAATTAATTTTTAAATAACTAAAAAATTTAGGGTGATTACAATCTACCCCCCTTAAGAGAATTGCGTCCTCGCAATCGAAGGATAAAATACAAAGGGCACGAACTATAGAAATAAAAGAATGCTTAGGTTTAACCTGCATCTGCAAATAAGTGTGGATAACGCTGGCGCATAACATCTTCTCGCTCCCAGGTCGATTCGCCAGGAGAGTGCTGTTTCCAAGCTACCCGAACCAGTCTGATTGTCTGCCCTCGCAGTGTCTTCTCACTGGTGTCGAGTATACCCACTGGCTGCTCCTCGTATCTCAGGCTAGGTCCCACCAAAATCTCAGAATAAAGAAGTATATGACTTGGGTCGGTCACGTATCGCCTCAGCTGTGAGACATGGAATACATCATGCACTCCCTCTAAGGATGGAGGTAATGCAAGACGATAAGCCACCTCACCAATGTGCTCTAAGATATCAAATGGTCCAATATACCTTGGGCTTAACTTGCCTCTGCTGCCAAATCTGATAGCACCTCTAATGGGCGAGATCCTCAAAAATACATGCTCTCCTTCCTTGAACTCCAGGGGACGTCTGTGCGCATCGGCCCAATGCTTCTGTCTATCCTGGGCTGCACGGAGATGATTCTGAATCTGCCTTACTTTCTCCACTGTCTCCGTTACCAACTCTGGACCCAGTAATTGACGTTCGCCAACGTCACTCCAGCATATCGGCGATCTGCACTTCCTTCCGTACAACGCCTCGAAAGGTGCCATCTGAATGCTTGCCTGATAGCTGTTGTTGTAGGAGAACTCCACTAAGTACAGATGATCTTCCCAAGATCCTCTAAAGTCCAGTATACATGATCGCTGTAGTGCCTCAAATCCCGATCCGACCGGGATGTGCACTATATAATTGGGCTTGTGGCTAGTCCGTCAGAGTATGCTTAGATCTTCGGCATCTTATTGCCACGGACGAAATGCGATGATCCTTTCCAACTCATGAAAAGGCCTCTATTGAAACGAGTCCAATAGTTTTCGTGTTTGGTTGCTTGGTTTTCTTGATTGCCGCTTTGGGATTTGATTTGGTGTTGCTTTCGAGTTGCTTGGTTTTCGCTGTTGGTTTTATTGATTGGAGCTTGAATTTTGGGGAGTTCGGCAAGGAAGGATAGGCAAGAATTCTAACTCGGTGCTCGTGCTGTTGCAGGTCCGTGTAATTGACGTTTGATCGTCGCTAGACGGGATTCCTTGTTTCAGCAACTTTTCCCTTAACCAGTGAGTGGTTTGGTCCCTTCTTTCCTACTTCTTCACGCCAACATCTCTAATGTTTCAAATGTTCACTCGATGATGCCCAGTTGGACGCCTAGGAAATGCTTAGCCACAATGTATGCCAGCCACTAAGAAAGGAACATGGGAATTATAGACTAATTTTACTATATGCTTGCACACCTTATAACTTGAGTTGGTTGGAATAGGAATTTTGGTTGTTGGTTACGGCCTGGTGCCTCGGATAGAGTTTAGACCCATGGGATATCAAAATCGGAACACCGCATTGAGAAAATATGAACTGTTGCATAAGATATATATATTGCTGCTTTACTTCATCTGTTTAATTCGATGCATTGTGTGAGATATAAAATATTCATGCATTTGCATGGTCTGGGACAACTTGTATACAAGATTTAGCATTTCCTCGAAACGGCTTTCCGGGGCACTGGAACCGTATCGATCCGGAGGGAAATATTAATTCGTGTTCGTCACGATGCATTGCGGGACCTCCAGCGGGGCTTGCTACCCGGGCTGATAGGGCGCGCCGTTAATGCTTGGAATAAGTCCCTAAGGTGTCAATCACACCAATGACCGCATAGAATAGAACACATACTAATTTATTGTCTTATGCAGATGGTAAGTATACTTGTGTTTCGTTGCAGGGAAGGCGTGCATCGATTGAGTAAGCAATCGATGCACTGGTTGGATTCAATGCTATTTTCATTTCTATCAAAACATGCAACTGATATGAATTGAATTCACTTGCTTCTTTATAGAAGTTATCTTAATGCATGCTCGCCCCTAATAAGCTAGTGTCGATTTAGTCGAGTGGGTTCATCCCGCTCACCAGTACAAGTTGAGTACTGACCCACGTTGTGGGCAACTATTTCAGGCACTCAGACGGTGCAACGCTGGTGGATAGACGAAGAGGCATTAGGAGCACCTCTATTTTGAAGTATAGTTGAAGTCAGATCATTTTGGAGGCTTGGACTTTCAACCTATACAAGGGCGTAATGTATGGACGACGGGGACTATATGATGGAGCGTGCCCTGCATTTTGAGTTATCTTTTCTAATGTAATTCAAGTAGCCGAGAAGGCGCATCAATGTAGACTCTATGTAAATTACTCTGAATTATCAATGAAAAAGCATATTTTCTTCCTGCACTTGTGTTCAATCATCTGTGAATGTGTTTTCTAAATTGTGTTTCAAAGTGGGTTCCTATAACTGCAAGTTCTTGCCTTGTACGAGCGCAACTCCAGGCTCGTACGGCATCACGCCCCAGCGAGGACGAATCGGTTCCGTGAAGGATCCAACGAGGACGATTGACCCTTTCGGGATCGGGGCGTGACATATTGGTATCAGAGCTTAGGCTTTACATCCTTGGGATTTCAAAAGATTATAAAGGAGCTTGATGCGCCTCTCGGTTGAGTTGCATTCGGTGTCCGCTGCATGAGATGAGTCGCCTATACAATGAGCCCATAGATACAAAAATCTATCATTTTTGAGGTGTTAACAGGCTACTCTCTTTTGTAGCAATGGCTAAGAAAAACACTGCCGCTGCAAGCAGTGCTCAGCCCATCCAGAACGATCCGACAAGTTCTGGAGAATCCGGAGGAGCGGGTTCAATGGATATGTCCGAACGGCTTATGCATCTCATGGAGGTGCAGCAACAATAAGCCATCTCTCAACAGGCACAGTTTGCTGCTCAACAAAAGCAGATGGATACCATGATGCAACTACTTGCATCCTTGGTACCCAACAATGGGGGCGCTACAGTGACGCCTGCTACACCGCCGGCTGTGGCGGTAGAGGAAGAGTCCGAAGAAACACAGCATCCAGCAAGGAACACCTGCCGTGCCGCAGAGTTCACTAAGATGCATCCACCAACGTTCAACGGACGAGCAGAACCAGACGTGGTGATGGGATGGATTGCAAAGCTGGAAGGACTCTTCAATTTGGTTGGCATTAGGGGATCCAAAAGAGTGGCCTGTGCATCAATTCAGCTGGAGCTGCGTGCGCATGATTGGTGGGAAGCCACTAAGCAAGGGATCTATGATGCCAATCCCAACTGCAAAATCACCTGGGAAATGTTCAAATCTGCCTTCATTGAACAATATATTTCCCGGGCTGTGCGGCAACAAAAAGAAGACGACTTCAGCAATCTGGTGCAAGAAAGTATGTCTGTCGACGATTATGACTCGGCGTTCGCTAAGCTGGCTAAATTTGCTGGGCACTTCTTGCCTAACCAGCAGGCATGGTGCTACCGCTTTCAGAAGGGTTTGAATGACGATTTGCGTAGGGACGTCATCAACCAGAAGTGTCAGACATACAGGGAATGTTATGAAGCTGCCCTGAACAGCGAGCGGATCTTTGGGCGCTGTCCACCAAAGGCCGATGTGCAAACCTCCTGTACCAACAATAATAAGCGACCTCAGGAAATGGGAGGGTCTGGAGCACAAAAGCGTCCGCACACATCTGAGCATAGGGGCCGGTCCCGTGCACCATACTACAACAGGTGCGGCAGGTTAGGGCATCGAGGGGAGGAATGTCGAGTTACTGGATGTTTTAAATGTGGTCGTCTGGACCACAAGCATTTCAACTGCCGTGAGCCAAAACCGAATCATAACAATGGGAATCATAACAATGGGAATCAGCACCACGAGAATCAGAACCACAGGAATCACAACAGGGGGCCTCCAGCAAGTGATGCCAATGCTGTGGCGTTGAACCCACGACGCCAGGGTGCTCAAGGACGAGTCTATGCACTGACTCGGGATGAGGCATCCGTCTCTGAAACTGTCGTGACAGGTACATTACTTTTCAGAGATTTGCCCGCTAGAGTCTTATTCGATTCAGGTGCTACGCATAGTTTCATATCTGCTGATTTTACTATTGAGCATAAATTAGCTTCTACTCCCTTAAATATGAATCTTTGCGTAAGCACACCTTCGGGAGTCGATATGCCCGCCCATACGATCTGTAAGGATGGTTATATTTGCATCGGAGGCAGAAAGCTTTCCTTAGATGTCATTGTATTAGACATTAAGGATTACGACATTATTCTCGGGATGGATTGGTTGGGTGCTTGTCATGCAACAATTGAGTGCGCGGAGAAGCGAGTCGTATTCCGTCTACCCGGCGAGGCAGACTTTTACTATTCGTGCAGCGCTGCACCAAAGACGGCAATGATGATATCAGCAATTTTGGCTAGGCGTATGCTGCATTCGGGTTGTAAAGGGTACTTAGCTTCAGTTCGAGACACCCGGCAGGAAAGTGCAAATGCAGCTCAGGCTGATGTTATAGCAGATTTCCTCGACGTGTTCCCGGACGAGCTGCCTGGAATGCCTCCTGATCGTGAGATCGAATTCAGCATCGACACATTTCCGGATGCGCGACCGATATCGAAGGCACCTTATCGAATGGCCCCAGTAGAGCTGAAGGAACTTAAGATTCAGTTACAAGATCTGTTGGACTGAGGATACATTCGTCCAAGCGTTTTTCCGTGGGGCCCTCCAGTGCTGTTCGTGAAGAAAAAGAATGGGTCCATGCGGCTATGTATTGACTACCGAGAACTAAATAAGGCGACCGTGCGGAACCAGTACCCATTGCCAAGGATAGATGACTTGTTTGATCAGCTGCAAGGTGCAACAGTTTTCTCTAAAATTGATCTCAGGTCAGGATATCACCAGTTGAAAATCAAACCAGATGATGTTCAAAAATCTGTATTCAGGACCCGATACGGACACTATGAATTTCTTGTGATGTCGTTCGGCTTGACGAACTGTCACGACCCGCACCCGGTTATTCGGGCACGAGTGCGTGGGCACGTCCAGCCTACGCCGCAGTGTCGGCGGTAGTACGCTGTCTAGGTCTTTTCTGGGGTCAATAAGTATCTATCTCATCCACAATAAATAGACAAGGAAAGTAACAGGAAATAGGAATGCTAACTTTTATAAAATAAATTGTGACAACAGATCCATAGTTAATACAAAGCCAGAAGATAAATCGGGGACAAACCCGAGTATTATGCTGAAAGGAAAAAGCTAGCTAACTGGTTGGCTACTCCTCAAAGGTAATCTCCTGAGTAGGAACCGGCTTCTCAACTGTGTCATCTGCTAACTCATAGTGGGCATAATAGGTAGGGGCAAAGTCCTCAACATCGCCTAAAACAACGGATCCAGTCAGGAAAGGAGCAAAGTACACAATGCACAACAAGATTTAACTAAATATTCATGACAATTAACTTGAGTATCATGTTGAGAAAGTTGCATAGAAGAACATCAATATCTCAGAGTTAATGCTATAAACAGGAATATGAGAAAGCAGGAAATAAATGAGACAGGAAATGAAACTACAACAGTCAGCAAGAACTATAACTAGACCAGAAGCTATCTGTGTGAACTTGTGTTTATTTTAGAATACATAGATGGCATGTAGGGGTTTATAAGGCTAATCCGACCGTCATAGACGGCTATTAAACATGAACAATCGAGATCCGGCTGAGGGTACAGTCGCGTACCAACAGCTATTAAACATGATAAGGGGAAAGGTAAACTACATGCCTTCTAGTATTCTCCCACCCGACATGAAAAGCAAGACATGAAATACAGTATCCAAGACACAAAATCCAGTATTCTAGCACTACGTGTAATCATCAAGGGTACTAGTAGAGCAGGAAATTAACTATCACAATATAAAGATTAAACTTGAAGTGCAGGTACTTGCCTGTTGTTTGGATCCAGTTAATTGTACTTCAGGAAAATATCCAGAGATGAGCCCAGATGCTGAAATAAACATTACTATCATGCTCAGAAGATGTCAAATAGCTAGAAACGCCTGTCCTTGGGTCCAATTTGGAGACAAGAGCAAAAATGGCAGTTTTGGGTCAAAACGGGGTCCGCCGGTGGGCCCGCTTTGCACCGAAAAACTTGTCCGGGTCAAAGGTCTCCAAATTCACCAAACTTAGTGTCAACAGGTCAGGAACGCTGATACGATCCCAACAGAACTTCCAGATTTGGATTCCGATGAGCCGAACACAAAATCGTCCGTCGAGCGGGGCCTGTGGGGCCCACGACACGCGATTTCGTCAACGTTCTCAGAATCGAACCAAACTTGACCCACAGGACTAGCGTATCGCTACGAGTCCGATGGCGCAAGGTTCGTCTCGATCTGACGAGTGTACAAGAAGTTAGGGCAAATTACAGAGAAGGCGGATACGGGGCGATGTCCGCGGATACGCGTTGATTTCGGTGTGCACGCATACCCGAATCAGCTTCCACGAAAACTCACACGTCCGTATCGACGATGCGTACGTATCTGTGAAGACCGCACGCGACCAAGTCGTCCCGTTCGGCGGGGCGTACTCAGTTCCGGGGTAAAACAGGGTCTAGTTTTTCCTGTTTTTGGATCGCGGTGTGCGATCACCACAGGACGCGATGCCCCGAACAGTTTGTCCGGACACCGAGAGGGTCATACAGGCTTTACAACGCAATTTACGGAATTAAAAACGGAGCTACGAGGCAAAAGTTACACGCACCTGAAGGGGACCCGAAAACCGGGGTCTGACACGTGTCCGACACGACACAGGACACTGTGTCCTGTGTCTCGTGTCCGACACAGGGAGGGGATTTAGGGTTAGGGTTTGGGAGCTACGGCCGGCGGCGGGGACGGCGCTGAGGCAGTGCTGGGGCGGGGAGCGGCTGGCCGGGCTGCTCGCGGCGGGGAGGGGCCGGCCAGGGCGGCGCTCGGGCGGAGGCGGCGGCGCGGGGCAGCCCAGGGCGGCTGGCTGCTGCTGTTTCGCGGCGACCGGGGATGGCCGAGCGGGGTGCCGGAGGGGAGGAAGAAGAGGGCTGCAGCGGTGGAGGCACCGGACGGTCGTCGTCGGCGGTTGGTAAACGGTGGCGGCGGCGAGGTGGTACGGGCGGAGGGGAAAAGGGTCGACGGCCGGAGAGAGGGAGAAGGGGAGTTATATAGGCGGCGAGGGCGTGGGGTAGGCGGAGGAGGGGCCAAGGGAGGCGCTGGAACGGGTGGAGCGGAGCGTGGCCGGGTGGCGCGACGGCGCTTCCGGCGGGCACGGCGGAGGACTCGGGGAGGGGGAACGGGTCAGGGAGAGGAGACCGGGTCGGGTAGCGGGTCTCGGGTCGGGCGGACCCGCCCGACCCGCTAGGGGACTGGGTTGGGCTGCTGGGCTCGGCCCACTGGGCCGGGCCGGGCCGAAAAAGTAGAAAAATAATAACAATAGAAATAATCATAATAACAGTAACAATTAATAATAAATAATAATTATTTAATTAGATTTAAATAGTTTTAAGGCATTTAAAAATAGGTCCGGGGCCCAATAAATTCCAGAAAAATTATCCTAAGTCCAGTTTTCTATTTTACACCCAAAAATATTATTTTCATAATATTTTAATATTATTTATTAACAATTAAGAAATTATTTAATAATTAAAACCCTGATTTTAATTACAGAAAATTCCCAGAAAATTCTAGAAAATTGGGAAAAATCCAAGATTTAAAATTCTTACAAAATCTGGGGGTTTACAATCTACCCAACTTATAAAAATTTTGTCCTCGAAATTTAAAATTAAGCCATAATCTTTCACGTATCTCAATCGCAATCTCCTTGCGAAATTTTAAATCCTAATCATGTCCACTGCAACCACTTCATGATTAAGGTGACTACTGTTCAAATCAGAAATTCGATTTATGGTTATTACTTCCTCAAGTTACCCACAGGCAGGTTTTGATTAAGTCCACATAGCATCTTCCAGATTGGCACGGGCTTATGAATTTACCTCACGATCGTAATTTCTTCTGGAGTAATTCGAGTCCTGTATGCTTCAACTTTTCATCTCCTCAATAATCCAACTAGTTAGTCCAACCATCCAATTTTAATTTGTAATTCAAATCATCAAATTGAAAAATAATTAAATGTAGTCCACCCATGTTCAAGTCTGAAATTCTATAAATTTCATCTTCTAAATTCAAATTGATGATTTTACCTTCATTATTCAAGATTTAAATCATGTATCCAAGATACAACTTATTGGGTCCTCGATATCAATTCATTAATCATTTTAGTCACTCCTCTAAATTTTCAAAATTATAATGGCTTGCTTCTTCCAATCTGACCTTACTCGGTCATGATCCAAAGGATATTCCTCTCGAGTTGACAAATGCATAGCTACCCAACTTAGAGTTTATCCATTCATCACAAAAGACTATATACCTTAAGAAAATATTCCTTGATATGTTTACCTACGTCATTCAATCCTCGAACTTCAACGCCGATCATGTCACATATGATATGTCCTCAATTACGAAAGTTTAATCCTCAAGTATGTGATCGGCCTATGTGGCATATCTAGTACTATCTATGCACTAACTTATACCAGGCACGAGATTTCGTCTTTCCGAAATAAAGGAAGACGAAGATCAATAATACGGAGTTCAAGGGTGGGGTGATAGAATAGAAATATCGGGGTCAAGGCGTTTTAAAGAATCCAGGTGGGAATTATCGAGCGATTGTGGATTGAATCCTATCTTGGTAATACTCGTATTAATACAGTTGTGCTCAGACAAGTCTAGGGCAGGTATACTAGTCAACTGTATATCTCAATCCACGTAAAGTGGTGCGAAGGGCGAATCAAAATGCACTAAGGTTGATCAGACCGTAATACACTGATTCTGAATAGACAATTGTATTAGTGTGTCGACCTACTAATACATATGTCATGAACAAGCTTGATAAAAAGTAAGCTTGCAAAACTAGGCTATAGAATAGCAGCATAAGTCAAGTACATCAAAATTAAGTGCGCTAGATGGTGATGAAAGGAGGTATAAATTATTTAAGTTCACAAAACAACCTACATTAAGCACAATAACAAAAGATTCTACAATCACTACAGTTATCAAAAGCATTCCAGGTTATTAGCAAGTTTTAAAATTTCTAGGTTGGGGCTGAGGTCACGAATCAATAGGCACAAGCTAAACAATACTAGGAACGGTATCTACAATCACTTACGCGCATTAGCTACTCCAAGGGTCTGCGCGTTCTCCACGGTCATGCTGGTAGAGCATCTCGTGATAATCTTGCAGGAACCTCGTCGCTTGCTGGTAGATCCTTTACTCTGCATCCAAAACAAACGATAAAGGCGCACAGGAATCAAGGCAGGATGCAAGTCAAGGAATTAATTCAAATTCGACATAGATGTCAAGAACGATTCAAGCAAGTAGATGAGATCCTAAACTTATCCTATTCTTATTGCAGGCCTGTTCGGTCCCGAAGTTGAAACCGAACAATTTAGTCGTAGACCTGCATGGGCCACCACAAAAATGTGTCACGACCCGCACCCGGTTATTCGGGCACGAGTGCGTGGGCACGTCCAGCCTACGCCGCAGTGTCGGCGGTAGTACGCTGTCTAGGTCTTTTCTGGGGTCAATAAGTATCTATCTCATCCACAATAAATAGACAAGGAAAGTAACAGGAAATAGGAATGCTAACTTTTATAAAACAAATTATGACAACAGATCCATAGTTAATACAAAGCCAGAAGATAAATCGGGGACAAACCCGAGTATTATGCTGAAAGGGAAAAGCTAGCTAACTGGTTGGCTGCTCCTCAAAGGTAATCTCATGAGTAGGAACTGGCTTCTCAACTGTGTCATCTGCTAACTCATAGTGGGCATAATAGGTAGGGGCAAAGTCCTCAACATCGCCTAAAACAACGGATCCAGTCAGGAAAGGAGCAAAGTACACAATGCACAACAAGATTTAACTAAATATTCATGACAATTAACTTGAGTATCATATTGAGAAAGTTGCATAGAAGAACATCAATATCTCAGAGTTAATGCTATAAACAGGAATATGAGAAAGCAGGAAATAAATGAGACAGGAAATGAAACTACAACAGTCAGCAAGAACTATAACTAGACCAGAAGCTATCTGTGTGAACTTGTGTTTATTTTAGAATACATAGTTGGCATGTAGGGGTTTATAAGGCTAATCCGGCCATCATAGACGGCTATTAAACATGAACAATCGAGATCTGGCTGAGGGTACAGTCGCGTACCAACAGCTATTAAACATGATAAGGGGAAGGGTAAACTACATGCCTTCTAGTATTCTCCCACCCGACATGAAATACAGTATCCAAGACACGAAATCCAGTATTCTAGCACTACGTGTAATCATCAAGGGTACTAGTAGAGCAGGAAATTAACTATCACAATATAAAGATTAAACTTGAAGTGCAGGTACTTGCCTGTTGTTTGGATCCAGTTAATTGTACTTCGGGAAAATATCCAGAGATGAGCCCAGATGCTGAAATAAACATTACCATCACGCTCAGAAGATGTCAAATAGCTAGAAACGCCTGTCCTTGGGTCCAATTTGGAGACAAGGACAAAAATGGCAGTTTCGGGTCAAAACGGGGTCCGCCGGTGGGCCCGCTTTGCACCGAAAAACGTGTCCGGGTCAAAGGTCTCCAAATTCACCAAACTTAGTGTCAACAGGTCAGGAACGCTGATACGAACCCAACGGAACTTCCAGATTTGGATTCTGATGAGCCAAACACAAAATTGCCCGTCGAGCGGGGCTTGTGGGGCCCACGACACGCGATTTCGTCAACGTTTTCAGAATCGAACCAAACTTGACCCACAGGACCAGCGTATCGCTAAGAGTCCGATGGCGTAAGTTTCGTCTCGATCTGACGAGTGTACAAGAAGTTAGGGCGAATTACAGAGAAGGCGGATACGGAGCGATGTCCGCGGATACGCGTTGATTCCGGTGTGCACGCATACCCGAATCAGCTTCCATGAAAACTCACACGTCCGTATCGACGATGCGTACGTATCTGTGAAGACCGCACGCGACCAAGTCGTCCCGTTCGGCGGGACGTACTCAGTTTCGGGGTGAAACAGGGTCTGGTTTTTCCTGTTTTTGGATCGCGGTGTGCGATCACCACAGGACGCGATGCCCCGAACAGTTTGTCCGGACACCGAGAGGGTCATACAGGCTTTACAACGCAATTTGCGGAATTAAAAACGGAGCTACGAGGCGAAAGTTACACGCACCTGAAGGGAACCCAAAAATCGGGGTCTGACACGTGTCCGACACGACACAAGACACTGTGTCCTGTGTCTCGTGTCCGACACAGGGAGGGGATTTAGGGTTAGGGTTTGGGAGCTACGGCCGGCGGCGGGGACGGCGCTGAGCCGATGCTGGGGCGGGGAGCGGCTGGCCGGGCTGCTCGCGGCGGGGAGGGGCCGGCCAGGGCGGCGCTCGGGCGGAGGCGGCGGCGCGGGGCAGCCCAGGGCGGCTGGCTGCTGCTGTTTCGCGGCGACCGGGGACGGCCGAGCGGGGCGCCGGAGGGGAGGAAGAAGGGGGCTGCAGCGGTGGAGGCGCCGGACGGTCGTCGTCGGCGGTTGGTAAACGGTGGCGGCGGCGAGGTGGTACGGGCGGAGGGGAAAATGGTCGACGGCCGGAGAGAGGGAGAAGGGGAGTTATATAGGCGGCGAGGGCGTGGGGTAGGCGGAGGAGGGGCCGAGGGAGGCGCTGGAACGGGTGGAGCGGAGCGTGGCCGGGTGGCGCGGCGGCGCTTCCGGCGGGCACGGCGGAGGACTCGGGGAGGGGGAACGGGTCAGGGAGAGGAGACCGGGTCGGGTAGCGGGTCTCGGGTCGGGCGGACCCGCCCGACCCGCTAGGGGACTGGGTTGGGCTGCTGGGATCGGCCCACTGGGCCGGGCCGGGCCGAAAAAATAGAAAAATAATAATAATAGAAATAATAATAATAACAGTAACAATTAATAATAAATAATAATTATTTAATTAGATTTAAATAGTTTTAAGGCATTTAAAAATAGGTCCGGGGCCCAATAAATTCCAGAAAAATTACCCTAAGTCCAGTTTTCTATTTTACACCCAAAAATATTATTTTCATAATATTTTAATATTATTTATTAACAATTAAGAAATTATTTAATAATTAAAATCCTGATTTTAATTACAGAAAATTTTCAGAAAATTCCAGAAAATTGGGGAAAATCCAAGATTTAAAATTCTTACAAAATCTGGAGGTTTACACGAACGCCCCTACAGCTTTCATGGATCTGATGAACCGCGTGTTTCGGCCGTACGTAGACAAGTTTGTAGTCGTGTTCATCGACGACATTCTAATATATTCCAAGAACGAGACGGAACACAAGGAACACCTAAAGATCGTGCTGTAGATATTACGAGAGCATCAGTTGTTCGCTAAGCTCAGCAAGTGTGAGTTCTGGTTGAACAGCGTGGCATTCCTGGGTCATGTTGTCTCGGCAGAAGGCATCGCCGTAGACCCGAAGAAAATAGAGGCGGTGGTAGATTGGAAGCAACCTACATCGGCCAGCGAAGTTTGAAGCTTTCTGGGCCTAGCGGGGTACTACCGTAGGTTCGTGAAGGATTTTTCTAAACTGGCCTCGCCTTTGACTCGCCTCACTCAAAAAGGGATTGTATACAAATGGAGTGATGACTGCGAAGCCAGCTTTCGAGAACTTAAGCAGCGTCTTGTATCAGCTTCGATCCTTGCTCTTCCAGATGGGGTAGAGAAGTTTCAGATATACAGTGATGCATCAGGACTCGGTTTGGGATGTGTGCTCATGCAGAGGGATAAGGTAATATCGTACGCCTCCAGGCAACTGAAGCCGCACGAGAAGAACTACCCGACGCACGACTTAGAATTGGCGGCAATTGTATTTGCACTGAAGTTGTGGAGGCATTATCTTTATGGTGTTGCTTGCAAAATCTTCACAGATCACAAGAGCCTCAAGTATCTATTCACACAACGAGAACTGAACCTCCGACAGCGGCGTTGGCTAGAACTGATTAAAGACTACGATCTGACGATCGCTTATACACCGGGCAAGAGAAACGTCGTTGCTGATGCTCTGAGTCGGAAGTACGTGGGCTCGTTATCCATAAACAACCATTTACTTCAAGATCTTGAGGCGATGGACATCGAGCTTCGGGTTCAGCATCAAGGAGTGCAGCTGGCATCACTCCATCTTGAACCAAGTTTGCGTGATAGAATCAAATCAGCTCAGGAGGGCGATCAGTTCCTAGCGAAGGCACGCGGACTGATTTCGGCGGGGAAGACATCTGACTTTGTGGCAGGCGAAGATGGGACCTTACAAATGAAAGGAAGGCTATGTGTTCCTAACGACCCAGAACTTCGAAAGGAAATTATGGCAGAAGCACACTATGCAAAGTATTCCTTGCATCCAGGGAGCACTAAGATGTACATGGACTTACGCAGAACCTTCTGGTGGTAAGGTATGAAGCGGGATGTGGCAACATTTGTGTCACAGTGCATGGCCTGTCAACAGGTGAAAGCTGAACATCAGAGGCCCGGCGGGGAGCTGCAGAACCTCGCTATTCCTGAGTGGAAATGGGACAACATCACTATGGATTTCATTGTGGGATTTCCGAAGATGCCACGGGGGCATGATGCAATTTGGGTCATAGTTGATCGTTTGACCAAATCAGCCCACTTTCTTCCTATAAAAGTTACTTGGAGCGTCGATCGGTTAGCACAGATTTACATAGACGAGATTGTTCGATTACACGGAGTACCTGCCTCAATCGTCTCTGACCGTGACGGACGCTTCTTATCTCGTTTTTGGATAAGCCTACAGTCTGCTTTGGGAACCAAGCTACAGTTCAGTACTGCATACCACCCCCAGACTGATGGCCAAATGGAAAGAATAAATCAGATACTTGAAGATATGTTACGGCTGTGTGCAATCGATTTGAAGACTAGTTGGGACACGCATCTTACGTTGGCAGAGTTTGCGTACAACAACAGCTACCAATCGAGCATCCAGATGGCACCGTACGAAGCACATTATGGGCGCAAGTGTCGATCTCCAATTTGTTGGGACGAAGTCGGCGAGCGGCAAGTACTCGGGCCAGAGCTGGTAGAACAGGCAGTTGAAAAAGTTTGCTTGATTCGGGAAAGACTCCGCACGGCGCAGAGCCGACAGAAAAGTTATGCCGATGCTCATCGTAGACCTTTGGAGTTCGTGGTCGGGGATCATGTATTCTTAAAAGTGACGCCGATGCGTGGGGTGATGCGTTTCGGCGTAAAGGGCAAACTGAGTCCCAGGTTTGTCGGCCCCTTCGAGATACTGGAACGAGTGGCAGCTGTGGCATACCGGATTGCATTACCTCCCGCCTTGGCTGAAGTGCATGACGTATTCCATGTTTCTCAACTGCAAAAGTATGTGCATGACCCGAGTCATGTGGTTAGCTTCGAATAATTGGAACTGCGCACAGATTTATCATACTCAGAAGAGCCGGTGCAGATTCTGGATCGTAAGGAAAAAGTACTTCGCAACCGTATGATGTCCTTGGTTCGCGTGCTGTGGCAGAACCATTCTGTTGGGGAATCAACCTGGGAGATGAAATCGGAGATGAAGGAGAAATATCCTTCGTTGTTCATTCAGTCGGAGGTAGGGCCTTGTTCTTAAGTTTCGGGACGAAACTTTTTCTTAGTGGTATAGTATGTAGTGCCTCAAATCCCGATCCGACCGGGATGTGCACTATATAATTGGGCTTGTGGCTAGTCCGTCAGAGTATGCTTAGATCTTCGGCATCTTATTGCCACGGACGAAATGCGATGATCCTTTCCAACTCATGGAAAGGCCTCTATTGAAACGAGTCCAATAGTTTTCGTGTTTGGTTGCTTGGTTTTCTTGATTGCCGCTTTGGAATTTGATTTGGTGTTGCTTTCGAGTTGCTTGATTTTTACTGTTGGTTTTATTTATTGGAGCTTGAATTTTGGGGAGTTCAGCAAGGAAGGATAGGCAAGAATTCTAACTCGGTGCTCGTGCTGTTGCAGGTCCGCGTAACTGACGTTTGATCGTCGCTAGACGGGATTCCTTGTTTCAGCAACTTTTCCCTTAACCAGTGAGTGGTTTGGTCCCTTCTTTCCTACTTCTTCACGCCAATATCTCTAATATTTCAAACGTTCACTCGATGATGCCCGGTTAGACGCCTAGGAAATGCTTAGCCACAATGCATGCCAGCCACTAAGAAAGGAACATGGGAATTGTAGACTAATTTTACTATATGCTTGCACACCTTATAACTTGAGTTGGTTGGAATAGGAATTTTGGTTGTTGGTTACGGCCTGGTGCCTCGGATATAGTTTGGACCCATGGGATATCAAAATCGGAACATCGCATTGAGAAAATATGAACTGTTGCATAAGATATATATATTGCTGCTTTACTTCATCTGTTTAATTCAATGCATTGGGTGAGATATAAAATGTTCATGCATTTGCATGGTCTGGGACAACTTGTATACAAGGTTTATCATTTCCTCGAAACGACTTTCCGGGGCACTGGAACCGTATCGATCCGGAGGGAAATATTGATTCGTGTTCGTCACGATGCATTGCGGGACCTCCAGCGGGGCTTGCTACCCGGGCTGATAGGGCGCGCCGTTAATGCTTGGAATAAGTCCCTAAGGTGTCGATTACACCAATGACCGCATAGAATAGAACACATACTAATTTATTGTCTTATGCAGATGGTAAGTATACTTGTGTTTCGTTACAGGGAAGGCGTGCATCGATTGAGTAAGCAATCGATGCACTGGTTGGATTCAATGCTATTTTCATTTCTATCAAAATATGCAACTGATATGAATTGAATTCACTTGCTTCTTTATAGAAGTTATCTTAATGCATGCTCGCCCCTAATAAGCTAGTGTCGATTTAGTCGAGTGGGTTCATCCCGCTCACCAGTACAAGTTGAGTATTGACCCACGTTGTGGGCAACTATTTCAGGCACTCAGACGGTGCAACGCTAGTGGATAGACGAAGAGGCGTTAGGAGCACCTCTATTTTGAAGTATAGTTGAAGTCAGATCATTTTGGAGGCTTGGACTTTCAACCTATACAAGGGCGTAATGTATGGACGACGGGGACTATCTGATGGAGCGCGCCCTGCATTTTGAGTTATCTTTTCTAATTTAATTCAAGTAGCCGAGAAGGCGCATCAATGTAGACTCTATGTAAATTACTCTGAATTATCAATGAAAAAGTATATTTTCTTCCTGCACTTGTGTTCAATTATCTGTGAATGTGTTTTCTAAATTGTGTTTCAAAGTGGGTTCCTATAACTGCAAGTTCTTGCCTTGTACGAGCGCAACTCCAGGCTCGTACGACATCACGCCCCAGCGAGGACGAATCGGTTTCGTGAAGGATCCAGCGAGGACGATTGACCCTTTCGGGATCGGGACGTACCCCAGCCCCTCTCCGGCCACCGCGGTTCAGTATACCCCAGCCCTAGGCCGGACACGCCGCTGGACACGCAGACACAGCGTGGACACAGCGTCCAGGACACGAACTCGCGTGTCGGACACCGAAAACCCTATTTCAAAGGGCCTTGTTCAGGTACTCGTATCTTGCACCCTGTATCTCCGTTTTCGATTCTGTAAATTGCTACGCGTAGCCTGTATGACCCTCTCGGTGCCCGGACAAACCGCTCGGGGCATCGCGTCCTGTGGTGATCGCACACCGCGATCCAAAAACAGGAAAAACCAGACCCTGTTTCACCCCGGAACTGAGTACGCCCCGCCAAACGGAACGACTTGGTCGCGTGCGGTCTTCACAGATACGTGCGCCTCGTCGATACGGATGTGTGGGATTTTGCGGAAGCTGATTCGGGTGTGCGTGCACACCAGAATCAACGCGTATCCGCAGACATCGTCCCGTATCCGCTTTTTCTGCAATTCACCCTAACTTCGTGCACACACGTCAGATCGAGACGAAACTTGTGCCATCGGAATCGTAGTGATACGCTGGTCCTGTGGGTCAAGTTTGGCTCAATTCTGAGAACGTTGACGAAATCGCGTGTCGTGGGCCCCACAGGCCCCGCTCGACGGGCGATTTTGTGATCGGCTCATCGGAATTTAAATATGAAAGTTTTGTTGGATTCGTATCAGCGTTCCTGACCTGTTGACACTAAGTTTGGTGAATTTGGAGACCGTTGACCCTGACACATTTTTCGGTGCAAAGCGGGCCCACCGGTGGACCCCGTTTTGGCCCGAAATTGTCGTTTTTGCCCTTGTCTCCAAATTGGACTCAAGGACAGGCGTTCCTAGCTATTTGACACCTTCTGAGCGTGATGGTACTGTTTATTTCAGCTTTCGGAGACATCTCTGGAAATTTCCTAAACCAGGACCTAAGTGGAATTCAAACATCAGGCAAGTGCACCTTGCCAAACTTGCAGTCTTTATTTTCATATTTCCTGTAATAATACTTTGCTGGATGTCTTGTGTAAATTCATATAAACTTGTTTAAACTGCTTAACCTAGGAAACGTGTGACGTACCTAGTGTCCGATCATAGTCGGGTGCCAACACCGTACGCGGTGTTGGGTTCGTCATTTAGAGATGGATTTACGATCCCCTTACTTTTGTACTTGACCTATCAAGTACCCTACAACCCAGGACACTTGACACTATCATGGACAGAATCCTCCTGAGATATTCGTGGTGATTCTGTATAGGATACAGGACTTGACAGAGATATTTTAGTTATAGACAGTATGACTTGTTGCATTAGTTATAATCCCGCTGACATGGACATGAGACGTTATGGTCATGGCTTGCGTGATTACATTGGGTGGGGAGAGACACACAGGCTACAGGCTGTTCTATCTATATATCTACTATTATTGTGAGGTTGTAGACTCTCCAGCAGAGCTAGACCCTTTACGTGTTATTACTGCTACCGGCTCCCCGACACAGAGCTTGTAGCGGTCTCAGCCTGAGTACTAGTGTTGCTTTCATTTGCATATCACATAGATGGTTACATAGTTTACCCTGCTGTTTCAATTAATTTAATTGCACTGCTTTTATTTGGCTTGTTTTATTTTGTGCCTTGCTATGTCCACTAAGGACCTGGAATGGATTATGTCCCCAGGTTTAGCTGAGGAGCAGTATCCCGAGGTATACGGGACCGGAGCTGAAGCTATTGCTGGAGCAGAACTGAACCCTGAAGACGAGGTGACTGCCGAAGACTTCTCCTGAGTACCTGTTCCCGTACTCAGTATTTACTTATGTTTATCTCTTTTATTCCTGGCTTATTGAGCCAGTGTATTCAGACATAAGTCGGATTATTTTCCCGACTAACTTGTTGTTGCTACTTATTTCCATTTCATTATGCAGTTTATTTCTTTATCTTTATGGATGAGATTAGTGTGATTCTTTGTAGTAGACCTTCGTTACAGCTTAAGTACGCCCTGATGGCTCCATTAAATTGGGTTATCCATTGGTGCGTGCTGCTGGCCATTGCCACGTGTCCAGTCCCTCGATATTTTGGGACTGGGGCGTGACACGAGCTCAGGACGCACTATTAGTCTTCCATCTAGTCGATAACAAGCATAACACAACGTGACAATACAAGATTTCAATCCATCTATCTCTTATCTAATAGCCACACCCTCATAGATCCCGTAGGACCGGAACATCAGGACGAACTACTAGTCTCTTATCTAACAAGACAAACCATAACTTTTTGTAACAATACAAGTATACATTCAATCTAACTTTTGCATCTAATACAAGCAATTATATAAACGACGACAAACAAACATATGAACGATTTTTAATTAAGCAAGTATGGCACAGGTCCTCTATCTCTTCTAGTTATGCATGCAGTTCTACTCTTTCCTTAGCATGGCAAGGAACATGTTCAAGCATCTTTTACTCTTCTTATTAGCATAACAATTGTTCGTTCGATAGCAATGTCATTGTAACCAGCATGCAATATTCATTTATACACTTAGCATGACAATGGTTATATCTCTTTTTAGGCAAGCATATAAATTTTCTTATTAGGCAAGCAGATTCTCGTTCTACCATTCTCAATGCGAAAATTATCTTATTAAGCAAACAAGCATTGCAAAAACATAGATTCATTATTAAGACGTGCAAGAATCAGAGAATAAAGTTTTGTCCACTCACCTAGATCAATTGTCTTGTGTTTCGATCGGAGAATTCTTCGAAAATGCTTTCGTTTGAGCCAGTAAAGCGATATCTTTTGTACATAGTGCCTACGCGAAACGGAATACTACAGTAAAATGAACAAAAAAATTAAAGTCAGAGCAACCATGTGCTTGCTTCTCGTTGATAGTTTGATTTCACTGGAGCATACATGAACAAAACAAAGAGGGATGTTGATGCAAGCTTTCCGTGGAGGGAGAACAAAACAAAGTGGAAAGGAGATGTAAAGTAGGCTTTCCGTGGAGGAGAGGGGGAAAAAAAAAAGGTAATGAGAGGAACTAATGAAGGAGAGGAACAAATTTTTTTATAGAGAGAGGAGGTAACCTGTCGTATAGTGACTGTTTCAATTTTTTTATACAGCCATATGTATCAAAGTTTTACTTGTATATAGATGGATCACATGCACATTCAGTCAATCACAAACACATTGACACTCCAACTGACATGCATGAAACACACAAATTATTTTTAGTGACGTGGTAGGTTATTTATCCAGCAATCTTAATTATTCTCTTTTTTGGACCAATTTTTTTAAAGAAAAATAATAAAAAAGCTATTTAATAGTACAAGTTTCTATAAGGTACTTTAAATTTTGGATAGTTTTTAGATGCAAGAGGGATTCTATTTTCGAAAGTCCTTTTTGCTTCTGTTCTTTTTGGAAAGCCAGTAGAAGGCAACCTTAGGCCTCTCTTGCTATCGCTGCGGCTTTCTGGAAAAGCGGAAGCAGCACCTAAAAGCAGTTTTCTGCTGTTTCCAGAAAGTGCCCCCAGAGTGTACTAGCTTATAAAAATCATAAGGATAAGCAGGAGTGATCAAATCAGCTCACCGAAAGCACAAGAGCCAAACCCGAGAAAGAAAGCTGGCAGCAGTGATGTTCCACGTGCTAAAGAAACTTCTCCCAATTATACTCTCTTGGCGACACGCCACTCCACTCTCTCTCCTCTCACCAAAGTGTTCGGTCGGCGAACAATTTGGGGAATTAGGGCATCGGAACTTAGGGTTTTCTACATTTTTTTTTGCCGAATCGAGGTCAGATCGGCGCAGGTGGTCCTAAAGTTGGGATCTTTGGAATCATTTGGTCCGTCTTGTTGGAATTCTCAAGGTGTAGTCAGTAATTTAAAGGTAATTTTTGTAGTTATTGGTTGATAGTATTGATTTAAAATTATTTCCGAGTTTCTGCTGTGTAATTTGTTGAACGATTAGTTGTTAGACCAGTGAAGTTAACTGCGGTTGTATACTTGTAATTATTGGAAGTATTATCACTAGTTTGCAAATGATTTGGCCAATTAAAGCCCCATTAGAAGTGTCTTTCTTTGGCTTAATTTGTGGATCTTTAATAAGAAAAACAGAAAGAAAAAGCCGTCGTCTTCCCCAGAGAGCAGGGGAATAAGTTGTGGAGAGATGGATTATGGTTTATTTTATTCTTACACGCTTGAGGTTTTTTTTTAGCTATTTTAAAAAATAGTCGAGGGTGACATAATTTTTTTACATTTTACAAGTACTTGTTCGTTTTTGAAGTGGCAAAATGCCATTCTAAAATTTTACCCACTTAGAAGTGGTTGCCACTTATTTACTGCTACTTCTAAAATCTGTTACTTACAAGTGGTTGGAAACCCAAGTAAATATATGATGAGTTCCCTTCTCAGAATGTAGATTTCAACGTTCCAATTCGTTGCATTCCACGTTCCGGAATGTGTATTCCCACACCGCACTCGTTTCAGGATTGCAGTATGCTACCCTATATAGTGAATTCTGGTAACTATGGTTTGTTCCTATTGCTAGTTGACAAGATTAACTTTCTTTTGTGTAAGACTGTTCTGTTCAAAACTTCAAACCCTCTTTAATGAAATGTGTGTGGGTGTCGATATGGGTGTGTAAGAGAGAGTGCGTGTGTTGTGGGGTGGCGGGGTAGTTGTGTTGATCAGTATGTGTGTTTATTCAAAGCAATGTGCCATCACCTAGATACATATTCTACTCCACGAATTATTTCATTTGCTTCTTTAAGGCTTCATTTTCATTGCTTTCATTTGGTCCTTCTGAGGTAATTAAGCTGCAGATTGTTCTTATAATTCTATTTTGTAAATTATTTATTGAAATTTATCTGACATTCTGCCATATATGGTCATATATAGGTTGATGGCTAGGGCGGTCGACCCACCAAATGGAACTGGAAACATCGGAAAACATTACTACATGATGTGGCAAAACCTGTTCGAGATAGACACAAAATATGTGCCCATTAAGCCCATAGGCAGGGGGGCATATGGGATAGTGTGCTCGTCGGTAAACCGAGAAACAAATGAGAAAGTTGCTATTAAGAAAATCCACAACGCATTTGAAAATCAAGTGGATGCACTCAGGACTCTGAGGGAGTTAAAGCTCCTTCGCCATATCCGACATGAAAATGTCATTGCTTTAAAGGATATCATGATGCCAACCAACAAAAGAAGTTTCAAGGATGTTTATCTTGTTTATGAACTTATGGACACTGACTTGCATCAGATTATTAAATCCTCTCAGGCACTTTCCAATGACCACTGCCAGTATTTCATTTTCCAGGTATGTTTTTTTTTCAGTATTGCTGACCTCAGGTTATCGTAGAAGATCATTATCTTAGTTGCTGTAGATCTTAACCAGTTTTACCATGAAGCCACTTAAAACCTTATAAATACACAGTTATTTGCTACCCATAAGCCCTAACAATCTATCATATCAACCATTTATAAGAGTCTTTATGTGTTCACAGATGTTGTATTCAATAATCTTGTTCCAACTAGTATATATTAAACGGGGATATGCTGAACTTTCCTTTGTGTTAAACAGTCATTAAGTATTGAAGCATGATAACCCACATCTAGATGGCTAATGCCTTTCTTATTTTATAGTCAAGTTGCCTAAGCCCATAGAATATCATTGTGATTAAAATCATAGCTTGTATGGATACTCATTTCAGAAGACGATCTCGGTGTCTAACAATTAACAAATGTCCAACACATTATTTCCTCGACATTCAGGTCAGATATCATAAGCCTAGGTTCCAATCGGACTGAAAACATGGACAAAAATGATTTGGCACGGTCATGATCATCCTAAACATAATCGAGATATTGGAACGTAACATTTATTTTGGTGGTTACTATCCTTTCCTAGACTCTTTGTAAGCGGGAGCCTTCTGCCCCTGCGATTCCATTTTAGTTACTATCCAAAGAATGCATAAATATAAACGTTATGATGATTTAATATGAATAGTATGCATATAGATATTTAATCATGTCTATATATAACGGTATCCATGTAAACCCATGGAACTGAATCAAGAGCAAGTCCAAACCATGTCCTAAGTTTTCTAAAAATGCCGTATAACATCTATCATGCTCATATCTGAATTGGTGTCCATGTCTATACAACCTAGATAGAATCTTTAGGATCTTGAGAGAGAATGTTGTAGATGTAAAAATGAATAGGAGAAAATATGCTATTTAAAGCTTGCATGTGTAGAAGGGATGCTGCATAATACCAGTTTTATGCGCTTTGTGTAGGATTAAATGAACAATACAAAGGAATTTTATGGGATCGATTCAAGGGATACTTGGAGGAGAAAATTTGTTTGTAGCAGACCTATATAGGAGTTAGTAAAGATTATGGGTATATATATGGGCGGAGTCTGGATTTCCATATGAGGGAGTACAATGGCAAAATGGCTTTCTTCACTGCCATACTTTGACTTCATATACTGCTAAGCTGAGTCTTGAGGCTTACTGATTCATTGCATTGGGATATAGGGTTCACCTCTTTCTTGAGAGAGCTACGGCGAGGAATTTCTTTGTCTGTCAAACAAACAAAACCCAACTGCATGAATGGTGGATAGTCAAAGATTATTGTGCCCCCTTTTTATTATACTACTTGACTACGTTCTATTTTATCTTTGTAACGATGAGATTGACAACAATCTAGAATTCTGTTTAAGATCTGAACCTTGACTTGACAACAATTCCCTTATAGTGCAAAACTATTAGATAGTGGTTCTTAGTACAGTAAAGAATCCCTGTGTTTCATAGAAAAACATCTACAAAAGGCTTCAATAAGCTTACCCAAACTAGTGTCAACTCTAAAAGCCACATACGTGATGGTCACAGTTTACTGTGTTTAAAGAAGGATTCAACTATTCACGACTTCATGTTCATTTTTATAACCTCTTGAAAGCAGCAAATTCTTGTTCGTTATTTGGCAAATCTCCATCTATATCTGAAATATATTATATTCTATGATGTTCAGCTGCTTCGGGGCCTCAAGTATCTTCATTCAGCAAACATACTCCACAGAGACTTAAAGCCTGGGAACCTGTTGATCAATGCGAATTGTGACCTTAAGATTTGTGACTTTGGTCTGGCACGCACTAACAGTGGAAAAGACAAATTCATGACCGAGTATGTTGTCACTCGCTGGTACCGGGCTCCTGAGCTACTCCTTTGCTGTGACAACTATGACACCTCAATAGATATATGGTCTGTGGGCTGCATCTTTGCCGAGTTGCTTGGCCGCAAGCCTATTTTCCCTGGCACAGAGTGTCTTAACCAGCTGAAGCTTATTGTCAATGTCCTTGGTACCATCAGCGAGGCAGACCTTGGTTTCATTGATAACCCCAAGGCTCGAAAATATATCAACTCTCTCCCTTACACTCCTGGCATTCCTATTGTTGCTTTATATCCCCATGCAAATCCCTTGGCTGTAGACCTACTACAGAAGATGCTTGTTTTTGATCCATCCAAGAGGATTAGTGTCACAGAGGCCCTGCAGCACCCCTACATGTCACCTCTATATGATTCAAACGCTGACCCTCCAGCCCAGGTTCCTATTGATCTCAACATTGATGAGGATCTAGGAGAAGATATGATCAGGGAGTTGATATGGAAGGAGATGCTTTACTACCATCCAGAAGCTTCTGCAGTAAATTAGTATAAGTTTTGCTTGTTTTAGTAATCAAATTGTATCATGCTTGTAGCTTATGGAAAGCCACTCTTAATCTTGTTGGTCCTTTGCTATAAGATCAGAAAGGCAGTATCACATTAGTAACTATGCATGTAACATATTTACTGTTGGAGATATTCCCCTTGTAAAATTTGGTAATAGAATATCCTTGGGTATGATTGTGTTTTAAAAGATAATCATTTCATGCTATACAAGTACAAATGAAGTATATGAATTAATTTGCCAACCTCAAGAATTCATAGGTTTAAAGAGTTCATGTTTCCATTGCTCCATTTACAATGCCTTTCTGAGAGAGAAAGTAGGTCCATTATGTTTTTTGTGATTCAATTACTGATGTTTCTTTCGCAGCATTAAACAGTGAACATGTTCTTGGGAGATTGTAATGTGAAATTTCTTTCAGAAAAATTACAGGAGAACCTGGCAACTATCACCACCTCGCGTGAACATGACCTGGAAATAGTAATTTGGTGGTGATGTAGCGGTTGACAAAGATGAGCAACCTATACTTATTTCTTCTTTGAGCATGAATCATGCATGATGTTTAATTTTTAAGTAGGTTCTTGCTAAAAAAATAGTGCTTAATTTATTGCGCCTTTTGATAGTTGTACATACATGGTCTTAAGGTTTATAGTGTATATTTTAGTATATTCTCATTTGTTATGAATGTAACATTTTTAAGAACACAAATTCTCAGAACTATCACTGTACTGAAAAAAGGTCTCAGATAATAATATCACATCCATTATGATCATATCTTATCACAGAGAGGAACATATCATACAGTATATGCATGAATTCATTATCTTGTCCCCTCTTTGGACTGAGAATTATTGTAGCATGTTGACTGTCTAAAGGCATTATAGCAATTGGATTGAGGCCGAAAGAGGCAAATATTCTCTTTTTCTTTTAGGTGCAACAGCTTACTCTGATGACTGTAGTTAGTAAGCAATAGCATTAGCGATCATGAAACTTTGTGGTCCAAATTTATATTGCTCGCTCTGGGAGTTGTGTGAACATCAAGTCTGGTATAGGAGACACATCATTGTTTTTTCTTTCTTTTGCTTCTCCTTTGGACCTTGAACATAATCTATGTACGTGTAAGAAACTTTGCATGCTAGAAGCATACAAATGAATATTTGGGTAGCTAAATGAAGCATATCTAAATGTTACCGGATTATAATCCAGGGATCCAATAAATTTGATGCCTGATCATGTTATATTACCCAAGCTGTCACATGTGCAAGTGTTCTACACTGTGAAGTGTATGCAATAGTACTTTTACTGATTATCTACTACCATTATGACTCATCCTGTTCCAGTTATTGAATGTTTTCTTACTGTTTTTATTTTATTTTATCAAGAGCTCATTTTATATCTTTGGATATGGGTGGAAGTCTTTCTTTTGGAAGTTTCAACATTCTAAGTTATGGTTCAATCACTTCAATGTAGTTGTGAAGCCTTTTCATAAGGAAGAGGGCTATTGCTTTAGATTATGGTATTGGTGACTTCAAAATCTACATTTCTAGGACAGTGACACAAGGTTCGCAGTATCGGAATCGGTATCGGACCCTTCCTATGAGTATCGGGATCGGTGTATCGACAATATCAGCGGTTTCAGATTGGAGTATCAGATTTTTTTTATCGGAAAGGAAATAATTATTAAAATTTTAGAAAAAAATATTTTATATATTTAAGCATAATTTTAAGTATTTTTATTGTTATTTTTTTAGTAGTTTTGAGATCGAATGAAACAATAGTCACCTTTTCTTATGAATGAGGAGGTATAGGGTTTGCTATTACCAAATGAACAGAGATGAGTTGGTAAAGTTGAAAGATATGCAAGGTATTGAAGAACTTTGATAGTGAAGAATGTGAACTTAGCTGCTGCTTTTTTTTTTCCAGTTCTCTCCTTTTCTTATGAATGCGGAGGTATAGGGCTTGCTATTACCAAATGAACAGAGATGGGTAAGGATTACAACCAAATGAATGTTATCTTATTTTAGCCCATCGCATCAATTTATGAGACATGAATGAAATTGAAATTTTGGGGAATGATTGTCGAGATGCAAATGCATCTTCAACACCCTAGTCTCCCTGCAGTACTTGGTCTTGATACGCTAAGCGCTGGCAACATCTCACAGTATCTCTGAGCACCTGATCTTGGTAAGATATCGTAAAGCAGCCCAGTATGGACTGGAGGGGAGCTCAGGGGATATCGTGATTAAAAACCAGTTCCCGTGACCCGTTAGCATGAACTTTAGGATTTCACTGCTCTGTATCAGGATGAGAAGAGGTGGATCTTATCATGAACTTTAGGATTTCACTAATTTTTCCCAAGGCTGTGAACTTTTTACAAAGGCATCATTCTAGTTATATATTGGTAGTCCAGACCAAGAGGGGCCTTGCTTTCGAGTTCGTTTTGACTACCACATGCATAGGCACACTATGACTGCTGCTGCTTTCTCGGCAAAAGTTCACAAATCACCACATCTTACAGGCAAAGTATGCCCTCGGGTGATATGATCACTAGGAACTCTTGCTCATAGATTTAATGATTGCTCATGGATTTAAAGATTGCCATTGATGGTTCTTGTGCTCTTTAGCTGTAACTGTTATCACTGATCAACCTCCAGCTCGCAACTGTCCTTGCTGTTTTATTTCTCTCTTTACCAACACATGCTAGCTACACTTATTGACACCATCTGCTTTTTTTTCTTTTCTTTTTTACAGGGTCAGGACAATGTGAATCTTGAATCTTGGGCAAGTGCTCTCCACTTTTGGCCCTTCATGTGGAGTGACAGTGTGTATGAACAAAGGTTTGTCCTTCTTTCCAAGTCTTGAGGAATTCTGAGTGGCAGAAGTTGTGTGGAATTTGCGGTATAGTTGATAATTTTATCACAGTATAGTACCACTCTTTCTTATGCTTTCAGTTTCTTTTTTTTTTTTCCCCTTTTCTTATGGGAGAACATTAACTCTTGGAGGTTCTATCACCACCATATGTATATGCACATTGTGCGCACTAGTTGATCCAAGGAAGGACCACATGGATGGTGGTTGCTAAAGCTGGAAGATATGGGGGTAGTAAAGTGTTCAACTAAAGGAGGGGAGATATGGTGGGGGTGGCGTGGGGTGGGGGGTTTGAGTGACAATATTTGGTGGTGAGGGACAGTAAGATCTTTGGACAGTCCAGTCCTCACTATAACATCACGCCTTTTGTTGTGAAGGAGATCATGGTTTTGCTGTTGACATCAGTATAGTTTTTAGCTTTTGTAATTAGCATTTAAAGAAGTGATTCTTCTGAAAGCTGATGATGGTATGATCTTGTTTTTCTTCTCTAATTTCTATCTTCAGAAAATTGCATACAAAACGTAGAGTTTTAGTAGAATTGTTCAGACACCACAAAATCTGCAAAAAAAAATATTTTGAAACGAAAACGTCCACGTAATAATTGACAAAATGTTTTAAAAAAAAATTAGGATAAACAAAAACTTTATTCGGATGGACGTTTTTGGTAAAAAAAACGTCCTCCTTTATATATATATATATATATATATATATATATATATATATATATATATAATTTGAATGGTTCAAATTAATGGTTAAAATTAGATGACTTAAACAAGATTCAACAACTATAACCATGAAACAATTTGAAGATACATAGTGGGAATCTCGATCCCTTCTTTTATATATATATATATATTAAGCATCCACATGTTTACAACCGTTGGATCTTGTTTAAGTCATATAATCTTAACCATTGATTTGAATGGTTCAAATCAATGGCTAATATTAGACGACTTAAACAAAATTCAACGGTTATAAACATGGAGATGCATAATTGGAGGGGATGCTGATCCCTCCTTTTAATATATATATATATATATATATATATATATATATATATATATATATATATATGGCAGCGGATCAAAATATCTGCTCCCGGAGCCTTGTCCTCCGCACCATTGGATGGGAGGGTCCGCGTGGGGGCCACGCGTAGGGCCCCCGCGATCCAACGGTTGGGAGCAACGGGACTCCGGGAGCGGGGCTCTGGATCCGCTCAATATATATATATATATATATATATATATATATATATATATAAGAATGTTTTTCTAACATATATTAAAAAAAATGTTGTTCTGAAGGATGTTTTGTTTGCATGCAATTAAGAGGAAGGTGGAATAATTAGTGCATAATAAGTTTTATTTTTTTAGAAAGAAAACGTTTTTCGTAAGGACATTTTTTTAGCAAATCAATAAAAATGTTCTTCGGAAGAAGGTTTTTATGCTCGTATGTTAGTTTCAACAAAATTTGTGCTGTCACATTAACTTCAGTAAACTATTATGCTCTACATGCAATTTTCTGTTTATCTTACTTTCTGAAGCAGTGAATCTTAGATCCCAGAAATTTTGCGGGAAGTTGGTCCATGTGTCTCTGTCAGACACATAGTTTGTAGGGGTTGAACACCAATGTTAGGCTAGTAGGGGAAGAAATGTACATCACTATTTCATTGATAAGAGCATCATTAGTAGATGGTGTCCAAAATTTTATCTTGAGTCCCAACATTTTGATAAAAATAAGTTAAATATAGTATCGGTTGGATTTATATGAGAATATAAGAGAATGATAAAATGAACTTTGATCCCAAAGATTATGTGATAAAATAATAATATAAAAATAATAATAATGTAAATCTAGACTTGGACTATAAATTGAGATTTACTATTCTACAAAATAATTTTTTATATTATGAATCTAAAAAATTTCAGGTCCAACATATAGTTCATGTGGATGGATTGGATCGGAGAATCTAGAAATTAAAATTTAGAATAGTTTTTACTATTCTATAAATTGAGTTCCTACATTCTAAATGTAGAATCTAGAAATTAGGATGGGTCTAATGATGCTTTAAGAAACAATATCAGCTTGCAAGTCCAAACTAAAGCCAAGTAGGACTTCATATTTCTGCTTCCGTAGACATGAACTATTTTATTACGAGTCAAGAACCTTATGCTCTAAATCCATCATGTAGCCCAATATGCTACCAGAAAGAG
Organism: Iris macrosiphon; assembly: GCA_036927795.1. Lineage (NCBI taxonomy): Eukaryota > Viridiplantae > Streptophyta > Magnoliopsida > Asparagales > Iridaceae > Iris > Iris macrosiphon. The sequence continues at coordinate 8,150,697 of JAYESA010000010.1, read as the reverse complement.
TCATAATCTTTACGGAAATTTTCATAGACAACATAAGTTTAATGAAATTGTATATACACCACAACATTTCGGCAAATTATAAAAAAGGAACAAAAACGTCCATTTGTTGGACTTTTTTTTTAGACTTAATTATAATTTGATACCCTCAACTATCCAAAATGTTTAAATTGGTACCCTTAATTTTGATAGGTACTAACTTAATATCCTATATCAACTAATATTTTTAACTTGATATTTAAATTTTTGTTTATTCCTAAACTACCCTTCCCCCCTTCTCCTCCCAGTGACCTCCCTACTTGCACCCGACGACCACTCCTACTCGCACGTCCGCAGAACCGTACGTCGGCCTACGGCTGCTGCTGCTGCCGTCGCTTGCTGCTTTGTCTCCCCCCACCCCTCCCCCCTCCTAGATGCCAGCGTCGCAGAGGGAGAGAGGGGGAAGGGGATCGCCGGAGAGGGGAAGGGGCGGGGATGGGTTCGCCGGAGAGAGTGGAAAGGGATATTTTGGTCTTTTTTAGGGTATTAAGTTAGCACATATCAAAGTTGAGGTGTCAAGTTGTAATTTAGCCTTTTTTATATATTAAAAATGGCTTAAACACAACCCAATGTCCACCTTGAACATTTTTGTTACATTTTTAATATATATATATATATATATATATATATATATATATATATATATATATATATATATTAAAAAAATGCAAGAAAAATGGTAGATTTTTTTTTTTTGCAAAAAATGTCCTACCATAGGATATTTTTTAATTGTGTACATTAGTTTTTAATCACTCCCAAGTCACCTTTCAGAAACTAAGATCCAGTCTCAACATAAACGACCAATAGTAAAATATTTGTTTGAAACGTTCTAGGCTCAATTTACAATTTAAACAATTTTATGCTTTCAATGCAATTTCTTTAAAATCCCCCCCCCCCCCCCCCCCCCCCCCCCACCACACACACACTATGAACCCCACAAACCGACCAAAATCTTGGTGCCAAGAATGTAATCCCTTTCCCAGTTCCTTGCCCCCACTTCCTAATATTGAGCATAAAAGAATCCAACCAACATTTCGAGATTTGATAGAAAATATATAGAGAGGTGGATGAACACTGGTCCATAGAAGAACACTAGATTTGGTGACATCTATATCATGTGCATGCACTGCCTCATTTACTTTGATTATTTTTTTATTTTATTTTTAGATGCTCAACATAATGTTTGAATTTTTTTTACATGTTATGATGTATGTCTTTTGAATTCACTGTTTTCAACTTCCACCAAATAAATGAATAATATGCTTCCGTGACTTGATCTTTCGTTATCCAGCCATAACCTTATATCTCTTTCTGGTAACCACAATGATCACTGAGTTCAGTATTTACTTGGATTCGTTTGAACTTAAAATGTAATTAACAGAATGCATTGTGCAGTGTATCTATTGTACTGTAGCTAACCACCAGCTATGTTCCATGGGGATTTGTTTCCTTCAAGAGAAGATGCAAGGTTTTCAATTGATGACTCAACAAAATCAATATTTGTCCCTTGCGCAAAAGAATCCTGAAGAAAGAAAAATTATTTGTTTTGTAAAATATTTATCTCACATTTTTTGCTATCATGTGAGATAAAGTATTTGGTTTCAACCGAACTGAAATAGTCAAAACCGAATAAACCATACTTCTAAAAATCCAAAATCAAAGTCTAACCGAACCAAATAATCGATTCGATTTATTTGTTTTGGCTATTTTTATTATTTAATAGATCGGATCCAAAGTTGAAATCGTAATTAAACTATATTAAAAATTATAATTTATATGTATACATTTGTTGTATTTCAAAGTTGTATTTAAAGTTGGACTAATTTTTAAATTACTAAAGTTGGACTTAAAATACATACATAAAATTGTTGTGTTCAAAACATACACATTTTGAATCATAAAATATGCATAGAATTATAATATTTACATAATTGCATAAGTTTTATTTGATTTTTCGGTTTTGAACCGAAATCGAATATTTTTTTTTAGCACGTTTAAAACCAAAATCGAACAACTTTTTTTTTCTAAACCGAATCAAATTTCTTATTTGGTTCATTTCGGTTCGATTTTTAGTCCAAAATAAAATAATGACCTAGTTTATAACTTTTCTCAAGAAAGTTGTGGATCTTCGCCTTCAATTACTTTGAGCTTATATTGTAGTACTATATTAGTGAAATTTTGATATTCTGTTGGGATCTATTTGATATCATCACCCTTTCTCCCAAAAGAATTTTACTTGCTTTCTTGATCTATTCTATATATTACGTTCTACATGAGCTTTAAACTATTGCTTTCATCATCTTGACTTGATTACGGTTAGGGAGGGTAGGTTAGTCAAAGTTAAAAGGACTCAAACTAGAGTTAGTCTTTGTTACTACAAGACGTACAATCAAAGGTGGGTGCACAAGTTTGGTCGGCAATGGTACGAGTTCACCGAAGGGAATATTTGGTGGTGCCCAACTAGCTACTACAATAGCTCATGTGATGGAGAAGAAGTGGTGTTTTCTTCTTCTGAGAAGTACATTCCACTTGTGGTTGACATCTATTGCTTGAGAGTAAGGGTGAACATTCGGTCGAATCGGTTCAAATTTAATTAAATTTTAAAAATATTTAACAGAATTGAATCTATTTTAAAATTGACCAAATCGAATCGAACTAATTTTTCAATCAAACTGAACCGAACCGAACCATATTAAATTTCGGTGGAATTCAGTTATTTCGATTGAAATGGCCTTTTCTTGAAGGAATGGACTTTTGCCAAAACTAACCAAAAGAAAATCAAATACATTGAAAAATAACTATTTTTTTTTCCTAATTTAGCAAACAAAAACCTAAAAATTCAAAATATGAAAAATATATTATAGACATGATTAGGCATTTTAGCTAAAATTGGATTGAAATTAGAAGGAATAAGAAAAAAGATCACTTTTGAGGGTTTTGAAACAAAATTAGTATCTTCAACTGAAAAAACAAATTGAAGATGAAGTTGGGATAGATGAGATCATAAAACAAGAAAACTTAAAAAAAAAATCAAAGAGATTAATTTTAAATATCTATAATTCGATTTTCAGTTCGGTTCGGGTCACAAATTCCAAAACCAAAGTTCGAACTAAAAAAACCAAAAATTTTAAAAATGAAAACCGAAAGCCAAACCGTATTGAATAAAAATTAAAAAATGAACCGAAAGCCGAACCGTATTGTTGATTCGCTAATCACTATTTCAGTTCTGTTCTGTTCGGATCGATTTTTGGTTTAAAACTGAGAAACGTCCACCCCTACTTAAGAGACATACCAATCATTGGTCATTATGGAGTCTATGCAAGTTGGCACTAATGAACTCACTTGCACTTAACTTGGGGTGTGATTGAGATGCATGACCGACTATAACAAAATTGAGATTCTAGACGATTCTGAAAATAGAAGATCTTATGTGTAAAGTTTAGGAGATTTTTGTAAATTTTGAGACTCTAGACCCATGTCTAAGTCGTCTAGACTTAGAGTTGGTTCATTTTGAGATGTAGATTTTTGGAATATTTTTCACCCTCTTCCTTCTTCCTTCCTATGCGAAATAATAATAAAGGGCCCGCTTGATGAGAAAAGTGTCCTTGCAAATGTTTTTGATAGTGAAGTTTGTGGATGTTTAGAAGATGGAATGAATACATAGCACATAAAGTGTAGGCTTTAGTCAAAATATCCAATAGGAATTTATACTCTTTCAAAAACGTAGGGAAACCTAACCTATTGAGAAAAGTGGTGATCCACCCAATAAACATTGTGGTTTTTTTGATATAGGTCCTTAAATCCTCTATATTTAAGAGTTTTTGCCTCAAATCTTAATAATTGTGCAACCCACACAATGTTCGGCTCATCACCCAAAAGCTAATCCACCTATTGGGTTAAGTATATGAAATTATCTCCTCTTATTTTCCTTCATTCACCATTAGCTAAAACAATTCTGAAAACCTTCATTTTCTTTCTCAAACATTAGCTCAAATTAATCTATAGACTTCGAGGGAAAAAAAAATCTACAGAAAAATTATTGTTTACCTATTAACCCTTACTATAAAATAAGCTCAAGTAGAACATGTTGGTATTTTTCACTTAACTTTGAGAGTTTGTCCCACAATGAAAAACCATCAATGTGTATATCTCAATATATAGCTATGCTTAGTATTGGTATATGCACATGGGGTGGAGGCCCATATGGGTTGACTTTTCCTAGAGGGATTAAGTGTGAACTCCATTATGACAATCTTTGTTTTGTCACTACCTTTGGGAAGTTTTTCTTAGGAGCTAAGTCCCGCGACCCTGGCTCGTGCTCAAGGACGCGAAGTGGCGCTTTGTTGGCGCACTTTGCACTTAGCACGTCAGCATCGCCGCATGACGCTCTGGCACTTTGCGTCCAGGCGCTATGTGGCCCGGTGCACGTGCGGCCAGAAGCGCATGCGGCCCGTGCTCATGCGGCTAGGACCTAGCGTCTTGGTTGACATGAGGCAAGGTGCTATGTGAAGAGTCTGACGTGGAGGGGACATGACCTGCTTTCGGCGTTTGGCGGCACTGTCTCGTGTAGTACAACGTGTCAGGCGGCGCGAGCGACTGCTTTTGGCGCTTGGCAGCGCTGTCTGCCTCATGCAGTGCAACGTGACTTGCTGCGCCGACGACTCTAACACCCGAATTTGGGGGATCTGCTCGGTCAGCGCGTATGCGTTCTTGAGATTCCTCCGGCCGCATATGTGTTATTTTTCTCTATATATAGAGGACCTCCTCTTTCATTTGAGGAGAGAGGAAACAGATAGAAAAACCTAGAACACCAGATCATATGTGGCCCAGAGTGTCTCCCTCTCACATGGTATTTTTTTGAGTGTTTTTCGAAGGTGACATTGAGCGTTCCAGAAGTTCATTTGTGAACTTGTTGGTTCCTGGGGGCAGATCGTCTGTACGGTGAATCTTGCTTTGAGCAACGGTAGTTTTGATCACCCCAGCAAGGAGCTTCTCTTCAGTTTTTCCTTTGCTTCGTTCTTTCTCATTATAGCGTCTGCGAACGTAAAGAGAAGAACGTTTTACTTGTTGCTTGTTGTAATCTTCATTTTTTTGGAGTCAGTTTGTAACCTGTTCTTGGTTTGTGCTTCGTTGGAATCGAAAAATATCAGATGAGGAACTCTTGTATGAATCTCTGATCTCGACGACAACTTGGATTCCAGTAGAGAGCGGACCTTCGGGTCTCACTAGCAGCTCTGCTATGGCCCACGTTCTACCATCTCTGATCCGTCTTGGGAGTAACAATCTCAAAGCAAGATCCGAAGAAAGAGGTAGAACATCCGATCAAATCTTCTCACTTACAAGTTTTCACAAACTTGAGAATATTGAAGGGATACACTTCAAACATTTGGATGAGGGAACGAGTCCTTTGTCAAATGTTGAACTTGAGTTGTCAGAACCTACCATTTTTCAGGATAGAGGAGTTAGCGTTTGAAGGACACGCATTCCAGTTGGAAGAAAGATTACAAGTTGACCAAGGATTGCAGAGTATGCGCATAACGAGACTTAGCGCATAACAGTTCTTGGCAGTTGGCAAGACCTGGTCGCATAGTATCTTATGCGCATGCAGGACACATGGAGGCTTATGCGCATGAAGGAGGCATGGAGGCTTATGCGCATGGCATGACTTGACGCATAACTCCGGACTCCAAACGAGGCCCAATTTCTTGCGTTAGAAAGATATTGAGGTTAGCTTTCTGAATATATAGATTATTTTACGAAATTATGAGTATTAAATTCTGGAAAATTCGTAGAACACAGTATGTCCAAAAATAGATACGTCTCGATGTTTTAGCGATTCCGGGAGAACCAGGAATCAGAATCATGAACCGTTTAAAGTTTCGAAAAGCTAATGTCGAGATCATTGACATATATTTTTTTCAGAATTTAATTCGAAATATTTATATACTATTAATTCTGTAGAACTCCTAGGTTAGAATTTAACCATCGGTGCACAATACGAAATTTGTATATGCCATATTTTCTAAACGAATTTGAATTCGGACGAGCCATAAATTCTAGCATATTTTTGATGCTAAAATCTACAGAAAATTATGCATGAAATTCAAGTTTGTGTCGGTTGACTTTTTGGTCAACAGATTGCCTCGATTTGCGTGCCATGAGTCTCGAGTTGATAAAATTCAGTTCCTTTGGACAAAATTTAGGAATTAACATAAAAATCAGAATAATAAGATTAAAATAGGATTTTAGAGTAATTATTCCAGAATTAAATAAATTAAAATAAATTATCTTTTGACATGGTAAATTTGTAATACATAGACTATTTGGACTGTGACTTGGACTCTGATTCATACCAGCTAAGGACCACAGACGAGTACATTCTCTGATAATTTCCGTTATTTTATAATTTCTATAATTCAAGTATTTAGAAATGTTACATCTGATTCTTGACACAGTGCTACACGGACTAGTATATAGATTGGATCTTTAGTCCTGAGATGTTATATTGGTTATCTTATTGACATTGTATACGACATTGATATTAGACATTGTACATGATATATTGGACATTGATCGTGTATCGTGACGTGTCACGCCCCAGTCCCAAAATGTCAGGAACTAGGCCACGTGTCACTGGCCAGCTGACACGTCACTAAGGGCTTAATCCACTTCGAATGGACCCAAAGGAACGTGCTACGCTGTCCTAAAATACTACAAGTATAAAATAGGTAAATCTATCTCATCCACAGTAAAATATCAGGGAAATAAGTGCTGGATATATATAAAAACTGAGTCTGATATAGTACACAACTGGTGGGTACAGGCCCACTACAAAACTAATAATAGCACAGAAAAATCAGTTAGACTAAGTAGTGTCTATCTGAGGAAAACATCTCCATCTCCAGGTGGCAAGCTTCTAGGGTCAGGCATACTCTGAGGGTGTCTCCTCTAGCTCCTCCTCGGTAGCACATCTAGCCTCCTGATCAGGGCCGTACACAGTGGGGTAGAAGGCCTCGTCTAAATCTGGCAGGGAACCAGGTCCTCAGTGGGACGTAACAAGATACAGAAAATAACATGCCATGTAATATAAATACTGAATAAATAAAATAAATAAATACATGGTGCTAACCATCTAAGTGAAATGCAAGTAAAGACCTTGTAGTACGCATGGGAATGTGTCGGCTAGACATATGCTGATGTAATTCACCAATCGTGGTGACTGGCTAGTATAGGTGTCATATGCCCCCTGACTCAAGGGCACTTTGCAATCGACCATCATGGTACGAAGGTATAAAACATTTAAGGAGGGGGTGTCCCATACGTCTACCAGTTATCTTTTCCAACCCAATGTAACTAAATATCAGGTCCTACTTTTGTTTATGCTAATCCGTGATGCGGGTCACACGTATTGGTAGCTAATCAAATACGCAGCTCGCATCCCAATATGTATTACAACCATGTTGCGTGTTTCCGTGATAGGGTCTAGGAGAATATCAGGATATCCTCAGTTGTTGGTGGTTCTGTAAAACTAAGTTAATTATACTAATTGTCAACATGTCAGTTGACTGTACCTGAGGCAGTCTCAGGTACTCATAGTTATATGAATTTTAGAAACAAGAGCATATAACAATATTTAAATTTAAACAGTAAACTTGGCAAGGTATACTTGTGTCACCACCCCATTTTCAGAGCCGGGTATTTTTTTTTATTTTTAATTTAGTTAATTGTGCATTATTTTTAATTAATTGTATTTATAATTAATTATTGATTGTATTATATTTTTATTGTTTGTTTTAGGATTTTGGCTAGCCTGGACCCATGTCAGACCCTAGTGGACCCATGTCCGACCCAGCCCACACCCTTGTGAGAATTATTTTGGGGCTTAGAATATTTATTTTATTTTTAGGAGGTTAGTTGGAGAGATTTGGAGTTAGTTTGAGTGCTTTTGGAACCCGGAACCCAAAACCAAGTCAATAGGGGCGTTTTGGGAATTTAGAAACTTGTAAAACCCCTTTATTTCTACATGGCCGACCCTATTCCCTTCATTCCCAGATCTGGACCGTGACACACAGCAGCCCCCTTGTATTCTTCTTCATATTCTTCACTTCTTCTTCTCCACTTCTTCCTTCTTCTTCCTTCTTCTCCAAGGTGAGTTCCCTCTTCCATTTTTCTTCTTTCTTCTTCCATTCCTTCTCCTTATGCTAGTCCTAACCTTGCTTTTTCCCTAACCTAGGTGGGTAGAGCCTAGATTTGGAGTTGGAGCTAGATTTGGGAGCTTGGAAGCTTGATTTGGAGGATTTGGAGCATTTTGGAGATTTTGGCTTGGGATTCCAACTCCCAAGAGGTAAACCCTAAATTTCCCCTTGTAATTACTCTTTTATAGTGTAATTAATATTTTATAACCTTCCTAGACCCTTAGGCTACCCGTGGGAGGAGGTTGGAACTAGTTTGGTTGGGTTTAGAGACTTTAACACTAGGTTTGTGTCAATTTCGGGTGGAATCCGAATTTGGCCCAATTTTGGGTAATGCCCTAGGTTAGACGGACCTAGGTAGACGTTGTCGGATGTCGTGAGGGTGAGAGCGTGTCTCCGTTCGGACATGGGAAGCCGCGTCGCGGAGAAACGGGCGTTTCGGGCGAAATTGGGGCTTTTCGTCGTCGCCGATTCTAAGTGCGTGTGCGTTTCCGCCACGGGCCTAGAATCGACGCGGGAGCGCATTTTCTAGGATCTAGACATCGTTTAGGATGCGTGGGTAAATTTTGGGCCGATTCCGAGTTCGTTTGGTATGCGTTTCAGGAGATTTTCCGAGCCGCGCACCACGTGTTCGTCGAAATGACCGAACGGCCATTTCGACTTGGTTTCCTCGTTTCGGCTTTGTGCGCGCATTGGGTTAGTATCGGGGAGTGTGTGCTAGAGTTTTCGGGCTATATTTTATATATTTTAGGGTATTGGTGAGTGTCGGGGTCGTTGGGCGTGAGTAGGGCGTGTGGTTTGAGTGTTGTGTGCGTGGTTGTGTTTGTATTGATATGTGTCTATATATATATATATTTATATATATGTATGTGTGTTATATATATATTTATATATGTGTGTGTGTATTTATATTTATGTACTTGTATATGTATATGTCTATGTGTATATATATATATGTATATGTGTAAGTGTGCTTGTGTGTGTATATGTGTATATATATATATATAGGTGTATGTATATATATATAGTTGAGAGTGTGTGTAGATATATATATATTAAGTGTATATATATATGTATATGTATATAATTATATGTGTGTGTGTGTTGATATGTGCTTGTGTGTGTGTGTGTGTGTATTTATATGTTAGTAGATGTGTTAGTGTGTATATATATATATATATAAGTGTGTGTATATATATAGTTGTATATATACATATATATATAGATGTATATATGTATTTATGTGTGGGCGTATGGCAGGGCGAGTGGGGCAGCGAGCAGCAGGGGAGGCAGCGCAGCGCTGCCAGCGTGCACAGCCGCTGCTGTGCTGTGCACAGCAGCAGAAAACAGTAGCTGCAGCAGCAGCTTGCTGCTAGGAGAGCAGCAGCAGCAGCTCCATGTAGGAGCAGCCAGCAGCAGCAGTTTATGAGATGCAGCAGCCGCAGCAGCAATGCAAGAGCAGCAGCGCAGCGCTAGTAGCAGCAGCAAGCAGCGGGTAGTAGGAGGTAGCTTAGAGTGAGTTATATAGATCTATATATCTATATAGATAGATTAATAGTTAGATAGTTAGTTATATAGATAGATTGTTATAGAGATAGTGATAGATAAGTTTATAGATAGTTATGTAAGATAAATAGATAGGTAATAAATAGATAGATAAATAGCTAGATAGCTAGATATATTGATAACTAGATAGATAGGTAGATTAATAGATAGATAGTTAGATAGGTGAATAGATAGATATTAGATAAATAGGTAGCTAGATAGATACGTAGATAGTTAAATAGATTAAATACATAGATAGATAGATATCTATGGATAGATAGATAGGTAGATATGGTAGATACCTATATCTATATGCATATATATATATATATATATACCTAGAGCTAGATATATATTATAGTTAGTATATATATTTATGCGTAGGGTAAGGTATATGGGTAATCGGGTAAATGTGTGTGGATATCTATATACATAGGTATATACATACTTAGATATATATAAATATAGTAGATATATATATTATCTAGCCTAGATTAATAACTAGGTATATATTCAATAGCTAGATAGCTAGTTAGAGGGGTTTTAGAGCGAAACCTCAATATCTTGAGATACCAAGGTATTTCAATACCTTAAGATAACCAAGGTATTGAGTTTCGAGCGGGGTATTTGAGCATTAGCCTAGGAAATATATTGGAGTGATTTTTATATGCTTATGTGTATATATTTACGCGTGCTAGCATAGGTTTTAGAGGGTATAGGCGGGGTGCGTAGCCTAGGTTGAGGTATCGGATACCGAGGGTATTCCGGTATCTCAAGGAGGCGAGTTTGTGAGTTTTCTAGCTTAATGACCTCGGTTTGACCTAGAATTTCAGGAGCACCCTAGTTTGACCCAGACTTGACCGTAGTTGACTCGGTTGACCGCCAAAGTCAACTTTTGACCTAGTTTTGACCCAGAGTTGACTTTTTGGACCCGAAGTTGACTTTTTGACCCAGATTTCACCGGTTTGACCCGTTTGACCTAGAACGACCCTAGAAGCCTATTTTTAGTTATTTTATATCTGTTTAACTCATTAGAACCCTGTTTAACCTTGCTTTTCGCATTAGGTCCTTGCGACACCAGTTCGGATCGCCAGTTGCTCAGGACGTCAGGCGAGTACATTCTCTGATAGTTTTCATTATCTGATGATTATTATGATTCAGCTTCTAGTATAGTATCATATGATTATTCTGGCACAACACGAGACACTGATTGATATTTCTGGATTCATTTACTTGCGACACGTACATTTCATGTTTCTGGCCTCTATTCTGGAATCACTACTGGCATCACCTACAGGCATCACTACAGGCATCATTCATGTACAGGCTGGACTCATCTTGATTTGCGTGTCGGGTCTTGGATCCACTTGTATTAGTCGGGGCGGGGAAATACTCGAGTAGACATGTAAACATTCCTATCTGGCATCATCAGGAATCACTCCCTCTGGTCTAATCTGGAATGATAGCAGCCGCGCACCCAGTGCGCGGTGAGCCGTACTTACCCCTAGCCGTTTACATGTCGAAACAAGTATTTCAAAGACACCGAGTTCATTCTTTATAGTCTGGACTCTCATGCATTTCTTGACTTGTCTCACTTACATGTTTCTGGACTTGACTCACTACATATTTTTCATGCTGGACTCACTACACGTTCATGTGCACGGACTTGATCTTAGCTTAGATTTTCTGTATCTTGTAGTTATTACTATCTTGCTCTGATATCCATGCATCTTTACCTTTATGCACCAGTGACTTACATATTTTCTTGTTCATACTTGCTCCATTTTTCATGCTACTTGCTATAACTGTTTTATAGTTTTTATCATTTAAATGGAACTGCTGTTAGAGATGTACTTGCTCCCGTCCTGACTGGACATATTTTTCAGAGTATCTAGAGGATTGGTGTCCAACGTTTTATGGACCTGAGCCTGTCGATGGTGCAGACAGGGACCCTCTAGTTTAGAGGTGATTTCCGGGTTGGTAGCCGGGATCACTAGGATCTTGTTGTTGTTTTTATTAGTTTTTAGCACCGGATTTGTCTCCGGTTTTGGATTGAGACCTTGTTTGTATATTATTTTGGATGATGTATTGTTGTATTATTATTATTATTGATGTTGTGGTTGTTGTAGTAGTAGTTGGTGGTTAGACTTTATAGTTGTTAGTCTTCTTTGTTATCTATCGTGCTTAGATTCGTGATTGAGTACTTGAGATTATCTTTTGTTATTGCTCCTCCGTTTGGAGTTGAGATCTTGACAGGTTTATATTTTGATTGTGTGGTTGCCCTCCTTTTGGAGAGGTCATGCCCGATTTTTGTGTGAGATTATTATCTAGATAGTTGACCTAGACAGCGTTCTACCGCCGATGCTGCGGCGTAGGCTGGACGTACCCACGACTCATGCCCGATTTTTCGGGTGCGGGTCGTGACAACTTGCCTACTCCCTGATAGTACTGAAAACCTGATCTCACAGTCAGGGTTGAGGGTGCTTGTGACAGGGGGTCACTAGTGGTGCTGGAGTTGGGTTCTGTTAGAACATACAGTTTGGTGATTATCAGGGTATAATATAAAAGTATATTCATACTTATGTAATATATATATCATATAGATATAGTATATAGTAGTAATATATACATAGCATATATATATAAAGCAAAGAAAATGCAGGAATATAAATATATATATATATTAGCAGGGTATAACCACTGTTATATATAGTAATATAATATTATCAGGGAGTATCCACTGATATATAATAATATAATAATCAGGGTATTTCCACTGATACATATAATAAAATGAAATGACAGTACATAATTTAAATATAACTTAGGTACTGTATTTATATAGTACTATATGATATATATAGATAATATATATATATATATATATATATATATATATATATATATATATATATATATATATATATATATATATATATATATATATATATATATATATATATATATAATGAATTGAAAGACAGTGCAAGAATTATAAATTTACATATATATATATATAGGCTGTATTATCCAGCACAGATAATATATATATATATATATATATATATATATATATATATATATATATATATATATATATATATATATATATATATATATATATATATATATATATATATAATATATGTACTGTATATCCAGTACTATGATAATAATTATATATAATAATATATATATAAATAAGTGCATATAAATAAATAAATAAAAGAAAATGCATAGTATATATACTATAAATATAATAGTAATAATATAACATATATATAATATGTTATATATATACATATAAATATACATAACATTCATATAAATATATGCATACATATATTTATATATATTACATATATATATATATAAGTAAAACAGAATTAAAATACATATATATACATATTAATAATTATTACATAATAATAATATATAACATATAAATAAATATGTTATATATAACTATATACATATGTATATATACTTATATATTATATATAATAATAATATAGTTATATAGTATACATATACTGTATTTAATATACTGTATTTATATAGTATATTAAATATAATATCTATTATATATTATTATATATAGATATATATACATATATATATACATATATACATACATATATGTTTTTATACTATTATACGTATATATAGGGTTTAGGAGTATACCTACTGACAGGTGGGACCTAGGGGTCGTCGACGGCGGGAGGACGGCGGCGAAGACGGCCGGAGGTGGCCGGAGGAGTAGTAACAGCAGCAGTGGCTGCTATCAGCAGCAGCAGCTGCAGCAGCTTGCGGGGTCTGCCGGCGGCGGAACAGTGGCGGAGGCGGCGGTGCAGGCGGAGGGTTCGACGGAGGGAGGAGTGGTGGTCAGGTTGGTGGTGGTGGCGGAGGTCCACGACGTCGGTGGCGGTGGCTGGAGGCGACCAGAGGTGGAGGGGTCAGTTAGGGTTAGGGGAGTGGGAAGGAGCTGGGGGGGCTCTAGCCGGCGGAGGAGGTGTCGTGGGTCGGTGAGGGGTGGTGGTCCGGTGGAGGGGAGAGTGGCGAGTCGAATGGTAGGGGTGGTGGCGGAGCACGGTGGCGGAGGGTGGCGCAGGGGGTGGTTCGGGTGGTGGTGGCTGCTGTGGGCAGT